>CM051622.1:64023059-64140559 GCA_028020825.1 Podargus strigoides
TTGAGAGCTACAGTCTGCAGGTAGGAAAATATTAAGGGCCTGCAACTTGTGCTCCGCTGACTTCTACTTCCACCCACACATTTAGTGAAAATATCATTGCTCCAATAATCTCAATATTTCACACAGCATCACATTTCACTATGAAAAATACTGTTGTCTAGTGGTCTAGGTGTGGAGAGTAGAGTAAGGAGTTTCCATTATTAATTTCCATTACTAGCTCTGTTGAGAACTCCATATAAGCAAAATCATCAGGTACCCAAAAGCCCAGTGTGTAGGATAAACTGAAGGACAGCAACTCTCCACATGTGGCTTTGTGTGTAAAAGAATTTTCATGGTGAGACACAACTAAAATTCGAGTAATGCGTCCCAACTATAATTATTTTATCAATATTGTAATTAATTAGGAAATACTCTCTATTTCCTGTCTCTTTATTCACCTTCCGTTGTACTGCATCAAATTAAATGTAGTTACAAAGCACTTCTGATCCAAAAATACACTATAAGGACAACGGGATGCAGTAGTATCCAAACAATTACAAAAAAAACCCAGGAACTACTGAACATTTACAAAAGAGGACAGAGGAAGTAAGAATTGTTGGAAGACACCATCCATCTGAATGTGCATTCACACATTAGTACCTAGATCTCTTACAGAATGCAGGAACCATCAGGCCCTGGTTAAGAAGTACCTGTTCTGGTTTTCAAAGGGCTTCCTAAGCTGTGCCTCAGCCATCTTGGGGAGTGCTTCTCTTTTCACTCTCAAAGACAAGAAATTCTCAGGCAAGGTAAGATTTAGAAGATCAGGAGATAGAGTCTTGACTGAACATCTAGGTCATTGAACATGTCTTTGTCCTTTAGCTGGATTAATGTAAGACCTGAAACCTTGGAAAGAGATCTCCAGAGCTGAGTCAATGCAGCATACATTTTCCCTAAAAAGAATATTGCTTAAACCAAACTTTTGCCTGATAAATTTGACAGTCACCGTTTTTTCTTTCCCCTAAAAAAAAAAAAAAAAAAAAAAAAAGAAAGAAGAAAATATAGTGGAAAGGGAACATGTAGAAAAAGCAGATTTCCTAGAAGTAGTACTGAAACAACTATTCATAATTAATTATTGTGTTCACCTAGATGCTGACAGGACACAAAACGAATGAAGTGGAAAAGCTGCTTCTTCTAGAACTAGGGTACAATACATCTTAATATTTAGGAAGGAGAAACTGGAAAATGGGAGGACTGCTATGGAATGAAGAGCTGACAAACACAGTCATGAATGAGAAAGGCTGCATGGGCTAGGATGAAATAAGTGAGAAATCTGGCTGTGGGGTCGGAAACCATGACACTTTCTATAAGATGAGATAGTATGGACTTGGTCAGGACTGATATGAGACCATTGGAATTCAGATGATAATCCAGAGTAAACTTTCCTCATCTATCACATGCCCTCATAAGTGCTGGTGACAGAAAAACTGGTATCACAGACAAATTTTCAAAAATGTAAATACAGGCATATAAATAAAGGAAAAGCTGATTACAGAAAGATACCTGATAGCTTTTGTCTGATACTCGAGTTAAAGGGTATAAATAATTCCCATAGCATGATTGCACAATAAAGTAAAAAAACTCCTCAAGGAGAGTGTTATATATTTCATTTATTATACATCACTCTTATGTTTACAACTGAAATACATATTTCCTTGGGGACTGTGCCATCATTTATTTTAAATCAATGTTTAAAATTAAATGGTAATCCTCAAGAGAGTGGAGACTCTTCAGTTACCGGCCCTTCAAATTGGAAATTTTTCTTTCATGTTTCTATTTAATACTCAATCCAGGGTTTGAAATTAATTAAAAGATATCCTTTCTCTAATCTTCTGATTATTAGCTTCAAAGTTTGTTTTTTTTTTTTTTTTTTTTTTGTAAATGCACAGTGTTATAATAACTTCATCTTTTAGCAGTATACCTGAACTGTTATTAGATGTACAAACTGCGTTATATTCTGACCAATAATCAAAGGAGAAAGGTCTGTTGGGGGCAAATTATAGGTTCTTGCTTAGGAACAGTCACCTGATGTGTAACTTGTGCATTTACAGTGTTTAACTGCAGTTTCCCACTATCAAAATCAAATGCAAGGGCAAATTGTTAATAGGATGCAATGTTTAATGCCACTCAATGCATTGTTTTGATGCATCTTGCAACAGGGCTTTACCACATGGTATTCAATGGCCATTTCACTTGTGGAAGGTATATTTTTTTCAAGATAACCATAAAGACTGAGGACTGTGCTGTGGAGGAATACAGCCACCCCCTGATAGTCTGCAGAGGTCAGGTCTGGCCTACATATGGAGCCAGGAAATCTGCACTACAAATGTTTGTCATCTATTCATGTTTTCATCTCATATTAGCATTCTGACCCTCTCATAGCGTGCTTGACCTGGTGTTCTGCTTGCACAAGTTACTTGGGAGAAATACAGGACTTCAGCAGCTGGAACTAGCAATGCAGCATATTTTGTCACTTTCACAGAAGATTTCAAAAAGAAAAGAAGAAATAAAACTATTGGCTGATACAAATGTATTCCAAATCAGTGGACCCATAAAGCCCAAAGACTATTATGTCCGTGTTCTAGATCATTTCAGCTTTGACAGTTCCATGGGCACTGGTCTGTGAAGAAATAGCTCTGAAGTACTAATAACCCTGAACTCGGCTTCGTGCTGCCCTGCTCTTATGCATTCATGAGGTCTCACTGTCATTCAAGGGGTCCACAAGGACACTCAACTCTGATTGCAGAAGTAGGGATTTACTGAATACTGTCTGTGTAGGATTAGTAAAAATGCACCCCCCTGCTCAAATATGGATTTAAAACCTGCACCAGAGCTCTTCATTGAAAGTAGAACTCAGATATGTGTGGCATCTTACTGTGGGCTCAGGCTCTCATTCTGCTATCGATTCCTAAAGACCATGGCTCTTCCTAAACATGGTATCAATATTTTTAAACAGCTCTGTAGCTAGCAATGTGGACTGAGGGTGTATATGGTGATGGAAACCTCCATTCCAAAACCTACTCTGAGTCTGCTCTTAAGCTTTCGTGGGAAGCATAGTCAGTGTACACCTTTACAAAAAGTGAGCCAAGAGTGTGGCTGCAGGAATGCACATATTTTCCAAAGGAAAGGGAGTAAAAAAACCAAGCACTGATACAAAAGTCTGCTAATGAGGTCGCACTTCACTCAGTGAAACTGGAAGTACAATTTCCTGATACTTAAGAAAAACTGTTAATATAATAAGACTTTTATCAAAGATTATTTTGAAATGGAAGTTGCTAATAAGATAGGATAGCAAGTAACTAGAATAGTAAGAGTAACATATCGGAGCAGCAACTTTCACATAATTTGAAGACTTTTGTTCTTTCATGTCACATTAGTGACTTTCATATACCTTTTTGCAATTTTCATATGGTATTAGTGACATTTGCGTCTTAGGAGCAACTTTTCATATATGCTCTCCGAGAGACTTCTGGCATGTGCTGGCAGCTTTCATATTTTATTTAGGATTTTAACTTACTGTCAAATGTTCTGTTCCACAAAGATAAAAAGGAAGTCATAGACACTGCACTTCTTAAACTTCTTAATAAAAGCATGGATAACAATAGCTGCAGTTCTAGAAAAAAAAGAAAATCCCGCACTTCTGCTGCATTTTGGGGAGCAACTCTTGTGGTCCCTGAAACCTGCAGCTATGCAAATGGAAAAATATGTTTTATGGTTAATTAAAACTTCCCATAGGAAAGTGGTCCCTGAAGTTCTCTTGGAAAGTAAATAGCAAAGGAATCAGAAAGTTGGTGGTTGTTTTTCTCCCTTGAGCAGACTATTCATCCCACTGTAAGACTGCAGAGTGAATGAATGATGGAATATTTGACTGATGTAATTTATGGTGCTCCATATGACAGCCTATTTCAGAGTGCTTGAGGTTTTTACAGTCTCTGGTAGTAGTACCTGCTGCTGAAACAAGAGATTACTCTCCTTGGACAGACAGTAATTTAATAGTACAACTGTGTAGCTAGCCACCTCCTACTGTATTTCACCACCCACTCCAGTCAGCTTTTGATAGATAGGCCTCAGCACGTGGAATATGAAGCACTATGTATCCTGCTCACAGTCTTAGGAGATACATCAAGGGTGAAAAACTGGAAAGGAAATAAATAAATAAAAGGTGCTAACAAAGTCAAGTAAGCACTGGTTCTCAGCTTCATGGTTTTGTTTTGTTTTGTTTTTTTTTTACTGAAAATATACAACGAAAGGACAAAGTGCTGTACTGTATATTGTGTATGGTCAATGCTGGTAAGATTTCCAGTCTTTTTTTTTTTTTTAATATTGACCACAAAATTATCTCAATTCTTTATGAAGATATGTTTTAAGAATCAACCAAAAAATGTAATTGGGCCTATTTGCTAATATAATAGAGTGCTACTGACTCTGCACATAAGAGCAAGGGGGTGGGTCTATTGGGGGGAGAGAGAAATTTTTTTTCTTCCTGGAGTCACAGTCCCAAATTGTAACTGTTAGACCTGGATGCATGCACTGACATTCAGTGAGTCTCCCCTTGTCCACGTGGCAAAGGAGTCAAGCTCTTCATTGATGACTGCAGCTGCCAGGGCTGAAGGTAGCAGCAGCACATTGAGGTTTTCCCTGACAGTAGCTGGAGTGGTTGACTGGGACTTGCATCATCTTTTCAGCTGCCACAGTTTCCATCAGAAGGTGTGACCAGTGGTGGGCTGTATTTGAGGTGCTGAGCAGATATTGGCAAAGCTTAGAGAGCAGATATGTGCTGAGGAGTGGCAGGTAACCCTGAAGTGCCTCTCATGGCTATACACAGCTTGTTTCTCTATTATAAAGCCCCAGAGCTGAGCTCCTGCAGAAGGAGGTGGCAGCAGCAACAGCTCTACTGGATCACTTCCCTCTCCCACTCTAAAAGTTTAAAAGCCCATAGTTCCTTTTTCACCTCTTGAAACTACTTAATTCTATCTTTTCCAGCCACACTACAGGAAAAAAAAAAAAAAAAGAAAAAGAAAAAGGGCTTTTAGAATAACCAGGGGAGCTCTCCCAGTGCAAATACTCCCATGAATATTTATTCATTGTAGGATATGCTCTGCTTTTGCTTTTCTGTGAACATTTCTGTGAATAAATTCTTACTCTTCTAGATCTTTGTGAATTAGCAAAAAGCTGAGTAAATAAATGGATTTTACTTGCAAGAATGTCTGTGAATCCTCCCTCTACTTTCTTTGCCCCTTTAATTTTGTCTCTTGTCCCAGTATTCAAATGGAAAGGAACGAATATGCTTTTTCACCTCTTGCACACACACATATCAGGAATTGATTAAGGATGGGACAGGCCAGAGTCAAAAAATCTTGGACAGCTGAGGGTATAATTTGCTACTAATAAGGAGGTGAAGAAACATCCAGCAACATTCATTCTCTAAGGACACCATCCGGCAACTGCCAATCACTTCTGCGAGGATTTGAGTGCTCAGAAGCCCCACTGAACTCAGGTGTGCTGAAGGGTTCCCAGGTGTGCTCAGCAGCTTGCAGAATCAATCCTTCAGTGTACGGCTGCACGGGCAGAGCTTGGTTCTCAGCAGCAGCCACGGGGGAGACTGTGCTATCAAACAGTTCATGCTGAATAAAATCTGGGTTAAGTCTTCAGCCTTTTGAGGACGTTGTGCTGTGATGTCCTTGCGTGGGGAACTGGCTTTAGGCTAAGAAGAGCACACTGAGCACCTAATCCAGGCACAAAGGAAAACAGGAGCTTTTCTTCAGTCTCCCTCTTTGCTTATTAGGAGGCTACATGTCCTTGGTGCTGCAGACAGGTCTCCTAGAGCTGGCAAGCACGCTGCAAGCTTTCTGCTAATAAAGCCCCTGCTGCAGCTCTGAGTCCTCAGATCCTGTTTACAAGGGTTTTTCCAGTTTCCCCGGGTCCAACCAACCCATACTCTGTCTGATATTGCATCTCCCAGTGTTACTTCCTAGAAGCCTAGGTTTTCCCTGCTCCAATTTTGCCCTTTCTAGCCTTCATCATGCTTTTCATTACAGCTGTCCTCTCAGATGTCCTGGAACTCTCAGAAGATTTTTTAATACTTGGTTCCCTAATCCACAGCTCTTTTCACCTCCTTGTAAATGTGCTCTTAAATATCTCCCTGCATGCCCAAAAGTCCCTGACTCTGATTTCCAGGTTTCTGATCAGTGTGTTTTCTCTCAGTTTCTCTGTAATAGTTAAAGAAACAAAATCCATGTCCACCCCTTTTTCTCCCACCTTCAACTGTTCACCCTCTGTCTCCTGTCCTGCAGTAAAGTTTTAAGAACTAGAAACCTGGGTTGATGCTGTATTTCCAATATCAGATTCACTAATACGTCAGTGGAATACTAATAAAACTGCAGATTTTGAAACATTTAGACTTGATCTATTTAATCACTACTTGTCAGCAGAGCCTTTTTGATTTGGACTATCCCTTCCAAGGAGTATTCTCTGCAATGCTCTCTAGCAATATCAAGAGGGATCAAATGTCATTCTCTGAGAGAGTAATATCTTTGATAGATTGCTTTACTTATCTGTTAGAACAACCTTCCTTTCTAAAAAAAGTGTTTCTTCACAAACTTGATGGTTTTAAAAACCAAACCCCGTTTGTTAGCCACAGGGCAGGTTTGCTGCAGGCACCAGCAAAACATTAAATACCTTATATTTCCTGGCCAGTGGCTCCTGAGTCTGACTTGACATGATGAACAGTGGGGTCTAGATGGCAAGTCATATCTCCTAAATTTGGCCTGCCTAGGCAAGCAGATAACATTTATGCTACCTTTAGGCATTTTTTTTTTTTTTTTTTCTCAGTGTTAAGTGCATTTTTCCATAGGATCCCTAGAGAGAAGGGATGGTTTTCATCTCACCTGGACATCCCTGAGAGATGCATAACAGGCTGGGCCAAATTCAGCACAGTAATCCAACAAAAAATACCTTTTTTATAGCATCACCATAGCACAGTTTTCTCAATATTAGGCCCATTTTCATATTCTTAAATGGGATTTCAAGGTGAAATTCCACCCTCTATTCATGTCAGCACTCCTGATCAGCATATGAGTACCACAGGCTGGGTCTTAATGGCTCATTATAGGCAAGGATTGAGGCTGGATATTAGCTATGCGAAGTGACACCCAAGTAGCAATGAGAAAAATATTCATCTGAATTCTATGAATATTTGTGGTGTGTCATATTCCATGACACACAGAGAACAGCTCAATGAGCTTATATTGCAGCCATCTGAGCTCAAGAATGCTGTAATGGGCTACAGCATGATGTCACTGACACTGTGCTGGTCATACCAGAGAAATACTACTCTGGTGGCCAGAGACATAAAAGAGATGTTGCAAAAAGGTGCTTGATCTTACCTACCTCCATTTTAGTGTGCTAACAGCTTTCCTGAAGTTCTCTGTTCTGAAATGAATTTGAAATCCATTTTGTAATAAAAGGTTCAGTGATAATTCCTAATGTTCAGAATAATACGCACTGAGAGCAGATGTTGCTGCTTACTATTTCTATTATTATGATAAAATACATATTTTTTAAAAAATTGGATCTCTTCTTGCTTGTTAAAAGTCTAAGTGCACATAAATAATATTAGGAATCACCTATAAATTTTAGAAACCACCACAAATTTTGCAAAAATCGAGCCCCTCAGATTATCTGCCAATAACCTTTTCTTCTTCCTTTTTCCCTCCTACCATCTCCAGTGATCCCTCCTGTGCTTGCTTTCTGCCACCAGTTCAGACAGGGCGGGAATGCCCCATAAAATACTTTTATGTTGTTTGAAGTGATGTGCCATTAAAAGGTTCACAGTCCCTGCACATCTTCAGCTTCTGAGACTTTCTAGATCCTGCTAGTAAGTCTTGGCTCTCATTGTTGCTTGTGTTTTTTAACCCCTAATGTATAAAGGTTAAATTTTTGTTTTCTTCATTATTACAAACACAAAGAAAATAGTATAAAATCCTCAAGGAGCAGCTGCTCTGCAAGGACATTATGAGCGTCCATGGTACTGCTGCAGCATGAGCATCTGTCACTCAAGAAAATGTCATCTTGCCCAACCAAATCCATTGTGCAATCAGAGTGGAGAAAGCACTTGTTTAGAAAGGTTTATAGGCTGATGTCTGTTTGAATGAGTAACATCTGGTCTAGGACAGGCAGGATGCAAATTCTTGTTAAACCAAGACAGTGCATCTTAATAGCAGAGTGTGATTTAATTGAAAGGAAAACAACTAAAATCTTGAAACAAATGTCACTGCTTCCCCATTTTAAAACAACATTATTTTCTAAGTTTTAGTTAGAAAGAAATCAAGCTTTCACAAAAATGCGTCGATAATCTTTAGGGGTCAGGGTTTACTATTCATAACGTAACCACAGCATATATTTGAGACAAATGTTATTTTTCTTGGACTTGTTAATCAAATCACCTCTTCAGGAAAAAAAAATCCTGCCTATTAAAAACAGTATCTTGCACAGAACTGTGAATTCAACAAGGCTTTTATTTGTGTGGATGCAAACATATTGGATTCAGAAATTACCTATGATATGAAGTTATAATAGATATACATAACTGTCAAAATATAATGCATAAATATTATTAGATCATGTTAAAATTATGAGTGTTAGAGGAAGAAATTTTAAAATATTTTTCAATGGCCTGAGATAATCTTACTTGTGCAAGTTTAATACTGGTGTAAATCTACTGATTTTACCATTGTAAATTAGGTTCTACCTCCTTAAGAAGAACTATTCAGCACTAATTAAGGAAGTTTCTTGTTTTACTTCCACATTTAAAGATTACCTTTTCAATCCTTATTATATATATACAGTAGTTGCTTTGTTAACATGTGCCACTGTAGGTTAAAAAGTACTCAGCAGAATGATTTGTCTGTTTCATATTTTGGCTTTGTTGTTGAAAATTTTTCATTTGCTTTTGCTTTGAAGTGCAGAGCAGCACCCTTTCACTCACCCACCTTTTTTGAAGGCAAAATGTAAATTACAAGAATTTATTTTCTTTGCTAACAAACATTTCTTCTTGGGGATTTTTATCACCTTTAGACATAACTTTTTTAAAGATATAAATTAAATCAGACTGTTATGAGATTTCCCAGAGGAATTTTGCCTTCATTTACAGACACAATGTTATACTTTTCTCCATTCTTTCACAGAAATAAAGGAAAAATGCAGATAAGACTGACTGCTAAATCACTAGCTGATGATCTAACAGATCAGTGGATTTTTTTGTACTTGAAGATATCTCAAAGCAGCATATATATACACACATATATGTATGTCTCTCTCCACACACCACACGTACAGATATAGAACTCACCTAACTCTTTGCCCCAGTAAATCTTTTACTTCAAAATAAACCCCACAGTTTCTTTTCTACCAAAAGTTTTTGCAAGTCCTCACTGAAGATTATGAGGTACTTTTTCTGCAGAGCTCTGATCAGCAGATTTGATATATGGATTTAGATCAATTTTTTCTTATGGCAAATCTATATGTTATTCTACTTCTTCATTTGGTACTATTTGCTGAGTGGCTGTTACTTGGGAGCAAAGGTCAGTATCTTGCTGTTGGAGCAGCCGAGTAATCTTTTACTCCTCATAAGGGTAGTCAGAGATATTAAATCACAGTTGACGTACCTGAAGCACAGCAACTTCATCCATATTTTATCTGCTGTAAATTTAATACCACAGCACTTTTTAGGGTGATGTATTTATTAACTGGCTGGGGATGAGCAGTACAGAAATTCAGTTTGTTCAGGAAAATAAAATGAGGACACTCTGACAAGTTTATGAAGTAAGCACAATAGCTATTTATTACTTTTTAAACACGCAGTGCACCTAAAGGTTTTTAGCAGTGTTTGCCTAAATAAATGAATAAAGCTTCCCAAATCATCTCTGTTTACTTTTCTTTTGAATTTTAATAAAGTTTTTGCTTTATTTTAAAAAGCACATCCTAGCTTCCTTCAGAATAAAATGCATTCTTTATGGAAATAAACATAGCTAAGTGTTCAGATAAGCTGGAGAGGGGCATTGTGGGAAGGGAAACAAATCATTCACAGCCCTGCTGTATATTAATCCCATCTTTTCCATTTTTGGTTCTAATTTATTTTGTTCTTTACATTCTACCACCACCAAAATAAATGAAGCCATGAATACAATAACTTTTAAAATCCAAGTACCCGCCTTCTACTGGATTCTATTGAATTTGAATAGCACTTATTATTTTTACTCAGTGTTATTCTTTGCATTTCTCATAGTAAATAATTCTCACAGCATTCTCTTTCCTTGTAACCAAGATTTGCTTATGTTTTAATGGAATTGAAAAAAAAAATAATCTAGATCTTTTCATCCTTCATTAATAGTGACTTCTATCTCTTTACAACATAGCAAAGAAAAATATTTAGATGTTAGAAAGAATGCTATACTGCCAAAAAAAGCAACTGTGCCCTTAATACCCCTGTTGTATAAAGTGTTTATGATTTTATTGGTGATCATTGAAACCTGATGACCAACACAGCTTGGGAAAACTCAATTTTGGCTCACAACCACTCCAGCAACATGCCAAGTGAGGTACAGTGGGATTGCAGACCACAGTTATATCAGAGGAATGGCACTGGCAGGACTCAATGAACGCTCCAACAGCCTCATCAACCATGTAGTTTTGTTTTCTTCAGTGAAAGAGGACTAAATGTGTTTGTTTCCTGAGTTCCAAAGGGACATCCTCTGCAAATCAAATGTCTTTGGCTCTACATGTGCTTTAGGTGCCATTTCTGCACAGAGGTATTCTGTTTTGCTATGGCTGTTTATAAAAAGGACGAGTCAAGAGACTAAATGATTACAGCAACTCTCTGCCACTCTTTTGGCTGCAGTATTCGTTTCCTCGGGACAGCCCATGAAAAAACAGCTACACAACACCTTGTTCTTTGCCTGCTGCATCATCAAAATTTTGATTATTCAGGTTCTTGGAGATAACATAAGATGCCAAACAATAAGCCTTCTCTCTCTAACTCTGCCCATGCTGAGGTAGGTAATTAGGTAACTCCTGATTTATGCCACAAAGACAAGAACAGAAAGAGAAATCCACAGGAAGGGATGCCTCAGACCGAATCTTCAATTTACCTCGGGAAGTCTGGAATACTTTTCATTTTTTTGCCTCCAGGTTTGTGCAGAAGAAGTCTCATCTGCATTCCTTTATGGAGTTGACACTGTATTGGTCTCCATCCCTTTCACAGAACCTCACTGCAGGGATACCTTCTCACTCTTGCTGTTCAGTGCTTACTGCAATTTATTCCCCAAGGACCCTTATTATTAAATACCATCTTTCACTCCCACTTTCCTTTTTCCTTTCCTTTCAGCTTCCCTGTCCCATCTCCCCCATTCTTGCGTCCTTCTTAAATTTCTCAGTTTTTCCTCTCCTCTGCTTCCTAGAGTAGAATTCAGCAGCACATTAGCAGCACACCGAGGCCATTGGGAGAGTGCCCTTTGGTTTCAAGGGGCTTTGGATTACTAGCTAAGCGTCCATGACCACTTGTCCTCTCTGTTGTAAAGCTCCACATGAGTATTATGCTACAGAAAGCATCACAGCAGAGGAGCTGGGTGGCTTCACAGGCTCAGAGCAGAAGGCTATAACCACATATTCATCTGCCAGTCAGAGAAGGGAAACCCTGGGGCAAAACTTGCACAAAATAAGCCCCATTATTCAGACTGTGCAAAGGGGAGGAAAACAGAAGAATTTTGCATTCTGGACTGACATACCAGCAAAGAGTGCTGGCACAGAATAATACTACATAACAATAATAATAGTAATAATATTTGTACATAATTTATCATTATAAACTACAAACTCAGCTCAAATCCCAGTACCATGCTATTCTCTTCCAGCTCTGTATCCTCCTCTTGCTATACTCTTTTTATTGGCTTACATGTGCTGTGGAAATTAGTTTTATTCTAATTTGGAGCCTTTGAGGAAAGTCTGAAAAAGCATGTACTAGTCCATAGTCATTAAAAAACTCAAATGACAGTATTTCATCCTGCTTTTGAGGCTAAAATATTAGGCTTTGAAACATGAATCACAGAGCTTAGTTGAGGCTGTGAAGAAGCTTAGGATCATAGCTTTAGTTAAAAATAAGCTTTAATACATAAAGCTGAGGAAAACGGAGCATAGAGAATACCTCAGAAGCCAAAGTACAGCTACTGAGCAGCTCTTAGTTTGTGTATACCATCCTGCTTTGCTTTTAACCAAGGTATTGTGCTTTACCAAAGGTGAAGGCAGACAACCAGGGAGAAGAAGGTGTTGGGTGGCATGTAAAGGAAACTGTAACAAGTCCTAAAGAGTTAACAGCTTGCAACATCTTTCAGCCTACAGAAGAACAAAAGATATATTGTTTCCCAGTTCCCCCCTTTCCATTGCTTTTTTCTCTCTCTCTCTCTCTCTCTCTTTTTTTTTCTCTTTTTTTTTTTTTTTCTTTTCCCCTCCCTTCTTTTTCCCTGACCTTGTAAATCCCATACTGGCAAGCAAGAATGAATGTTATAAAACATCTTCTGAGAGGTCCATACTGCAATAGCCCTTGTGCTGTCCTAAGTTGCCCTGAATCTTCTATAGTTTAAATGCAATCCAAAAACAAACCTCAGAGAACACAACATCTTAGAGAAGGAGTCAAAAAAGGATTAAAAACACACCTTGAATCTTATCTTAGGAATCACAGAATCACAGAATGTTAGGGATTGGAAGGGACCTCCAAAGATCATCCAGTGCAACCCCCCTGCTAGAGCAGGATCCTAGAGTAGACCACACAGGAATCTCTGCCATCAACCCTTCATCTCACAGGACTGAGTCTCTGCTCTGCTCCAGACTGATCCTGGATTACTTGGGTCAGGATAGTGGGGTTTGTTAGGGTTACCTGGTCTTCTTTCAGGGTTGTGTTTGAACAGCTCTGGCCCTCTTTCTTCCTATGGGCCCTTGCAGGAGTCATGCAGAAAGCCTATTATGAGTCTGCACAAGGGAAGGCCATGAAGACTACATGCTGGAGAACTGAATTTCAAAAGCTGAGTTAACTCCCCCGAGGAAGCCGAACGTAAAACAATAATCATCACCTTGTTCCCCTCCTAACCCATTGCAGCGCAGGTTCCTGATTATTGGGCTGCCTGCAACGAGAGGAGGTTATGCTGCTGCCGAGACCTCCTTCTCAGCCAGTGCCACTCAGCCCCTTATCATAACAGCATGAAGCCACCTGATTCTAGGGCTGTATTTAAAAATAGTATCCATTTCTCTTTTTCTTTCTTTTTAAAGAAAACTTCTCTGATATGCATTGATATTTATAGCTTAGATCTAGGCAGCACAACTGTAATTTAGGGAGAATACCTGAGGTGCAATACTGATCATTTCTGCAATAGGCAGCCCATTGTTCATAAAACACATACCAGAAAAGTGGCAAAAGAAGTATGCAAGTATTCAGCTTGCTGATCTCAACTCCATTTGCACTCCTCTGCTCTGAGTGAGGTCCTACAGGGAGGAGAAGGGGCTTAAAGGCACAGTCCTCAGACAATAGCACTCTCAGAATGGTTAATTATAGCACAAAGCCCTAAGAAACTTAAGTGGATTTTACATGGCTTTATGGAAAGTGGAAACTATTCTCTTTACCATTTGCCAAACCACACACACATTACAGCATAGCAGCTAGAGTTTCAGAGCTTTTGCAAAATCAGGTTACACATCAATTTCATTATCTCACTTGCTATGTGAAAGTGTGACACAAAAAGCTCTTAAAAACATGACCATGTCCAACACATCCTATATTGCAGACACTTGGTACGGTCTCTGTAAACTTTTTCCTTGTTGCCAGGTCATACTATGTTTTTAATATGCACATTAGAAGGGAAAACAAAACTTCTATGAAAAGCTTTCCAACTGCCCTCCTCAAGGGAAAACCTTCGCCAGCCATGCATGCAAACACACTCCCAAGTGAAACAAGAGAGAAAATGACTCTCTCGACCCACTGTCTCATATTTGTGCACTTGCCAACCACTAAGGTTACGTCTGTGGTCTTTCATCCAAAGGGGTGACCACAGAGGAGACTATACGCTGGAGTGGTATTTGCATCTTGTTCTTTCTTTTTAGACCTAAGTAGGAGATGTGGTGAAAATTAAGGTTCTGAGTATTCTGGTTTCAAGATTTACTGTGGAATGGAAGAGAGGGAAAAGAAGGCCAGAAAGCTAATAGGTAGAGACATAGTTTATGGAGAGCTGGTATGTTTTAGGAAGGTCAGTGTTGTTGAATAAACCATACAGCCTTCATTAATGAACTGCTAAAACTGTTAAAGAGTTAGCCTGCTGTCATCCAAGAGACATTACCAGAGACCTTATTTCAGCTTAGATATGTGGGTAGCAGATATATGTGTGGATGGGGTAAATGTGAAGAGACTAAAATCACTGTCTTGCAAAGACTTACACATATGCTTAGCTTCATAAAATGTAAGTAATCCCACTGAAATCATTTAGTCAAAAGGGCTACTCAGTGAATAAGGCTAAACTCTGCATATGAAGCCTTTCAAGGCCATTGCTTAGGTGCGGCAGGGCATCAGAGGAAGTATCTGACTGAGAGGGAACTGACAGGGAGTGCAGAAGCTAAACCACAAAATCTATCATTTAGGGTACATGCGGTTCACAGAAAGACTGGGACCAAGAATGTCAGCAGACAGTGGGCACCCAAGGATTTGGGCTTCTTATAGCTCCCAAAATAGACACAGGTTGCTGTATGTGTAAATAGAACAGTTATTTTGGTTAAATAGAGCTTAACTGTTTCTGATACAGTAATTTATTTGTCAAGTCTGTTTTATGTTAATTTAATTATAAGAAAATTGAAAAGTGTGATACATAGCTAAGCCCTTAAGGCTGGTTAATCTATTTGGATTGTAACAAATATAATTTTTATTAGCTCAGCCTATTTGGATGGTAACAAGTCTAACCTTTCAGTAGACATTACAGACTCTGAATTACAGTCTATTTCATGTAAAACCAGTGTTTAGTTCAATAAAAGGAAAGTTCTTTTATCTGTCATTGTGTTAAGGAATTGCTGTATTAATGAGGATGCAGTAGGCACTGTGACCATTTTCCAGAAGCAAGGGTGTCCTCCTTTCTGGATGTGCATGGAAAAGTACCCAGGTAAGTCACAGGGACAACAGTAAATCAGGATGTGGGGATATTTTTTTTTTTTTTTTCTTTTTCTGAAAATGACCATAAAGAAGAATATAGTTATGTGCATGTAGGAAAAAAAAACAACTGTCTACAATAGAACCTTTCCTTGTATTATTGGTAGAAAACCAACATAAATCAAAACAAACCCCTTAACCGAATGAAATCCATCTGAAATAAACAATAAACCAAACTAAAGCCTCCAAGATAAACTGGCAGACAAATAATACAAATATGTGAAGACACTGCCTTAATTTCTAGGAAAAAATTGAGTATTTCACACAAACTCACTAATGGTTTTAGATCTCTTCAGGCAAAAATGGCCTCATGCTCACTCAGAGTTTTCACATTCTTAATAAAACGCAAAATGCCCTACAAAAGTTGAGGTTCTTCTCACACTACCATTGTGCAACTTCTGGCACCTTTTTAGAAGTGAAAATGAAGCTTTCTCTATATTTCAGAACACTTTTTAAAACTCGTATTCCTTAACTCTCCTCCCCCCCAAACAAACAAATAAAAAATCTCAGACAGTCCCAGCGGAGAACACCCCCAACTTGGGAAACTTGTGGAAATGCGTGTGTTCACCAGAAGTTCTTGAAACGTGGTTGGGGTATTGTGCTGAGCCAGAACAGCTGTAACGTGAACAGCTGTACTCATGAACCTTTTGTTGCCATGCTGATGTGGAGAGAGTGATTGTTGTTATGTGTAAGAGGGATGTACTCTTTTAATTTTACCATATTTCAAGCATCTATATGAAGTTATTATACTGTATAAAGAAAGTATTGTTTCTTAACATGCTCTTGAGTGTGCTTCACATTTTTCATGACAAGGGTCCCACTGAGCATTGACCAACCATTTGTAACTGAACCCAGAACACTGTCTTATCAATGCTAATGGAGAAATGTTAGGTGCATTATTGGTACATTGTGAGGATAAAACTTTCCAAATATGCCTTTTTTTTTTTTTTTTTTTGTCACAGACATTTTTAAAGATTTAACTGAAAAACTTGTAAAACAATTATGTCTTCCAGTGCGTCTTTTCAGTAAAGGAGAGAGATGCTCACATTTCTTATAGGGAATTTTCACCTTTCCTGTTGTGTAAGCCCAGTAAGAAATATGTAAGAAATTGTAGAAGAGAATAACCAATGGTTTTCTAAGTATATTAATAATTTGAGCTTTCAAAAACTCTTAAAAGGGAATGTTCATTTGATTGGATTTTAGGGACAATAAAAATGCAAGAATTACTTGAAGGTGAAACAGTAAACATTAGTGTGCAGAAATACCATTATGTTTGAGCAGTTCTAATTCTGATACCCATATTTTACCTGGGAATATTTACTTTTAAAAACGGATGGCCAAGAAAGTACAGATTTTAGAAGATAGCCCTGATGTGAAAAGGGCTTCCTAAGGACTCCTGCTCAGGTTGTGGAACCTGTTTGTAGCTTTGTGTATGTATATGTGTGTGTGTGTTTAGAAGGCAGAAAGAGAAGAAGGTAAGAATGATCCTAAAGTGCTGGAAAGAGTGTAGAGCCTCAGCAGTAGTGGAGGCTCAGCAGTAGTGAATAAGGAAAAGCTTAAATCTCAGAGACAACAGATTTCCATCTGTTATTTTCTTCTCAGTGGCAGATTAGAAGAGCTGCAGCCCCATTTCCAAACATACATGACTTCAGTGGTGCCCCATGATAACCATGCCCTCTCGCTCTGTAGCTTCCCGGAGAAATAAAAAGCACAAGAAGTCACTGAAACCTCTCCCCACACTACATGAAGATATCTCTGCAGAGCACCAAGTTTATCTACCTTTTATTTCAAAATAAGCTGCAAGCTCTGCTCAGGGTACCACTCAGTGAAAAACTTACATTGTTGAAGAAAAGATTATAGCACAGTAGCAGACAATTTCTATTTATGAATGGACTGTACTTATTTCTCGAGTCCTACTCAGTACTTTTAGACTAGGTTTGGGCTTTTGGTTTTGGGAGCATGACCTTTTCCTGACAAACTGCAGGGCTTTGCAGTGAGGTATTTTTGCTTGGAACTTTGGAGGAGGCTTCTCTGCTCCCCCTTTCCTTTTTATTACATTAATTGTAGTCTGAAATACAGTTTTGTTCTTTTTTTTTTTTTTTTTCTTTTCATTTTTAGTTCTATCAACATCATAAACAGTGAGCCAAGTATTAAGTCTCTTAGCACAATAAACATCTCCAACCAACATGACACTATCAGAAGTTTGCTACCCTGCTGTCCAAAAAGCCTAAAGAGAAATTTCCAAGAAAGAATCACAATACTGTAAGCTCACATCCTACCTTACTGTGAGCAAGTGTTTTATGCAAAGCAATATTTACACATTTCTTTCTTCAAACTGTATAATGCTCCTCTCCATCCTAAATCACATAGAGTGACTGCAATGTATTCAATACAGCTGTGTCACCATTAATTTTCCATGCCACTATTAATTCTCCATACCAACATTATAATACCAGTATTTTCACAAGCCAATATTTAGCTATTCAAATTTTCCCAGGCTTTTATTTCATTCATATCAATCCCATTGAACATGGAACAACCACATCTCAGGAAGATTTTAGTTGTATCATTAATGGCCAAGAAATCATTTTGCAAAGTGATTGTGCTGAAGCAGATAATTTATAATCCCAAATTTTATCTATAAACCCAAACTATTATCTTGGGGTAAGGAAAGTTAATTCACAGTTAGAGGGTACAGAATGAATTAGCTCTCTGCCTACACTTCAGCATATTTGTATGTGCTGGGGCCTGATAGGTTCTTTGCAATGTTATGATATGAACAATTTTTCCTACTCGAGTCAACCAGAAAATCCAAGATCTGAGACTACTGTTTGTCACTGAATGCCAGTGTGGCACTTAAGCTCTCTATGTAGGCAGAATTTATAGTTTCAGATTACAACTCTGAACTTCCAAATCTACCTGGTCTCTCCCCTCTGGATGATTTCTGTTGGATAAACCATGGTGCTTGGGTGCCTGCTGTGGGGGTGGGGTGCATGAACAGTACTATTTGCTGTTCATCTTAGAAACTCAGCTGGTACAGACTTCCTAATTAATATGTTCACAAAAGCTGGCTGCAGACATGTTGTCTGAGAATTACGGGTGGGTGATAGACATTCATGCAACAGAAAGCAGCTATTAAAAAGAATATTGACTAATATTCATGCGTGTTTGGGTTGCAGGCAAGTGGATTTCTGCATTAATAAACCTTGTTTATTAACACAAAGGTCATCCTGAAAGAATTTGCTATGAAACTGCAACCTGAAACTTTTCCTTGTATTTAGTTTTCCCCCAGGACATGCCTACCCAAACCTTACCACTCTCTCTGTCATGATTTCTCTTTATTTCTCTTATATCCAAGTGAAATAATGAGCTGGCTTTGTTACTGAGTCAGCAAAAAAACCTGCTTGTGCTTTCCCAGCTGGATCAACACCTGACAGCAGGGTGAAGAACTCAGGCAAACACTGCTAGAGGTAAGAAGAAACACAGTTGTGATTGTGATGTTTGAAAAAAAAACACTTACTTTGATTCAGCGGTGGGCTTCCCACACAGAAAACTCCTATTTTTGGTCATATATGACAGCCATTGTAATATTTGGATGCTAAGATAATAGGCACTAAAAAGGGCAATAAATTATATAAATATTACTGTGGTTGTTTCGTAATGTAGCATGCCGTTTAGATTTCTGAAGAAGAAATAGCAGACTGTTGTTATATCCAGTGCCACTTGTGCTCATCAAGTAGGTCCCTCAGATCCCTTGGTTATAACACCTGGCATAAAGAATGAAGTAGGACATACTAGACACTGTAAATTTATGGTATAAACAAATATTCTGGCAAATTAAGAATATGTTTGTTTTTCTGTTGCATCAACTCTTACATACATGGTGATGATGCTGGTAAGCATGATACATGTGCATGTATCAAAAGTCCAAAGGAAGAGACCATTATGGTCCATACGATCAGTAAAACTCTTCAGTTTCTAAACAAAGTCTTTGAGCCAATGTTAAAGGAGATATCTGGAGATTTAACTGCAATGATTATTGCATTCATCCATATATTGCTTACTTTGGTGGTCATGATACAAGATGTACTAGGTGGGAAATCACACTGATTTCCATCAGGTAGACATGTATGGAAGCCAAAACTTTGTGGGTATATTTGCTGGTGTGAAGAGGTCAAATAGGAAGATCTACCACAAAAGAAATTATTTTGACTCTGTGAAGTGGAAACATGTTTGAGATGTGGAAGCAGTCAACTTGCAGACCGAGAGGTGCAAATATATGTGCAACAGAAAGAGTTCTTCATGCTATGACTATGATATGGAACTTGTAATTAAAAATGTTTCAGGTTTCTCAGGTCTGTGCTGGGTGTCTAGCCTCTACCCTTTGATTAACAGGAAACACTACAGTTGAAACAGTTGAGAGAGAACAGTGAAGTATGATCAACATTTGTCTTTTTTAGGATATGCAAGGTCTGCCACTGCAGGCCACTGCAGGCACCTGAAGGAAAGGTCCCTGGAGATCGGCAACACAGGAGGGCTGCGAAAATTCATAAGTTGTGTGAAAGATCAGTGAACTGGATAAGCCTTGAGAGATATTGCTGATACCCACTGGTCTAACGCAATCAGCTGCCTGGGTCAAAAGAGTGGCTGGTGAAGGAAGGGTTTTGATTCAGCTCTCACTGAGATCTCAAATACCTGAGGTCAGAATTTGTGGTATCAAAAAACTCAGCACTACATGGCATTGTTTTGATGATTCTCAGAATGAAGCCTGGGAAATCAAGAGCAAAGGAGCACAAAGATTTCTGTATGCTTCTTGATACAAGGAACTGGCTGGTCTCTTTCTAGGGGTTGAAGAAGAAGGTCTGGTGGATACTGCAGTTTGTACAGGGTTACCTTGGCTGTATGTGTTGTGCACTCATTGTGGAGTAATATGATTCATTGTTTCAAACGGAAACTTTCAGACCATCAGTGGTACCTTTAGGAATTATGGCAAGGAAAATCTTTACAGCACAATTGTAGAGGTTGTGGCAGACCCTGCTAGAGGGTGACATGTGAAAATATATGAGCCTTATCTACCAGCACATTGAGTAAAATTCTCATGATTATCACTTTGATAACAAAAATCTTGTGTCTGAATCTGCCAAAGAGGGTTAGATGACAAGAGGAAATCTCCCAGCCATTACAAGACTAAGAGATGGTGTGATAACCTAGTGTAAGACAGACATAAGGATGCTGAGAGCCCATATACCTGGCCCTGCTGTCTCATGGAATATTTGGAGGCATTCAGTGGAAAATTGATCAAAATCAGACTTCAAGGTGGGAGGGTAGGTAGTTATCTGAGCTCAAGAACTCTTGGTTTTAGTTTTTTAAATAATTTCTGAGCAGATAGGGTAAATGACCAGCTGACCTAAAAAGGCAGCTACAAAACACCGGACTCTGGCAAGCTTGCTCAGGGAATAGGACTGGTCCTAAGTAGGTATTTGATGAACTCTGAGGAGATTTATTCAGTTCCAGAGCCAAGAGAAACAATTTCAGATGTATGTTGTAGAACTTAAAAGTATTCTCAGGGATGATGCCAGTGTCCTACTGCTGTGGCAAGCTTCTTCAGTCACCATGGCTTTATGGCTTGGCTCAAATGACCATATTGACTATCGCCCTTTCTAGCCCCAGAACTTTATGCCTGTCAGATACTGATCTCTTCTTAAAATAGACTAGGGTTTTCTAAGTTGCCATAGTCAGAAGAACTCCGTGTTATTTAGCAGTTCTGGAGGTGAGACCACTCTCAGCAGGGGTGGGAAGATGCTCTGCTCCCAGATGGATAAAACAACTCTGTTCCCAGATGGTGACTCTTAGAAATGGAAAAAATAAAGACTTCCCAAAACTGAGCACAGCACCCAAGATGATTCTCACAAAGTATGGAAATTATGTGAGGCACC
The DNA here is from genome assembly GCA_028020825.1 of Podargus strigoides. NCBI lineage: Eukaryota > Metazoa > Chordata > Aves > Caprimulgiformes > Podargidae > Podargus > Podargus strigoides. The sequence goes on from CM051622.1 coordinate 64,044,267, forward strand.
AGTGGGAAAGACCAGAAAAAACCCGAAAACCTTATTGAGGCCTGAGGAAGGATATGGGAGTGAGTTCTAGTAATAAGCCTATAAGAAAGGAGTGAAATGCATCAAGGGTTTTGCAAATGTCCTTCTTTCATGAGTTTAGTGTTGATATAGTTGAAATACTACTCTGAAACAGAAAGTTTTTGAAGATTCAGCTGTTTGGAAGCTGTTATGAAGTTTGTTTGACCCTATGTTTAAAACAGCTTGTGACATTCCTTCTGGAAAAAATCTAGATGAAACAGATCTACTTCAATGCAATAGCTATGAGGAACCATGTAAGACATATCATTGGGAGGGGCTGAAGGCTTGTGTCAATCACTTGAAGAAGAATGAAAACAGCCAAAGACAAAGCACTGGAAGAGCAATTTAAAAAGGGATCAGAATAATAATATTGGAAGAGCTGAGTGAACTAGAAAAGAAAGGATGAAGTATAATTGTACAAATTGCAAAGTCATGTACTTCAGGACTAATAACAAGAATTTCTGTTATAGGCTGACACTTCATCATTTTGAAATGACAGAAGAGGGGAATACCTAGGATATATCAGTTGATCACAGCAGGCCTGTGAACTTCAGATTGATTTGGCTGTGAAAAGTACAAATCTAATCCTCAAATATGCCACGTGGGGTATTTTTGTTAGGGATTGAGAAGTATTAATGCTTCTGTACAGTTCACACTTCATCTGAAAAACTGCATACAGTTTGATTCACTTGTGTTCAGCAAAGATGAACACACTTAGATATTCAGAGGAATAGAAACCATACATTTGACAGGAGACCTTCAGTGGCTTAGCCTTACAAAGCAAAGGCTAATGGAGAATATATTTTTGTTTTATAAATAATGTTCAATACAGGTATAAAAACCATAAAGGAAAAATGCTACTTAAGCAAAAAGAAAGACAAGAGTATATGCACAAGAAAAAAATTGTATAAGATGATCATGACTATATTAAGGCTGCAAAATGAGAAGGCAGTTTCTAACAGCCAGGAGGAGAAGCAAGTGGGGGAAAAGACTTAAATGTTCATGATTCCCTAGGATAGAGGGGCGTTCCTCATTCAAAGCTAGTGTGGGTACCTCTGTGTGGCATTGCATTTTGCCATGAAGTCCATTACATATATTGTAAATTAGAAGGGTTGTTTAAAAAAGACATAGTGAAACTAGAAGCACTTCTGGAAAAACATATACATTTAATTTGAAACAATTTCCAAATGATAAGTACATTTCTAAAACTGGGCTATGTTTTTCATAACTAAGAGTTCAAACATGCACTTCAAGTGCAAAGTTAATACTATCTAGGCAGTGACAAACAGGTCTTGAGTTAAAAACAGTACTCTTAGAAGACAAAGAAAAGACTTAAAATGTATCACCAGCATTTTAATCTAGTGTGGAAAAAATGGTTTATCTACGTGTGTAAATTGAAGCTGGCAAAAATACATGGAAAAGCATAGGTAGACAAATGTTTTTAGTGTACATTTAGATACATATATGTCTGAATACTTATGAAAAAACTTGGGAATAGAGTGAAAACTCCAGGTCTGTATACACCTGCATATTTAAATTGTGATTGCTTGACACAGGATATGGTATTTTCTTTCAGCTGTACCACATAAGGAAAACAATGAAGAATACTAATAACGAAACGAACAGCAGATACAGTATAAAGTAGATTTTTCTTTTTAGGACCCTCATTTATACCAGATAATTTGCAATTAATACTTTATGAAAATTGCCTGTTTTGTATGCATGAGCAGACAAAAAGCTTCCTAAGAGCGTCATTGTTTCCTTAACGAAAGATACAATGCCGGTGACATTATCGGTATTATACACTTGAACCACAGTTGGTAGAGACGACATCTTGTATAGTGTGCTGTCATGCATTTAGGACTAAATCTTATTGCAGCAAGTGGATGTTTTGCCACCGAATTCAAAAGGATACAGATTTGGCCCTCATTACTTGCCTCCATTTCTCCATCTAATTAAAGCATTTGAATGCTGACAGGTCACTGGAATGAATGCCCAATTAATTACTGATTTGTTCATCATAGCCACAGCTTGAATGTTATGAGTTTATACTGTAGACTCAAAATGATTCCTCCTTGGATTTGAGCTGTGTTCTAAATAATCAGACATTCTTGCATGGCACAAAAGAAAAGCCCAAATACATGAATTTTAAAAAGTATGTAAATTTTTTACATTCAATATATATTGGAGATATCAGAGGAGATATTCTTATTGGATATGCCACATACATAAAAGTGTTAAATACAAAGTGTACAGTATGTTGACTTTTCTGCCAGTTAAATTAACAAATATGCAAATTATAAAGGATGTCAGAGCACTAAAGAAACATCTGTTAACCAAAGTAAAAAGTAATTATAATGATGATAAATAAGGAAAGACAAAAGTAAGTATTGTTTGAGGTGCATTTTCACCCAGCTGTGCATTACTATAAAGAAATTATGAAAGAAGGTTACCCTATTAGCTGACAATCTCAAACAGGTTCAGAAAGCAATTTTTAAGTGTCAAAAGTCATTCTTGTGACAATGTGTTTTCTTCATTTCTGTTATTTGGAAGCCCTTTATGAACGCACCCTCTCATCAGGAGAGCAGGGTGCTGGATGGAAAATCAATTTTGTGGAGGATTTCAGCATTTTGAAATGTGGTTTTGTTCTTAATAGGAACAACTGCCAGAAAACAAACCAACAAGGAGATTCTTTGCAAGGCAACTCTTACCCCAAGGCTGTCCTCCTAGAGGTCTCCCCAACAGCTCAAAAAGGAAATCTCTGAGGTCCCTCATGCAATCTGCTTGAAGAGCTGCCCTGTATCACAGACTCTAAGCAGCCAATATCTCCCATCACATGTCTGCCAAGAAGCTGGGCAGACGACCTTGCAGATGAGAGGGAGGACACGAAGGTTCCCCTGGAATCATTCCAGCCACCTCCCTTTGTTGGGTTTCACTGACTCGAATGCAATTCAAAGTATACGTTACCCAGGTTAGCAGAAACAACACTTCAGCTGGCATAATGACAGGCACAGCTTATAACCACTTAGGAGTTTTGTTTGCAGATTTATTTGTATGGTGAGACAATGTCAAGACACTTTTAGATATTTATATGTGCAGCGATTGTGTTACCCTTATTACACAATGTCAAGACATTGACTACTGTGAGCAATATATGGGTGAATGCGACACTGACCTTGGTGCTTGTTCTACAGATTGGAAGTCAACAATCACCATTTAGAAGCAGAAATTAGATAAACCCTGTGGCTAAATGATTATAACATTCCAACATTTTCATTTATAGCATTAACTTTAACTTCAGCATTGGTAGCAAAACATTCTTTGTGTCTTCTTAGTGACTTTCACATGCTAAAACAATATAACAAGCTAACCACCATTAATGGTGTATTATGCATGGATGTGCATATTATCACCTTCCCATCTCCCCCTCTCATGTCCTTACTTTTCAAGGAAGTTTAATTATCACTTAGTGAAACCTCGCTCTAGAATAAAAGCTGTCTAAACTTTCTCTCAGGCAGCCTGTGTGGTCAGTTGCTGCATGTAAAAACAGGGCAACAATTTGTGTGTCAGTCAAAATACCTTCCCTGTTCTTTCACTCTTCATAATATCCATCACCTCATGCATGGTCCTTCTAATCAGAATCCCTGTGGTTCTATCATTTATGGTCGGTATGTAGGTAATGATAGCTCATCTCCATGAAGTGCTGGGGTCTGAACCCCCAGCCCTGAATTAAGGTTGACATATGGGTGGTTCCCATGGTCCTTTAAAAGGAGGGGATGAGTTTGCCTTTTGGCTTTCCTCCAAGGTGCAGCCAGCCTTGTAAAGAAAGCCCTTGGGTAAACAAGCCCCAGGTGCCCTGCATTTGGGTAAATGAGTGCCAGGTGTCCTGTTTGGGGCATAAAAGCTGGGACCACTTGCAGGAAGGGTGGAGTATCTATCTGTGAGGTGGATGCAGTTTGCAGAGTTTCCCTGTTGGGGAAGGACCTCCTGACTCTTGCTGCAACTGGGCCCCAGTCAGGTTTGGCATTTGCAAACACAGGCTTCATGGGGAAACAATATGTGGCTACTTCTATCTTATATGATCAGCCTATTGACTTGGTTGTCTCCAATCTCTTCTATGGGAGACTTTGTTTCTTTATTTATTCCGCTTATTATTGGTTGTGCTGTGTCGTTCCTGGGATCACTGGGGTTGATGTCTATTATGTGTGATCTGTTTGACTTGTTTGTACCCCCAGCGATCACCCATATACTGACATTCTTATGTACAATAGAATCTGGTTACTGGTTTGTTTTGCTGCTGGCTGTGTCCTTTGTTCTAGGCCTAGTAATTGGCAAAACACTCTAGCAATCCCTAACAATTAAATCTTCTATCTCATGTGATAAATGGCCTTGTTTTTCTTCCTTATGTCCCAAGGAAAAATGTATAGTGCTTGAGATGCTGCTTGCAAAAATGGCTTGGAGCAGTTTGAAGTCCTCCAAAAGATCCAAGAACAACATTTAATACAGCACATCTTAAAATAAAATACCAGGTATAACCTTATCCATGCTGAAGAGGACAGATGAAACTAAGTACACGATGTACTCAGTGGAGAATTTCTTTCAGCCACATTCACTCATTGTCTAAATAGTGTGTGAGGGCTCCGAGAACTCAACTACTCTATACTTATGACTAACAACTGAGTAATAAAAACATCCTGAGCTGGAGTTAAACAGGTAGATTGACCCTTGGTATTCTTGCAGCTTTTAGAGCATATATATATACTTTTCCCTCTTTTCCTACTACTTCTGAAGCAAAAAAACAAAGCAAGTGTCAAATTCCAATACAAGTCAGTGACCTCAATCCTTAAATAGGTACAGTTTCATTATGTAAATTTGTGTAAATCAAGACTGTAGCACTTCTGTGGCTCCTAGTTCCCTGGTTTTCTGAAATGGTTGAGGGTGGACAAAAAGTGATTTCCCATGGTCATATGAGATACTAATAGCTAATATGAATTTTAGAAATGGTAGAAGGCCTTGTTATTACTCCAGTGTCCCCAAAGTGTCTATGTCCTTTATGAAATGCTTTTTTTTTTTTTTTTTTTTTTTTTTTTCCCCACCTCTGGGTACAAGGAACACAGTTTCCTCCAGATAGGAAAAAAATGCAGGTCAGATCTGAAAAACAAATGCAGATTTCAGAGTACCCTCCCTCAAACAAGAGCTTTAGCAGTTTCTCTCCTCACAAACATCTCAGAAAGTCTGGATAGTAGTACAACAGCAGTATAACATTTATTACACTTTAGTAAAATAGCAAGTCTTTCTAAATAAAGATTTTTTTCAACTGTGAAAATATGGATTGGATGGGTGGCATGAACTCACTTTCTATCTTTGCCCAAAAGTCATAGTGAATATGAAACATTTAAAATTTCAATTAAGTCTGTTTAATATCCTCTAACATCATTCTTCCTTCTTGCTGAACCCAGTGTTAGAAGAGCAAGTATCTAAGTACTATGGAAGACTTTTCAAACAGAACTGCAAAAGGAACCTTACAAAAAATAAAGAAGAAAATCCTGGTTTTGCTTCATTTCCTAACCAGTTTTGCACACTCAGTAAATTCAGAAACTTTGGAAATGTTTCAGTTACTCTTCCCAAATGTCAAGATACTTATCCAAACTTTTTGGTTTGTTCATGTTAAATGCGAAACAGACATTTCCGCCATCTCCATTTATAAATCTATAATCACTTTATGTTATTAATACTATAACCACTTCTTTATTATACCTAGAGTAGCAGAGTAATCTGTGTCTAAGTACACATAAGTATTACTATTACAAAGGTACAATTTAGGTCACTTAGAATATTCCAGAAACATTCAGTATTTTTTTATAGTCAAGGAACAGCAGTGGTGAAAACATTTTAGGATCCATAAGGAAAAGAAGTATGGAAAATATTATTGTATATTTATATAAATCAGCAATACAGCTCCAAATTAATACTGTATTCACAAATGGGAATTCTAGCTTTAAATAAGGAAGATAAGAAGGAAAATGAAAACAGAATAGTTCGTAACAGAATGTGAAGAAGGATAACAAATACAGATAATATCTGCCTTGTAGAAGAAGGATTGCCTAAAAAGTGCACAAAATAATGAATGGTACACATGGAACAGGAAACTTCTATTTATCCTGTTTGATCATAGTACAAAGGAGACATTCAAACATAAAAATGGCAATACTAGGTTGTTAAAAAGGTCTCCTTTTCAATACCAAGTGCCATTATCTTGGAAACATGATTATCAGGTATTACTGAAAAGTTCAGAATGGAAGTTCCATGTATTGAAAATTAAAAGGATAATAGAAAGGAGCAGACCTCCTTAAGCATCACATAAATAACTTTTTGGCAAATGGGCCTTCAAAGGAAATACTCTTCTTGGGAAGAATTTTCCCATATTTGCTCATTGTAGGCAGTATTCCTGCAGCTTCTTTAAAGCCAACTACTAAAACCAACAAATGAAAAGATCTTGTCTTAGTTTTTCCAACATGATAATTCTTGTGAACCCTTATTTCCTTAGTGAAATAAATCTTTCTAACATTGGTGGATTTTACTCAAAATCTGACCAAATAGCTGCAACATTTGCTCGTCAAAGTATGAGAAAAATTGACTCAGCTTTCATGAAATGAGAATGGGAAAAATACACTTTCTTCTCAGAAACAATTACCATATGATTTACCAGTTCTAAAGCAAGGAAAGTAAACTAGACATAGGTGGAGACTGGTTGATTTCATTGTGTTATAGCTGCTTCAAAACAGCACTTGATTCAGTGCTGTACCCTTCAAACAAGAGTTTCTTGAAGATCACATACCATCCCCCCTACCCCCCAAAAAGGATGTTGTTTTATATCTATGCAAAATTAACCCAGCACGAGTCCATACTTATTTTCTAAAATTTTGAGTGTGAATTCTTGTAAGCTAGTGAATATTTACAGGTAGCAGAGAAACAATGGAGGAGAGAGAGAAATTAAGATTACTATTCACTAGTGATTTTGTAGACTATTAGTTCTTGAATGTGACATTTTTCTGTTGGAGCTGCAATCATTTATGTAAATTAATTTACACATACTTAGAAGTGCATCCATTTAACCATTCATATCTTCCATATGTACCTATACAGAATGAGCTCATAGGGCAGTGGAAGTCATGCAAGGCAGTCTGACTAGCTTAAAGTATACACGCTAAAATGTTGAAAGGACACAAGATGCCGTGTTCCTCCTGACAAACTGGAACAAGTAATTTCAGAAATCATTTACTTTTGGGTTTTTCCTGTTGATATTACTCTGATAATCACAGACTTTTCTATCATATTCACAGAAATCATTGAAAATTTTCTCACATTTCACAGGATCATAGAATCAAAATTATTGAGATTGGAAAAGACGTCTCTTGTCCAACTGCCTGCTGCTCAAAGCAGGGTCAGCAGTGAGATCAAAACAAGTTTCATGATTGGTGTTACAATCATCCAAGGATGGAGACTGTACAACCTCTCTGGGTAAACTGCTTCATTACCTAACTGTCCTCATGAGGAAAAAAGTTCCTCCTTATATGCAGTCTGAACCTCTCTTTTAACTTGTGCCTCTGTCTCTTGTCCTCTCACCATGCACTGCTGTCTCCCTGATGCCCCTTTTTTTGGTATGGAAAGGTTGCTGTGAGGTCTGTCGAGGCCATCTCATCTTCTGTCTGGACAAGCCCATCTCCTTCACTCTTTCCTCATTTTACAGTGCTCCAGCCACCAAACATGTTGGTGGTCAGTCACCAAATTTGCATCATCTTGTTGATGACCCTCTATTGGTGGGTGGGGGGGCAAAACTGAATGCAGTATTCTAATGTGGTCTAGCAAGTGCTGTGGTGGTGGTGAAGATAATTTCCCTCAATCTGCTGACTACACTCCTGTTTATAGAGCCCAGCATATTTTTGGCCATCTTTGCTTTCAGGGCACATTATAGTCTCATGTGCAGCTCGCCACCCACCAAGACCTGCAGGGAGTTTTCCATAGAGCTATTCCCTATCCAGTCCATTCCCAGCCTGTGTGGTTGCCCTGGGATTTTCCTTCCCAGCTGCAGGACTTGGCAGTTATGCCTGTCAAATTTTATGTGGTTCCTGTTGGCCCTTTCCTCCAGCCTGTCTACTTAACTCAGAATGGCAGACCTGCCCTTGAAATCTTGTTTGATATCTTATTCAACCTTGAAATATTACTGTAGTGGTAGAAGATCTTGTTATCACAGGATCACAGAATAGTTGAGGTTGGAATCATCTGAGGGTCATCTCACCCAACCGCCCCTGCTCAAGCAGAGTCATCTATTGCAAGGATGGAGAGTCCACAACCTCTCTGGACAACCTGTTTCAGTGCCCAGTCACACTCACAGTAAAAAAGTGTTCCCTGATGTTCAAATGGAGCCTCCTGTGTTTCAGCATGTGCCCACTGCTTCTTGTCCTGTCACTGGCCATCACTTAAAAAGCCTGGCTCCATCTTCTTCACACTCTTCCTTCAGGTATTTGTAGACATAAATGACATCCCTCCTGACCCTTCTCTTCTCCAGGTTAAACAGTCCCAGCTCTCCATTCCCTTAATCACCTTAGTGATCTTTTGTTGGACTCTGTCCGGTATGTCCATGTCTTTCTTGTACTGGGGAGCCCAGAGCTGAATCCAGCACTTCAGGTGTGGCCTCACCAGCTCTGAGTAAGGGGGGAAGGATCACGTCCCTTGCCCTGCTGGCAATACTTTACCTAATGCACCCCAGGGTATCATACACTTTACGATCCTTGCAGCCATCAATTTTAAGTGAGTTTTGGCTTTCCTAACACCATCACTATGTGTCCAAAGTTTACAGATTCCTCCTTTGTAGACTTTCTCTGCTTCCACATCTTATATTCTACTTTTTTTACACTGAATCTCAGTCATGTGTTCCCTGTTTAGCCAGTCTAGTCTCCTGCTATCTCTACTTATTTTCTTGAGTATCATGATGACCCATAATTGTGGTTGGAGGAGGTTGTCTTCAAAGGCTGTCAGCTTTCTAGAGCTACTTCACCCTTCAGAGATGCCTCCCATGTGATCCCATCAACTAGTTTCCTGAATGAGGTCCATTCTGCCTCCCCGAAGTTTGGGTTTTATATTCTGTTATTTTCCTTCCTTGTTTACCTTAGGATCTTGGGCCCCACAGTTTCATGGTCCCGACAGTCGAAGCTGTTGTTGATTGTCATGCCCCCAAGAAGTTCTTCCTTGGCTGTGAAGATCAGGCATAGCTGAGATTTAAAAGGTCCAGTCATGACCTGTGACTGGAATTAATACTCGTGACGTGTTACAGTCTCAAGTGCATAACAATAAAGCAGTATTTCCAAAATTTGTGAGAGAGGCCCAGTCTTCAGGGACAGACCCAGAGCAGGCTGGCATGAAAATGCCCTAATGCTAATATAACTGGAAATTCACCCTCCCCTTTAATCCTCCCCCATATTAAAAATACACAGAAAAATGCCAAATAAAAAAATTCAATGGGGATTTACTTGATTCTTAAGATAATTTTGATTCTCATGAACATTTTTTTTTTCTTGCTTGTACAGTCCTAAGAAAAAAGTCTAGGAAAGCTTAGGAAAACTTTTGCATCCACTGACATTCTAGTTGAAGTTAGAGTAAATCAGTATTATTTTGTGACCATTTTTTTTCTGACTAATTTCCTCACTTCTCAGCAGGTGAAACCTACTGCCAGTTAGAGACTTAGAGTGTTCATCATCCATTCTGATGCAAACTGAAAAAGGCAAGTCTCTTGCTGGCTGGGGACAATGAAGTCATTAATCAAAATCACCCTCCATCTCCACTGATGATGGAAAAAAAAAGTCTGTCTACTATCAGGGTGCAAAACTAAACTAGAATCATTGAGTTGTGACTTCAGAAAAGGAAGTAATATGGAATAAGTTCTAGGGGAAATTATAGGCAGGGAAGCACATCTCTGAACCTTGGGATCTTGGGGCTGACCTTTGGGTTTCATGGTAATTTAAAGTATCTATAAGGCTACCTTGAGGTATTGCTGATTCTCAAGAGCCACAGGAAGTCCTTCTGATGATGCTGGCAATACCTGGGGCACAGAAACTTGTGGCAAGTTCCTCTCCAGTAGTCACACCATCCAAACATCTTTGAAGTGGAACTTGAAGTGGGGAAAGGGAAAAAACCACTACTACAGGATTTCTGTGCATGAGAGAAATCCTCAAAGAGATGCCTAAGATGACTTTAAGGCTGCTTTGTGCTGCTACTATTGCACAAAACAGGATGAATTCCCCCATGGATCTGTCTTATAAATATTCTGAGGAGATAATCTTGAGTTCTTTAAAATGCTTTAACATGGAAATATCCTAAAAGGCATGTAAAATTCTACACACATGTTATTGGTCTATTCATATTGGTCTAGGACTGATCAATGGGATCTTACAGCTGAATGTCTTGGAAAATGCCAGTGAGACTGATAACTAGTGATCAATAGCTGGTAACTGAGACTCTCCACAGAATATCCCTATCCACAGCAGCAATCATCTGCATGCAAGTAGCATAGGGAAGGGAGAAAACCCATAAAGAGGTTTAGATGCATTACCTTCTTCCCCCGCCACCTCTCTGACTTAAACCAATCCCCTTAAAGCTTTTCATGTAAGTCAAAACACTAATTTGTCTAGGTGAGTTTTTTTGGTTACATTTTCTATCTGCTGCCCTGTTCTACATAGGAGACCTAGAGTAACACAAAGCTTGCTAGACAGCCTCATCAACTTTTGCAGAATTTAAGCTTTCTATCATTAAACAAACAAACAAACATCTCCTTTCTAATCTCCAGAAAGCAAAGTCTTCCAAAAAAACTGTGAATTGGCAAACTGCTGAGAAGTTATTTCACCACAGTGTTAGCTCTGAAGCATGATGACAGTTTTAATGCCAATGCTGTGAATTATTTCCAGGCTAATTCCTTTAATGGGGGCTTGGGTAGGGGGTGAGATGACCAAAATATATGAACTCTTTTACAGTATTGTTGGAAGAAGGCCTTATCCATACTTTTCAGCCTATGTTCTGATTCATGTACAAATAGTTAATTCATAAATTGATATATGTTTTATCAAACAACAAAATGTCATGCTCAGTTTGACAAGGCCAAAGGAAAAAATGACAAATATGTACATGAAACCAGGAGTATTCTCCAAAAGGCAGTAAATTCTCAGTGGATTACTCCATAGCGGAGCTATACCAAAACAAAAACAATGCATCAAATCCAGTCTTGGGGATGAGTCCTGAAATGCACTGTTCTCACTGAAGCCACTGAGATATGCAAGGGCCCACCACCTCTTAAGATCTGGCCTTGAATTTCAAATCAAGTATTTCATTTTACTTGCAAGTGCTAATGCCAACAATAAAGTAAAAAGGAAAATGATGTTTCAGTCCCTCAGGCATTTCTTGCAGAGATTACCTCAGGGCTGACACTTTTATCCTTGGGATAGGATACCAGGGCCTGTAAGAAACGTTAAATCTGATCCATACTACCCAATAAATTGAAAAGGCAAATTATGAACACAATACTTTTGACAATTATTAATGACACCTCTGAAAACAGGTGTATTGAGCAATCAGTAATGTGACTAAATGGTCGTGCCTCCTCTATGTCCTTTAGGTTAGGACTTTATAGTTTAAGGATCACACCAAGGAGTTAAGTGGTTGAAAAATCATGTTGCTTTATACAGTACCTTTATTAATGTGCAGTTTATGATTTTTTCACTAGTTGATAATTTGATCTTTTTTGAAGTACATGAACTATATTGTTATCAGGTTTTCACGTGGCTACTTTTCATTTGATTTCTGATTTTTTGTTTCCTGCAAATATACTTTCTTATGTATGCTGTCTTCTTCTTTGAATAAAAGAACATTTAAAAAGGTGTGAGAAACTGATGAGAAATAATATGGCTATACATTTTGTGTGTATTACAAATGATTCCCCAAGTTAATCAGGGTAGTAAAAAGAAAGTTCATCTGTGAAGAACTGCAGAAGAACCCTACAAGGCTGAGTGATAATACTGCAGATAGATTTCAGAGTAGTAGAATTAGTGATGCACTTGGGATGAACCAAAGAGAACTTTATACATGCAGTGCCAGGTGCTGAACTAGCTGTTACTACCCAGCAACGAGCTTTTGGAGTTATAACAGTGAAAATGTCAGCTCATTGCCCAGTTGTGATCAAAAAAGAAAACTGAATGTCAGGATCTATGAGGAGAGCAATACAGAAACAACTGAGAGAATATCATTATGCAGCTGGGCAATTCTGTGGTGCACCTGCATCTTGAATGGTGTGTGTATTTCTTGTCCCTCCACCTCAACAAAGACATAGCAAAGCTGTAAAAGGTTCAGAGAAAGGTGATAAGAATGACCAAAGTTATGCAGCAGTTTCTATATGAGTAATTATTAATTAGTCTGGCATTCTTCATCTTGGAAAGGAATTATCTGGTTGGGGGATATTATAACCGTTGATAAAATACGAATGAGTAACTAGGGAATGATCCTTCATTGTGTTTTCAAATACAAGAACTAGGAGGCATTAAATGAAATAAGCAGATGGCAGGTTCACAATGGCAAAATAAGATGGTTCTTCAGACTGTATACAGTTAACCGCTGAAATTCTTTGCAAGATTCCTGAATTCCAGAAGTTTTACGTGAGTTTAAAAAGCAAAAGCAACATGTGTTGAAGATGAATCCATAACAGATTAGCAAACAGAATGATCCTATCTCTGAGCTACCAACTGTTGGAGATTGCAAGAGCGTTCTCAGTCTATGTACAGTTCCAATATCCATTCCTGGGTGTCATTACCTTTGTGAAGGATGACAAGGTTATTAGGACAGATGGCTTTTGGCTGGACACAAGAAAGACATGCTAACATTTTAAAGAAATAATGCATGGATGTAAATGATTATAGAAATATATTTTGTCAGGTTTTTAGAGTTATGTTTTTACATTAGTTGCCCTAAAACTTCCTAGTCACGCTGCTAATGATTCTTTGACAGCAAGGTCAAATGACCAATTTAGTCATGCCTTTGCTTCCTATCCAATTTTTGATCCACTAAAAGTCTTATCTCTCACTACCTGGTTACCAAGTTTACTTAATACCTTCTCATAGAGTGAGTTTATCAAAGGCCTTCTGAAAGGCTAAACTCACCGCATCAAAAAAATTCTCTCTACACAGTATTTCATTAACTAGCATAAATTAATTTTTTTTAGAGAGAGAAGTCAGCAGTAATTCACCACTTTAATTGGCACAAAATAATCTAAACAAATAAATCAGGGGTTTGTCATAATTCAAGTTTATACAGTCTTTCTCTCTTCTGAATATTTCCTCTTCTAAGTTCAGCAAGGGCATCCTAGCCATCATTATTACTTCCTCAGACACAAGTAGAGCAGGTCTTCCTTGTACCAGCTAATATGAAAGCAGAACGATTACTCTCTGCTACCTTGTGTGACTTCTGCTCCAAAACTGTGGGCAGCATCATGTGAAAAGACAATGCTAGTATGTTTATTCTGAGCTTCAGAGCTGAATGTTCATAAAGTCACATGCCATAAATTGGCAACAATAAATCTGAACTTTCTGAGCCAGGGGGTTATAAACTTCTGTAAAAAGACAATAGGAAGCCTTTGTTGCAGCTGATTGCAACAGCGCAGAGATTATCTTGGTTTCTTCTGCCTGTAAGTGCAAGAAATACTAAGTTGATAGCCTGTTGAGGGAGATCTGAATGTAAGGTAAGGCAATTGATTGGTGGGTGGTATAAGAGATAAGTAATTGGGAAGAACCAAGGGTCAAGCATAGACAGGTGATATCGTTGTTCTCTATTTCTCTGTATAATTTTTGGACCAAAACAGAAAGAGGAAACCTGTATTGCACTTTCCTTCTGACCTCTTTTTTACGCAATTCATATAAAATCAGCATAGTTAAAAACAAGTTTCTCAGCCACATAAAAAGTACAAAAAGAGATGGAATTACTCACACCACAATAAATAATCCCCAACACAAAAAACAATAACAATAACAGAAAGCCCAAAACTCCCAATGTTCCTTAGGAACAGGCTTGTTACAATGTAGGCTATTAATTTTGGGATTTCATGGGACAAAAGTCAAAGCTGTGCCACTGCTGTTAATCCGCCCCAGTGAGGATTGCCAACACAATTCATGGTGCAAAGGGGACCAGAAGCATCCTGGGATACTCAGAAAACAATTTTTCAGCTGCAACAATAGACAGTCTGACAAAATCACCACGAAGCAGGGAGGAAAACCAATCCTTAAATGAGAACCATATCACTGCTGGACACACAATCCCTCTTGGCCTCCTTGTAGATTGGGCCCAGGCCAGGGAGGATGGCATGGGGTTTTTGGAAGAGCCTATCTTTCCAGCTTTGCCTTGCAACATCACAGGGTTTCTCTGGAGTAAAGTGGCATGGCTGGGGCTGGCAGCCAAGCTGGTTAAACCTGAGGTGACCACCCTGCTAGGATGCATGTGCCCCTCAGAGTGTTCACACTGTTGAAGTCCCACTTCCAAGACAAATGTAAACTGGTTTGCCCTATCTAAACGTGTCAGCCTCATTAACAGGGGTGTTCTGACACATGACATTTAACAACTCTTTTTTCTGCCTTCTGCTCTCCAGCCACCTCTGGGTTTGTCACTGTGACCGGATAGGGAATAGGCAGTGAGGTAGATCTAATCTGATCTCAAAGGGAGTGAGTGGGAAGGGGGTGTGATAACTTCCTAACACCAAATTGCCAAAAAAAGAGTCATATTAACAGAAGTCCTGCCTACTCCATGAGCCTGCTGGAGGTTTGCAAGCTGTTGAACTGCTCTGTGGAGCAGATTTTGAGCCCCGTGTGCTTTCTCAGCAGGAGTGAACAAAGCAGAGCCAGGAGCCCAGGAAGCCCAAAGTATCATAAACAACGTGCTCTCTACCTCTGTATGGGTGTTTCTCACCCCCAGCTGTCCCTGTGCCTGGGAAATGGGGGTAAAATGCACATGCTTCAGAACAGAGCAATCCCCAAATAGGTCTGCAGCCTGTATCACTAAAAAGAGGAGAGTAACTTGCAAGATTTATGTTGTATAAATCAAACACACCCATATGGTCTCTCTTGAAGAAGAATGGTCTACAGTGCCTCAATATACAATTCTGAATCACAAGTGACTGAGGAAGGATAAGATTTTGGAGCCTAGGATAAGCCAGTGGGAAACTGTTTAAGCTAGTAGGAATCTTCTGAGTACTTTAGAAACAAACTTTCAACAAGCCTCATTTCATTGGTTGTTCCCGTCAGTTCTGAGTTTTTATTTCTGCCATTTAAATAATGTGCATTGCTAAGCTTGGACAACTCCAGGGTTTGTCTTTTTAAAACTACTATGGTAAAATCTACCAAAACTAAGAGTTGATATGATCCAACACACAGAAAAAACCCAAACGAAACAAGAACTAAAAAGGAGATAAAGCTGCTAAAATTGTGCCTGACTCTTGGCCTCACTCTTTTTTCATTTTACCCTGAACTTTCTAGGCAATACCTACTGTAGCTGTCATGCTGTTTAAACAAATACATTTAAATATAAAATACATATACATAGGAAAAATGACAATTATCAAGAGCTAGGAATAGAATCTAATCAATTGACACTTTCTAGGGCTGGTTGGCAGACTCATAATGTTAATTCTAAGTGTTGATTTATGATGCTAGAATTTAATCTTATCGTAAGATGGGATTACAGTCACTGGAGACGAAGAAAACTTATTCATTTATTTCACTGATGGGTAAAGTTCATCAGCTAAGGACAAAAGAAAATATAGGCAAAATCTTTTTCTGCTTCTCTGGTTTCTACTCCTTTTTTTTGCATTGTATCCTGTTTCATTTTCTATTTTTATCTGTTTCTTCCCTGTCAATATTGTTTCTCAGTTATTTTGATTATTAAAATGGACATGAGAGAGAGGGTGGGAAGTGGGAGGTATTTCAAAACATAATCCTCATGGTACATACACTAAAAAGAGAGAAAGATCATGCGGTATAGTCCTTTTCGATAGACACAATTAAGGATGAAGAAGAAGAAAACTAACTGACATGGGAGAGCAAAAGCATGAGCATGTACATGAGATACTTCAGACCCTCCTTGTGAGTTCCTCATCAGTAGCACTGACTGGACAGAAAAGCCATCTTCACAGCTTCATCTTTTGCCCACCTGTACTAGAAGCAGTTACCAAGTACCACTTTCTTAAGAACAGAAATGATTAACACTTGATCTTTTAGTGATTTCTTTCACAAATGAAGAGCAGACATGGCTGACCTTGGTTAAACTGGTCCTTCCTGAGTTTCAGAGTTTTAATGCCAACAATAAATGCCTTTTTGTTCCACACATATGCATTTTATTTATTATGCTATATAGACATTAATTTCAACACAAACAGAAAGAATGGGTTAGTTTCTATAGTTTAATATAATTAATAGAAAAAATTATAATGACCAAGGGCAAAAAAGATTTTAGTGAGTGAATTGAAATGTGTGATAATTCCTGAAAAGGCAAAATATTGAAATCATGTATATGAAACAATTTTTTTGAGCATTGGCTTTGTTCAAACATACAGAATGCTGAGCTAGCAAGTATTTTACACCAGCTATGAGAAAAATAAAAAATTTCTACCAATATCCATCAGAATTTCAGTACCTCTATTTCCTGAAATTACAATTAAAAAAATATCCTTTTTAAGCAACAGGGAACAAAAACACTGAAAACATTTTATTTGGAAATTGCACCCTATTTCATTTCATAGGACTATAAAAGTAGCCATACTTAGATGGACCAAAGCTTCATTTTATCAAATACTATTTTTCTTAAGGTGACCTAAAATGTACTGCTGGAAAAAAGTTTAAGTGTAGAGTGATCCTTCCAAGAGCCGAACAATGATCAGTGTAGGGATTTCTTGCACATTCTTTCGTTCATTTGTGGCAAAAAAATAGTGTTTTTCTCATCTGTTTTAAATATGGCATTCAATATTTTCAGTGGGTGACCACTTGTTCTCCAATTATAAAAAATAACATTCCTGTTCATTTTTCCATATGGACTTCTAAATGGTGGTCATACTCTCCACTGATGGAGTTTCAGGCTATACAGCCCCCCCTTGTACAGAAGATATTCCATCCTACTCATCCTCTTTCTTAATTTAATCCTCCCTTCCACTTTTTTTTTTCCTAAATTTCCTATAATTTCTTAATAAGCTAAACTGGGTGCAATATTCAGGATCAGATTTATTTGCTTTTCTAGCTGCTTCTCATAATTGAACAAATGTTCACAGAGAACCACCCTCAATTCCAACATGTTACTCCTGAGTGGTGGTAGTTAGTTTATAGTCCATTATTTCAGACCATGTGTACACTACTATGTGGCCATTTACTGAATTCCATTTACCATTGACATGTGAAGGTCTTCTGAAATACTCTATTGTTAGTATCAGTTTTGAGTGCCTTGAGTTATTCTGTCTTGTTCAGGCCCTTTGTCACCTGATTATTTGCTCTCTGTTTGAGGTCATTTATTAACACACTGGACAACTCTCACACAAAGGGCCCTGGACAACCCTGTTATTAATAGCTTTTCATTGTGAAAACTGACCACTTATTCCTACCTACTTTTTCCTCTCTTTTAACCAATTATTAATCCATGAGAGCACCCTCCCTCGTACCCATGATAGTTTAATTTCTTTAGAAATCTCTTCGAAGGGATTTTGTGGAATGCTATTTCAAAATATAAGTACAGAGTCATTGGGTCATCATTGCCGGTAACCTTTATGACTCCTCAAAGAACTTTCATTGATCTGCAAGAAAGGACTTAATTTCACAAAAGCTCAGCTGATTCTTCCTAAAATATATCATATTTCTCTAGATATCTATTAATTCTCTCCCTCGTTATAGTTTCCTTTATTTACCTGATACGGAAGTCAGACTCACTGGTCTGTAGCTCCCTGAATAATCTGTGGAGCTTTTTTCAAAGACTGGGGACTCATTAACTGACTTCCTCTTCCCTACTCGTAAAGCAGTGCCTCACATACACCTCAGTTAATAGTTCATTGGTTTCATGTCTGTGTTTCTTTAGGACTCATGGGAGAATGTAGTCAAAGCCTTCAACATTGCTATCAAATTGTGTAATAGTGGACCCACTCCCGAGATCAAAAAGTTTGATGATTTTAAATGGCTCAAAATGGAGCAGCCTGGGTGCGGCCAGCCCTGAACTTTTGACGCATTACACAGTAGCCCTGGCAATATGATGTGTGATGAAGTCTAGTTTCTACTTTTTTTGTCTAAAAGCATGTCTTTTAGAAGTAATAGCTCCCACCTCACAGAGAACAGTAGTTGTAATTTTTACTTAATTGGTAAACAAGAAGATTTCTCATGATATGGCTGTGATCCTATATCACATAAATACATCTGCAAGCATTAGTGTACCTTTTTTTAATATTGCTGAGAAAGTAGGAAAAGTGTGGTAGAGTAACCTTCACTATGTTTTCCTAAATATCATTGTTATGCTAGTAAGGTTGTTTTACAAGAGTATGTCTATTTTATTTTTGCTAAATTCCTGTTTCACTTTCTGGATTTTCCAATTCAAAGACTGCAAGCCTTTATGTCAGACTTTGAGGATACTAGAGATAAATGCTGAATGCATGGAAAATATTTAGCGTAAGAATTCTGTATCTGCATCAACAGCCTGCTTCAGAAAACAGAAAACAACTCCCTGGTGATGGTCAGTGCAGAAGAAATGTAGTAAGAAAAGAGGATGGTTGAGGAAATTCAGAGGGCAAGAGTGAGAAATGACCACCATTGCCACAGGAAGCAAAAGGGAAGATGAAAGGTTTTCAGCTAACAACGTCTTTAATATATATTTTACTGTTGAAAACCAGCTACATGTGTATTTGCAGGGAACAATGCATTACAATATGAAAAATTAATATAAAACTACATTTAAATAACTAATGTGCTGGCACCAGAACTGATGCAGACCCAGGAGGAATGTGGTTCCCTTGTTAAAGTAAGTTCATTAGCATAAGACGCACAAATATGAAGGGCAGGAAGGGAGGAGAGGTCCCATGTTAATAAATATTTACTTCATGATTCTTGAATGACAAAAATCAACAAAAGCTAGGAAAGAGAAAGTTCCAGCAAACACTTCAGCCTTAACTAGGAAACAAAATCAGAAGCTTGAACTCAAATTTTGAGTTCCTTGTTTTTTCTTAACATGAGTCACAAAATATAAATTCCCCACAGTTTTCCCTGCAAAGTTTGATTACGCAAGTAAATAAGAATGGCTCCATCTAGTCCTACTTTGCCTACATTGAGGTTAGAATTTCTACTTATTCTGTAATTTTTTTCCCACAAAAAAGAAGTGGAAAATTTGTTTTCAGTAAAGCTACTTTATATTTTTATAGCACCTTTTATTCTAAAAGATCCCAGATGTTTTCTATGAGCAGACGAACCATCTCATCTGCTCCTGAAATACAGCTAGCTGTCAAATGCCTAACACTACAGAACTCTGGGTAATCCAAAAAAATATTTAAATGTAAACAGGTGATAGACAGGTACCAAAGTGAGAGAGCTTAAAAAGAACAAATTTTTCTTAATTTAAAAACATATTTTCAAGTGGCCAGAACCTTGATTTATAGTTCCCAACATTGGCATGCTGTCACAAATACAGATTAAAAGGAAACAGAGAGAAATTAGGTCCAACTATGAAATAATCAAAATAAAAATATCAGCCCTTTGTTGGAAGGATTCTCCATAGGACTGACCCAGCTGTCTCCTGCTTCACTTAGGAGCTCTAATGACAACATGCTTAAAGGTGGGTGGTTGCTCTATATTGCTTGGGAGGGGGAGAAACCTCATTTGTTGTTGTTCTTAAGATACCAGTCTTGCAAATGAATATATATGCAAGGGATTTGTTAAACTACATGTTCTACTATGAAGATTGCAGTCTGGGAGGCAGTCACCTTTTGAGAGAGTGGCATCCTGGCCTGTATCAGAAATGGTGTGACCAGCAGGAGTAGGGAGGTGATCGTGCCCCTGTACTCGGCACTCATGAGACCACACCTTGAGTACTGTGTCCAGTTCTGTGCACCACAGGATAAGAAGGACATTGAGGTGCTGGAGCAAGTCCAGAGAAGGGCAACGAGGCTGGTGAGAGGTCTGGAAAACAGGCCTGATGGAGACCAGCTGAGAGAACTGGGATTGTTCAGCCTGGAGAAGAGGACACTGAGAGGAGGCCTTATTGCTCTCTACAGCTACCTAAAAGGAGGTTGTAGTGAGGCTGGTGTTGGTCTCTTCTCCCAAATTACTAATGATAGGAAGAGAGGAAATGGCCTCAAGTTACGTCAGGGGAAGTTTAGGTTGGATATTAGGAAGAAGTTCTTTACTGAGAGGGTGGTTAGACATTGGAACAGGCTGCCCAGGGAGGTGGTGGAGTCGCCGTCCCTGGGGGTGTTAAAAAAATGGGTTGATGAGGCACTTAAGGCCATGGTCTAGTGGTTTGATGGTTAGGAATATGATCGGATAAAGGTTGGACTTGATGACCCTGGAGGTCCCTTCCAACCATAATTATTCTATGATTCTATGATTCTAATGTCTGCCTTTTGAAGCACTACCATTGCTGCTTTGATTCACGACCCCTTCTGCTCAAGGTGGTCCTTGAAGTACGCTGGCAAAGCTGCCTCATGCACCTACTCATGTAGAGGGGTAAGTCTAGCTTGGTAGCCTCCTAGGTGGGGTTTGCACTGGAAAAATAAACCTCAGAATAAACACATGGAGAAATTTTTGGATGACCTTGCAGCTGCAGCCAATGTTAAAGCGTTCTGAAGAGTGGGCTCCAAAACCATGTGCACGTTCCCTGAAATAAGTCTTTTCAGTGGCCACCACCATGAGAAATAATATACACTGCCTAAGAGAGGTGGGTATCCAGCCACACGTACCTCCCCACAGGCATGCAAATTATCAGACATGAAAAGCAAAACCAAAGCAACTGCAAAAATTAAACTCACCTGGAAAAAGGGTATTACATACAACCAAGGGCAAGTCCTACACCAGAATATATCTATAGTCCAGAAAAACAGCCACCACATCTTTAAATAACTGCGCGAGGTAGATAAAGAGTTGGAGTTGTGCCAAGGTAAAAGTTGTAAAACTGGATTGATTTTTGCTACAGCTTGCTAAGGGCTCCCTAGAGCGAGGATGCGATGTTCAAATATAATAATTGATAGCCTGAAAAAATATTTCTGATAAGTGTGCAACTGTAACACAGACCCGCGTCTGAGATGAAACAAGCTTTCATGTCCCAGCTAACCTGAGTACTGGAGTGACCCAGATGCTGTTTTCTTCCCTCATTGCAGTCGCATCCTTCAGCTGGAAAGAAAACAGGCTTGGGCTTTGAATAGGGTGTTTTGTTAAATGCTGTTGTGGAAAAGTAATTACCTGACAGCCAGACCAGTGCATATGAAGGGGAAGGAGGGAATTCACATTCATTAATAGCACCCCAGCAATCCCAAAGGGCAGAGGAGTTAGTGGTAATCTAACCTCTTTGCAGCCTTCACCTTGGTGCGATGACCACCTCAAGCTCTGCATATGTGTGTATGAATTGCTTAAGATTCAACTGAACACATTAAGTTTTAAAAAGGATTTAAGCAAAAATTTTCAATAACCTCTGAAAGGGGATAATTTATTAGCTCTGAGTAAATTAAAATCTCAAGCAGGGGTAAAGACTTTAGAGATTACTTTAATACATTTTATATGCTTTCTACAGAAATGTTACTTTAAATGGTCCAAAAATCAGCTAATTTTGTCCTATTTAGTAAATTACCTCCTTAGGCTGTAATGTTACAGATTACAATTGCTAAAAAAAGTTATGCCTTATCAAAGAGGAATAAACTGCATTTTTATAGGTTTAAATATGGCACTTTTTTTTTGTTTTCCTAATTCAGGCTGGTAAAAATGCTGTGTTAAAATAATGCCAAGGCAGGAGTTTGTCTTTTACATTCTTGTTAGGTTGGGCAGTAATGTAACAGAATGTCATGGCTAGATCTCCCATATACCATCCTAGCAATTTAGAGTCTGTTTTGTCTTTGAGATCAGACATATGATCAAATTACTCTGGTTAACTGTTACCATGCATCAGCTGAGTCTCAATAACTGCCTATGCAAATGCTTTTAGCCCATGGCACAGTCAGAGTAATTTGGCTTAGGTTAGCCACTTTTCACAGCAGACTAACGTATGTCACTTTATCTCGTATTTGTAGTGGACAGTTACCACAGCCTCGCTGGTGTGCAGTAACGTGCTGTGCTGATTATGCCTGAGCCTCAAATTTGTCTGTGAAACCACTGGTTTGCAGGCTTAAGGTCTCTTTGGGGAGGATGACAGGAAAAGCATTGGCTCTGAACAGAAGTCCTGTACATCCATTCTTTACATGGACAACAGGCTGCCTTTCAAGTTGTTTCCTTTATGGCAAGAAACCATACTGCCTGCTCAGCAGAGAAGCTGGCTTGGCTTCAGGCAGCTTTAAAGCTATCAGCAGCTGGGAAGCCAATGACTACATTTCAAAACTAGAAAGCAGTTTACATAGGGAAAAGTCTCGGGTCTGGTTTAGAATTACAGTTCTTGCAAACCACAGGAGTCAACTGTTACGTGTATCATTGCCTTAAAGGTTGTTTCTGCTGCTGGTGAATATGGCTGTGGTAGTAAATTTAGCAGTGTCAGAGTTGGTATTGGAACTTGACTGTGCATTTTGGATAGTTAGAGTGGTCTCTGACAGAGTTTTGCCCTGGGCCATCTGGTAGTCTTCAAACAGTTCCTGGGCTGAGTTTGGGAATTAGCAGAGATCTGGGGGGATTGGATCTGGCCAGCCCATCTCAGAAGATAAGAGAGTGTGAATGGGTGTCACTGTGCCAGTTTGTCTCAGTGCAGAAAACAGCCCCAAACCCAAAAAAAGGAGTCGAAGAGTTAGTATGGTGGGTGATGAGTAGCTGGAGAGGAGCGAGTGATTTCAAAGACTGGTGAGGGAAGATGGGAAAGTTGCCACTAAGTGGCAGTGGTGTAAGAAAGGGAGTGCAATGAGAAGAACAGAGAGAAGAGGGGAGGTTATGGATAGATTAAAAGAATACAATTAGGCTGCAAAAGAAGAAAGAGCCTAGAAGAGAAATAAGGAAAACAAATATTACTGCAGTTGAAACTGAATGGGAAGACATTAAGAGTCTAAGCTATGAAATAAGTTACTAGTTGATATTGACTATAAAAAGGAAAATAAAATTAGAAAGATAAATTTGTATCCAGGATTTTTTCTTAATTACAAGGAACTGGCCAAGGCACTCCGTGGTCTTTGGACTGGTACTCAGATCCACATACCTATCTGCATGGACATATATATGCAACCATGTTTAAGATTGAGATTCCTAAAGCTTCTGACTTTCGGGGCTCAGATCAATTAGGATCTTCAAGAACTTAAAGGAAGTTGAGGGATTTTTTTCATGGTGGAGTTGTGGAGAGGGCAAGAACAGAAGTAGCCAGGCAATTGCCCGATGCTGATTAGGAAAGGGGTTGTTAACTTTTTATCCATGATTTTATGTGTTGCCTGTCTGAATCACTTGGCCACATGTGTGCAATACAATGCTTGCTACTGGGGTTCAGAAGGGCTACAGAGTGTGGTGGTTTAGACCCTGCCGGGACCCGAGACCACATTGCTGCTGCCCCTCCCCCACCCTCAGACGGGGACAGGGAGTAAAATGCAAATCCCAGGGTTGAGATAAGGAAGGCTCAATACAACAGTGTAACAACAACCCGAACAACAACAACAACAATAACAACAACAGTGATAACAATGTACAGAACAAGAGCTGTACTGCACGGACACAGCACGAGGGACAGACCCGGACAAAAGCCGCTCCTGCACTGCCCGCGCCTGGGCACCCGGACATGACCTCAGCATGGGATGGAATAGCCCGGCTGTGGCTCCCTGCCAACTGCTGGGGAAAATTAACCCCATCCTAGCTGAACCAGGACATAATCTACCCCTTATTCTATATCATCTACGTCATGCCCAGCAGCCATTTAACAATCAGCAAAAAAATACAATATAATTCACAGTATATTCTCACCCAAAGTCAAGTCCCCTTGTGGTACATATCGGACCTCTCCATCCTCCCACATCACCCATCAGGTGCACCCAGGTCCTTGAGCAAAAGCAATCCTGTGGGTGGGTTTGCCTTTGCCTGGCACAGGACTAACCCAGACCATTTTTCCTAATACATCACTTATGCGCACTACAGGGACTTTATCCCTGTCTGTGGAAGTTTTGATTGAGCCGGGCCAGCTTGATTGGCAGATCCTCTTGTGATGACTAACCAGGTGGCCTTTGCCAGATGTGTGTCCCAGTGTTTGAAGGTTCCACCTCCCATTGCTTTCAGTGTAGTTTTTAGCAGCCCGTTATAGTGTTCAATTTTTCCAGAGGCTGGTGCGTGGTAGGGGATGTGGCAGACCCACTCAATGCCGTGCTCTTCTGCCCAGGTGTCTACGAGGTTGTTTGGGAAATGAGTCCCATTGTGCAACTCCATTCTCTCTGGGGTGCTGTGTCGCCACAGGACGTGGTTCTCAAGGCCCAGGATGGTGTTCTGGGTGGTGGCATGGGGCACTGGATACATTTCCAGCCATCCAGTGGTTGCTTCCACCATTGTGAGCATGTGGCGCTTGCCTTGGCAGGTCTGTGGCAGTGTGATGTAGTTGATCTGTCAGGCCTCTCCATATTTATATTTCAGCCATTGTTCTCCATTCTGCTGGGGCTTTACCCGCTTGGCTTGTTGGATTGCAGCACACGTTTCACATTCGTGGATGACCTCTGCGATGGTGTCAATGGTGAGGTCCACCCCTCGATCTCGAGCCCACCTGTATTGTTGCATCTCTGCCTTGGTGGCCCGAGGTCTCATGGGCCCATCAGGCTATGAACAGTTCACCTTTACGCTGCCAGTCCAAATCCACCTGAGCCACTCTGATCTTAGCAGCCTGGTCCGCCTGCTGGTTGTTTTGATGTTCATCAGTGGCTCGACTTCTGGGTACATGGGCATTCACATGGTGCACTTTCATGACGAGGTTCTCCACCCGAGCTGCAATATCCTCATACTTCAGCTGCCCACATGGGTTTGCCTCTGCGTTGCTAGTTGCTCTGTTTCCACTGCTGCAACCACCCCCACAGGGCATTTGCCACCACCCATGAGTCAGTGTAGAGACAGAGCTTCGGCCACTTTTCTCGCTCAGCAATATCCAAAGCCAGCTGGGTGGCTTTCTCCTCTGCGAACTGGCTCGATTCACCTTGCCCCTCAGCAGCTTCAGCGACTCATCGTGTGGGACTCCACACAGCAGCCTTCCATTGCCGATGCTTTCCCACAATGCGACAAGACCCATCAGTGAACAGGGCATACCACTTTTCCTCGTCTGGCAGCTCGTCATATAGTGGGGCCTCCTCAGCACGTCACCTCCTGCTCTGGCGACATCCCAGAATCTTTGCTCTCTGGCCAGTTTGTGCTCCAATATTCCTGGGTGGCTGGGATTCCCTATTTGAGCCCGTTGTGTTATCAACTCAACCCATTTACTCGACATGGCATCTGTTGCATGATGTGTAGAGGAAACCCTTCCTTTGAACATCCAGCCCAGCACCAGCAGTTGGGGTGCCAGAAGGAGCTGTGTTTCAGTGCCAACCACTTCTGAGGCAGCTCGAACTCCTTCATATGCTGCCAGTATCTCCTTTTCAGTGGATGTATAGTTAGCTTCGGAGCCTTTGTATCCCTGGCTCCAAAAGCCTAGAGGTCGGCCTCGGGTTTCCCCAGGTGCTCTCTGCCAGAGGCTCCAGGTAGGACCATTCTCCCCGGCTGCGGTGTAGAGCATGTTTTTAACCTCTTGTCCTGCCTGGACTGGCCCGAGGGCTACTGCCTGAGCAATCTCCCTTTTAATTTGTTCAAAAGCTTGCTGTTGCTCAGGGCCCCATTCAAAATCATTCTTCTTATGGGTCACGTGGTAGAGAGGGCTCACAATCAGGCTGTAGTTTGGGATGTGCATCCTCCAGAACCCCACAGCGCCCAGGAAAGTCTGAGTCTCCTTCTTCCTAGTTGGTGGGGCTATGGCTGCTATCTTGTTTATCACCTCCATTGGGATGTGGTGATGCCCATCTTCCCATTCTATTCCTAGGAATTGAATCTTCTTTGCAGGCCCCTTTCCTTCGTTTGATGGTGAAACTGGACTTCAGGAGGATTTCAATTATCTTCTTTCTTTTTCAAAGACTTCTTCAGCTGTGTCCCCCCATACAATGATGTCGTCAATGTGCTGCAGGTGTTCTGGAGCCCCACCTTTCTCCAGTGCAGTATGGACCAGTCCATGGCAAATGGGGCAATCGATTCCAGATATACTGGATGCCCCTCCAAGTGAATGCAAACTGTGGCCTGCACTCTGGTGCTACTGGAATGGAGAAAAATGCATTAGCAATGTCGATCATGGCATACCACTTGGCTGCCTTTGACTTCAGTTCATATTGGAGCTCTAGCATGTTTGGCACTGCAGCACTCATCACTGGCGTAACTTCATTCAGGCCACGGTAGTCCACGGTTAGTCTCCATTCGCCATTAGACTTTTTCACTAGTCTCCCTACTACCTTGTCAATGCCAGCTTCCCTGGACAAGGATCCCAGCTGCCTGGCCTCTTTCCCGTCTAATTCCAAAACACCAGCTCCGCTATCCCAGCATCGGAGCAGCCAGGTGATAATCTGCTCGCCTGGAAGGCAGCTGAAATCCTTCCGCATATTTCGCAACTCACTCAGGGACAGAGATCAGGTGATCACCTCTGGCTCTTCCTCCTGCTCTCGTGGTGGGCCTGGCTCGTCTCCGTCCCTCACTATGCGAGCTGATTTTCTGGTATATTTTGTTTTCTGTATAGGGGTGACTGATACTGGCACTGGCTGTCTCTCTGGCCCAGCTGCTGTACTAGTTGGCTCGTTTTCAGGTCCTGAGACCCTTTCTTCCCCTTGAGGGAACTGAGTAGTGTTAAGGAGGACATGGTAGGCACGGGCAAGTCCCCAGCACACTGCAGTGAGTTGTGTCTCCCAGGGTTTGTCAGATTGGCAAGACACCTTTTCTAAATGCTCCACTAGTTTATCAGGACTCTGCACTTGTTTGGGAGTGAAATTCCAAAGCACTGGGGGTGACCACTGACCTAGGCACTTGCCCAATTTTTCCCACACACCTTGCCACTCATAACTATCTGGCCTCGGTGCAGGTCTCTGCGTGGCGCTATTATTGGAGAAGGACAGTATAACCCAAAACAGGATATAGCAGACATTCAGAAAACACAGCACCGCGAGCATGCTGGCCAGGATGCGCCAAGGATAGCTAAAACTCTCGACAACGGGGCAGGTCTCTTCCCCCGGCTCACCCATAGATGGGGTGAGACCACTAACAAATGCCCAGGCCGCATACAGGTACTGGCTCACCCCCACAAGCAGTGATGCAATTATAAGTAGTCAGTATCCAGTACAGCAAAGCAAGCCCCCTGCCACACTTCCCAGTGACAACAAACATCAGCACTGGGAACACACAGTGGATCTAAGGATTAATACAGTCCTACCACGCAAGCAAATCGGCCAGCACTGTAAACATACCTTATTCAAGCAATACAAAAAATTGCGCCTAATGGATTGTGTTAACACACCCCAGTCAGGTTTTTTTTTGTCCTTATCTCAACCCTCTCGTGCCCATGTTGGGTGCCGAAAAGGCTGTGGTGGTTTAGACCCTGCAGGACCAGAGACCACTTTGCCGCTGCCCCTCCCCCACCCTCGGACTGGGACGGGACAGGGAGTAAAATACAAACCCTGGGGTTGAGATAAGGAAGATTTAATACAACAGTGTAACAACAACAAACCGAACAACAACAATAACAGTGATAACAATGCACAGAACAAGAGCTGTACCGCACGGACACAGCACGAGGGACAGACCCGGACAAAAGCCGCTCCTGCACTGCCCGCCTGGGCACCCGGACATGACCTCAGCATGGGATGGAATAGCCCGGCTGTAGTGCCCTCTCAACTGCTGGGGAAAATTAACCCCATCCTACCTGAACCAGGACACAGAGTTTTAATTGTTCTTTGTTTCAGGATCAAATTTCTCCATATCCCAGTAAGCCCAGCATCCAGGACAGACCTGGACAAAAAGTAAGCATTGAGCAGAATTCAGTCTCCAGGTGTGCCCGATGTCCATCCTGAAGCATCCTCAGTCTAAACATTACCTTTCTTCCTATAAAACACCTAAAGAGCTCCATGTTTGGGCAGACCAGATGCATCTTCACTTCTCTGTGAAGACATATCCTTCTGCCTGATTATTTAGTCCTATAAGACAAGTGAGGTGATTTTTGAAACAAGTCCCTTGAGCCCTGGAACTAATGAAATCTGATTTCCTGTGAATCTCTTTCCTGACTGCGTGTTGTATTTTGATTTCTAAAAAGGTTCCGGATCTGACAGAAGTTTTTACAGGTTTTGTCACTTACAAAGTCACTCTCCAGTGAAAGTTTTCCTATCCCAGAAGATGCAAATCTCCCTTCTTCAGAGCATTTAAGGGATTCCTTCATCTGTACCTGGATCTCTATAAACCTTCAAGAACTGGAGCATCTCTTAGATTTCATCACTCCTGTCAAATTTCTTGGAGTCAATGAGGTCAGAGGGTAGACAGGGGATGCAGACAGGGACAGGAATGATTTTGCAGCCAAAACAGGAAGTTATTAATTGTGATGATAGTTCTTTTGACGTAAGAATTCCCATGCAGGGCTAGTTCAGTGCTGAGCCTACCCTGGTATTCTACCTCTCCTTACCAGTATCTTTTACTAGTACACCAGCATCTACTTAGTCAGACAGTGAAGTCTTGTCAATAGAGGAAATTAATGTGCAAAACCACTACTCTCATATCTTTTTCTTGAAAAAGTTTTTTATCTCATTGACTCATAACCTTCATGATTTCCACAAACATTTTTGAAATATCTCCTTTGGTTTTGCTGTGCATTTTTGTTTTTTGAGAGAGAATGTCTCTTGAAAAGAAGACGGTTCCTCCAGTAATACTATGCCACTGTCATATACGGACATTATGATAATTTCTGTATTATTGTTTTCTTTTGTTCTTTGAAGCTTTCTGGAATGCCAATCCTCTTTCAGCAAATAACTGTACCACAGCAGCCATCATCACTTATCCCTTTCAGAAGGTACTTTCATTAACTGATACTCACCGCTCTTTAAACTCATCTCTCTTTAAACTCAGAGATCTCAGTAGTTCAAATGATTCCTCCTTCAATATACCTTAACCTGCATTCATTGAATTTCACCTGCTACCATGCTGTCCTTTCACCTCACTCCCTTCAACCACTCTGGAGCTCTCTGTAAACTTCTTTAGTGTTGATGAGCCTTTGTGATACTCCTAAGTGTGGTCAGCTCAGTGTTCACATAGATTTTCATGTCACTAACTTACAAAACAGTATCAATGGCAACATGCAGCTTTGGAGTATCCCAGTATTAATTACTTCTTTTTGTACTGCTAGAAAATGGAGCAGTTTCTGCTTTGTGCTGGTCTGTTTTTAATCCACTGTACTCCCCCATGCTGTTACTTTTTGGACAGTTTTCTGCAAGGAACTTGCAAAAAAGCTTTCAGAAAATCCAGTTACATTAGATCGACCCCATTTTTTTCAATTTTGTATTTTCCTGCTGCTCTCAAGGAATGCTTGAAGAAAAGAGTGATAGGTTACCCATTACCAAATCATACTGCTTTGTCCCAATCGTATCATAGCCAGCTAAGTGTTTTACACATTAGCATTTCAATCAATGAAGGTCCTTGGCAGATTACTTTGAGATATGACTGACTTTAAACACAGAAGCTGTACCCTTGAAGACAATGTCCTATTTGTATGCTTTAAGTTAGGCATGCTTTGAAGCCAGGTTGCAGTCCTTAGGCAGTGAGCACTTTCTCTTTTTTTTTTTTTAATGAGATGGAGTCTTTTTGCTGGCAGGTGTCCCATATCATTCTTAAATCTAGTGGAGACTTAATACTGACAGATGTTTCTGATAACCAGACATACCAGGCCTATCCATGGTTGGAGCCAAAACTGATTTTTTCCTTGCTGAGAGCTGCTCCAAAGCAGGACGGAGAAGAGAGATGCACGGAAGGGAGCTGTGGTCCCTGACCTTGTGGCTACAGGGTGGTCCCTGCTGCTTCTGTGTCTGCCAGAAAGGAACAACCAGCAAGGTGATCCTCCTACAGCACCAGCACAGATCCAGGAGGCAGTGACACCATCCTACAACCCTGATAGCATGTTGTCCTGGGGTAGCCCCTGCTGTCGCTTGTGCCTTGAGCCAACCAGGCCTTCAGCTTTTCAGGATAAATATCAGAAGGCTCTCAGCATCCCCTACCATCCTTGAGGATAGGGCAGTGGGTGGAGGCTCCATTAGAAAGAGAGGATCTTCTCCTGCCTTGCTATCAGGTACAAGGAGAGGACCTACGAGATGACGGGGAATGGAAACAGGTCCCTGCTCGGTGAGGCAGGCGAATCCCCTCCCGGCCGCCCTCCCCTTCCTGGCTGCCTTTGCAGAACAGGTATGGGGCTCTGGAAACTGAGGGACAAACAAATGAAAATGGAGACGAAGGTCCATCAGAGGAGTCACCCAAGGTAGGTTGGTCTCCCCCATGCATTAGGACCAGCTTCAACAGGAAAAAAAAGAAGGGTAATTGTAGTTGGAGACTCCCTTCTGAGGGCAACCGAGGCCCCCATAGGCTGGCTGGATCCACTCCATAGGGAAGTCTGCTGCCTCCCTGGGGACAAAGTCAGGAATATTACTAGGAAACTCCCTGGTTTTGTATGGCCAACAGACTACTAACCACTGTTGGTTATCTAGGTTGGTAGTGATGATGTTTCAGAGAGGAGCCTGAAAAGAATTAAAAGACTTCAGGGCCCTGGGGAGATCACTTGGGGGATCGGGAGCCCAGGTGGTGTTCTCAATTCCTTCAGTGGCAGGGAAGAATACTGATAGTGAAAGGAAGACCCATCTGACAAATATGTGGCTGAGAGACTGGTGCCACAGACAGTATTTTGGGTTTTTTGAGCATGGGGAGCTTTATGCTGTGTGGGGTCTGCAGGCAGCAGATGGAGTTAATCTATCTCAAAGGGGGAAAAGAATCTTGGCGTACGAGCTGGCTGGGCTCATTGAAAGGGCTTTAAACTAGGTTCAGAGGGGGAAGGGGGTAAAACTGGGCCTGCTAGAGTTGAGCCTAAGGGTGGCAGGCCATGGTTGGAAACGAAGTCATTAGCCCGGCTCAAGTGCTTCTACTCTAATGCACGCAGCATGGGCAACAAACGGGAGGAGCTGGAGGCCATTGTGCAACACGACAGCTATGATGTAGCTGCCATCACAGAAATGTGGTGGGATGACTCTCAGGAATGGAGTGCTGCAATGGATGGCTACAAGCTCTACAAGCGGAATAGGCAAGGTAGAAAGGGTGGTGAGGTGGTACTCTATATCAGAAAGTGTTTTGATTGCATGGAGATCAACAAGTGTGATGGACCAGTTGAATGTTTATGGGTAAAGTTGAGGAAGGCCAATGAGGCGGATATCCTGTTGGGAGTCTTACAGACCACCAGACCAGGATGAAGAAGTTGATGAACTGTTCTGTAGACAACTGGCAGAAGCTGCAAAATCACAAGCCCTTGTTCTTGTGGGGGACTTCAACTTACCAGACATATGCTGGAAATTTAACACAGCAGAGAGGAAAGAGTCCAGGAAGTTCCTGGAGTGCATGGAAGATAACTTCCTGACTCAGCTGGTAAGTGAGCCCACCAGGGAAGGTGCCTTGTTAGACCTGTTGTTTACAAACAGAGAAGGACTGGTAGGTGATGTGGTGGTCAGAGGCTGTCTTGGGCTAAGCAACCATAAAATGATACAGTTCTCAATCCTTAGCCAAGTTAGGAGAGGGGGCAGCAAAACTTTCACCATGGACTTCCGAAGGGCAGACTTCAACCTGTTTAGAACACTGGTTGAGAAAGTCCCTTGGGGAACAGTCCTAGGGGCAAAGGGGTTCAGGAAGGATGGACTTTTTTCAAGAAGAAACTCTTAGAGACACAGGAGCAGGCTGTCCCCATGTGTCATAAGACAAACTGGTGGGGTAAACGACCAGCCTGGCTGAACAGGGAGCTTCTGCTGGGACTTAGGAGAAGGAAGAGAGTCTACCACCTTTGGAAGAAGGGGCAGACTACTCAGGAAGAATATAGGGATTTAGTTAGGTTGTGTAGAAAGAACATTAGGGGGGCAAAAGCTCAGCTAGAACTCAGCCTGGCCACTGCTGCAAGAGATAATAAGAAGAGTTTTCACAAATGTATTAATAATAAAAAAAGGACCAGGGAGAATCTCCATCCTTTATTGGATGCAAAGGGGAACATTGTTACCAAGGATGAGGAAAAGGCTGAGGTACTTAATGCCTTCTTTGCCTCAATCTTTAACAGTCAGACTGGTTATCCTCATGGCATTCAGTCCCCTGAGCTGGAAGATTGGGATGGAGATCAGAATAAACCACTCATAATCCAGGAAACAATAGTGAAGGACCTGCTAAGCCAATTAGACACCCATAAGTCTATGGGGCCAGATGAGATCCACTCGAGACTGCTGAGGGAGCTGGTGGAGGGACTTGCCAAGCCGCTCTCCATCATCTATCAGCAGTCCTGGTTATCGGGTGAGGTCCCAGATGACTGGAAACTTGCCAATGTGACGCCCATCTACAAGAAGGGCAGGAAGGAAGATCTGGGGAACTACAGGTCTGTCAGCCTGACCTCGGTACTGGGACTGAGGCCAATTGTATGAGGTTCAACAAAGGCAAGTGCTGGGTCATGCACTTTGGTCACAACAACCCCATGCAGCGCTACAGGCTTGGGGAAGAGTGGCTGGAAAGCTGCCTGGTGGAAAAGGACCTGGGGGTGTTGGTTGACAGCCGGCTGAACACGAGCCAGCAGTGTGCCCAGGTGGCCAAGAAGGCCAATGGCATCCTGGCCTGTATCAGAAACAGTGTGACCAGCAGGAGTAGGGGGGTGATCGTGCCCCTGTACTCGGCACTCGTGAGACCACACCTTGAGTACTGTGTCCAGTTCTGGGCATCGCAGTATAAGAAGGACATTGAGGTGCTGGAGCGAGTCCAGAGAAGGGCAACAAGGCTGGTGAGAGGTCTGGAAAACAGGCCTGATGAAGACCGGCTGAGAGAACTGGGGTTGTTCAGCCTGGAGAAGAGGAGACTGAGAGGAGACCTCATTGCCCTCTACAGCTACCTAAAAGGAGGTTGTAGTGAGGCTGATGTTGGTATCTTCTCCCAAATTACTAATGATAGGACTAGAGGAAACGGCCTCAAGTTACATCAGGGGAAGTTTAGGTTGGATATTAGGAAGAAGTTCTTTACTGAGAAGGTGGTTAGACATTGGAACAGGCTGCCCAGGGAGGTGGTGGAGTCGCCGTCCCTGGGGGTGTTCAAAAAACAGGTTGATGAGGCACTTGAGGCCATGGTCTGGTGGTTAGGGAGATGATGAGATAAAGGTTGGACTTGATGATCCTGGAAGCCCTTTCCAACCACAGTGATTCTATGATTCTATGACTCTATCACTCTGTTAAATCCCTTTTAACTGTTGTCCGTTACTGTCTTTTCTGGATTCAACCCTCTAATTTTCTTTCAACATTTTTTTTACTACATTCATCTCCCATGACCACTTTTCTCAGTGTAGTTAGCACTGTATAGCCTCACAGAGCTAGGTCCAAGTACTTCTCATAGTGTCTTTCCAACCACCTCATTCCTTCTTCAGTTCTTTCTTCCTTTCCTTCTCTTCCTCTCCGCCCTCCCAAAATCTCATCCATCTGTATCATTTGTGGTGGTTTTATGTTCTCCAGCAAGCTGGCTCCCACTTTTCAGCAAAGGGTAGTCGCTGTCTTCAGATCTCACTCATTGTACTCTCAAAGGCAGATGTATCCTGGAATGTATTGTGGACTTTTGACCTCATAAAATCAGGAAATTGAAAGAAAGTAGTGGCCCCATTAAAATCACTAGATAGAAGAAGATATTAGAATGTACTTGAAGATATATTGCAGAAGGTGGGAGCATTTCAGGCCCTACATCCCAGTACTGGAGACTTAGAGACTGAGTCTGCAGAATGCAGATCAGATCCTTTAATTTATTTTTTACTGAATTTGTGCTCCAATTCCTAGCTAGGATTTAGCAGCAGTAACACAAATTTAATACTGCCCCTTTAAAAATGATCCACTGACCATTTTTCACACTTGTTTCATGAAACAGTCAAAACATTTTTCACTCTTGCTCTTAAGAATTTTTGTATCTGTAAACAGCAACATTTATTTTTATCTTCTATCAACTATTAGAAGCCTTCAAGCTGGGACATATATTGTGCACTGACTACAAGAAATACTGATGCACAGAAATGCCAAATGAACCCACTGTTTCAAGAGACAGAGCATACCATTTCAAATGTCCTTGTGCAAGAATGTTTCTCATGGTCATGGTCACTAGGAACATGTCTGAATAGTAAAAGACAAAGGGTGAAATCTCATTAATTTCAGTGGGGTCAGGGTTTCAACCAATTTGCTTCTTCCTACGAACATAACCTTGCCAGTACTTTTAATGTGTTACTTTAAACACATTCAAAGCTGATGCAACTTGTTCTTCCAGTATTTTTTTCCCAGATGTTGGTGTATCTAACAATATCCCCAAAAAGGTGCTGTTATTAACTCCGACAGTTTTGATTTTTTGAAAGTGGCATCTAATTTTAGAAAACCATTAGATAACTTAGAGTGAAAGATTCACTGAGTAAATGGTACTTTATAAATCTTTCTGTCTAGATGGATGATTTAAATACAAGTTTCTGATTTTAGTTTTATTTTTCTAAGGATTGAGACTGCCATGAAAATCAAACTGGTATCTTTACAAACAATGAATTAAAAACCATCTAAAATCAATATTTTGAAATTTTTCCTATAGGAAGATGTAAAACACTGTTTATTTGTGTAGTGCTGCTTGCTGAAGGTATATAGCATGTGAGAAAATACTGTAGCTTTTATCTAGATGACCTGATTCTCAAATTCCAGACACTGAGGACTGGAAAGCAAGGGAAGAGCTAAAGATTTATTTTTTTCTTTTAAAAATCTGCATTTATTTGTGTTATGGATGAATAAAATACAGGGCACATAAAAGTGACAGTACCTTCTAGGTTAGTAGATTGCACAATCTGGACTTTCGTAGCTACAGTATTTTCTTAGCATGTGTTACTAAATACTAAAAATAACTAGATTTAAAAGACAGAGCTGACAGAACATCTAAGTAGTGGTGAAATACTCAGACACACATGAATTACACCTTCTGAAGAAGTCTCTTGAAACTATGTGCAAAGGCCTTCATTCTCTACTCATACTTATTTAGATCAGAAGAAACTTCTTGGGGTGAAACCTTAGCTAAGTAGATGCCTACAGAACAGTTCAGGAGAGTGTGGTGGCAGGGCTGATTTGGGAGAGCCTTTGAACTCCTGGGTGCAGTCATAAAATTATGTCTATCCACTTTTGTCTTCAAGAAGGTATTGATAAAACCATGAATACCTAGGCTGCAGAAGTATCTTGAATTCTTTCTCTTCACCTCCTGTCTAGTAGGAGCTGTAAAGACAAAAGCTAAAATTTGGGTTCCTTCATTAAAGTAGCCAAAGCCATGGTCAGACAAGGTCCATTTGAGTATACTGCTGGAAGACTTACACAGCCAGCCATTCACAGTCCAGGAGGTTCCTCCAGTGCATTGATGACACCTACTTAATGCAAATGGTGGATAAGCCGACTAGGAGAGGAGCGCTGCTGGATCTTGTACTCACCAACAAGGAGGGTCTTGTTGAAGCAGTGATGGTCGATGGCAGCCTTGGCTGCAGTGATCATGAGATGGTAGAGTTTAGGATCCTGTGTGGGAGGAATAGAGTACCTAGCAAGACCAGAACCCTGGACTTCCGCAGGGCCAACTTTAGCCTCCTCAATCAATTGTTAAGGGAAGTCCCATGGGACAGGGTGCTAGATGGTAAAGGGGCTCAAGACAGTTGGTCAACATTCAAGGACCACTTCTTGCAAGCTCAGGATCAGAGTGTCCCAATGGGTATGAAATCAAGTAAGGGAGCTAGGAGACCAGCATGGTTAAACAAGGAACTGCTGGGCAAACTCAGGTGGAAAAAAAGAATCTATGGATCATGGAAGGAGGAGCTGGTCACTTGGGAGCAATATAGGACAGTTGTCAGAGGATGTAGAGAGGCAATTAGGAAAGCTAAGGCCTCCTTTGAACTTAACCTTGCAAGTCAGGTCAAGGATAATAGAAAGGGCTTTTTCAAATACATAGCTAATAAAACTAACACCAGAGGCAATATAGGCCCACTGATGAATGAGGTGGGTGCCCTAGAGACAGAGGATATAAAGAAGGCAGAGGTGCTGAATGCCTTCTTTGCCTCTGTCTTTACTCCTGCAGGCTTTCCCCAGGAGCCCCTGATCCCTGTAGCCCCAGAAGAAGTCAGGATAAAGGAGGAGTTTGCCTCGGTAGATGAGGATTGGGTTAGGGATCAGTTGAGCAATCTGGATATCCATAAATCAATGGGACCAGATGGAATGCACCCAAGGGTGCTGAGGGAGATGGCAGAGGTCATTGCTAGGCCACTCTCCATCATCTTTGGTAAGTCATGGAGAACAGGAGAGGTGCCTGAGGACTGGAGGATAGCAAATGTCACTCCAATCTACAAGAAGGGCAAGAAGGAGGACCTGGGTAACTATAGACCAGTCAGCCTCACCTCCATCCCTGGAAAGGTGACGGAACAACTTATTCTTGGCACTATCTCTAGGCACATCAAGGATGAGGGGGTCATTAAGAGCAGTCAACATGGTTTTACCAAGGGTAAGTCATGTTTGACCAACCTTATTGCCTTCTATGAGGAAATAACTAGGTGGATAGATGATGGTAGCGCGGTAGATGTGGTTTATCTGGATTTCAGTAAAGCATTTGACACTGTCTCCCACAGCATCCTTGTAGATAAGCTGATAAAGTATGGGTTTGGTGATCAGGTAGTGGGGCTGATTGTGAACTGGCTGAAGGAAAGAAGTCAGAGAGTTGTGGTCAATGGGACGGAGTCTAGTTGGAGGCCTGTGACTAGTGGAGTCCCTCAGGGGTCGGTACTGGGACCGGTGTTGTTCAATATCTTCATCAACGACCTGGATGAGGGTACAGAATGTATCCTCAGCAAGTTTGCTGATGACACCAAACTAGGAGGAATGGCTGACACACCAGAGGGTTGTGCTGCCATTCAACGAGACCTTGATGGGCTGGAGAGTTGGGCGGGGAGAAACTTAATGAAATTCAACAAGGGCAAGTGTAGAGTTTTGCATCTGGGGAAGAACAACCCCATGTACCAGTACAGGTTGGGGGCTGACCTGCTGGAGAGCAGTGTAGGGGAAAGGGACCTGGGGGTCCTGGTGGACAGCAGGATGACCATGAGCCAGCAGTGTGCCCTTGTGGCCAAGAAGGCCAATGGCATCCTGGGGTGTGGTAGAAGGGTTAGTAGGTGGAGAGAGGTTCTCCTTCCCCTCTATTCTGCCCTGGTGAGGCCCCATCTGGAATATTGTGTCCACACACAGTGAGGGTAACAGAACACTGGAACAGGCTGCCCAGAGAGGTTGTGGAGTCTCCTTCTCTGGAGACATTCAAAACCCACCTGGACATGTTCCTGTGTGACCTGACCTAGGTGTTCCTGCTCTGGCAGGGGGATTGGACTAGATGATCTTTTGAGGTCCCTTCCAATCCCTAACATTCTGTGATTCTGTGATTCTGTGATACCTATGCTGCTATACCAAAAAAGTACAGGGACCAGTTCAGACTCTGTTATCTTGATCTTCTGTTGAGCTGTTTTTTCCATTACTTCTTGTTTTCCACCATGTTTGCAGCAGTCTTTGCACCCTCAGACATACCCATCGTGCCAAACCCTATGGCATGCCATGTGTGTGGTCACTTTCATGGTATAACACCCACCAGCCTTGTTAGCTCCACCACAACCCTCTGATGACAGACTTTGAACTGAAATAAAGAGAAGCTTTAGGGTCATGAAGATACTGTATAGAGCCTAGAGGAGAGCCAAGGTCAAGAGCTATTACTTCACTGGCCCCCACTTGCCATAGACAGGATTAGTCTGAGGCAACTTTGGTGCCACACAGACTACTGCTTAGAGTTTCTAGGGGAAGATATTTTTTGCCTGTCTTCAGGTTCTAAACTAAAATGAATAATACTTTGATGGGACAGATAGTTAATGCAAATCATGTGTAAGAAATATATTCTGACTCTATTAGTATTATTATAATACAGTTCCACTTCCTGTAAAATGCAAGTCGACTAACTTGCCATGCTGTTACGATCTCGACTGAACAGAGAAGAATGTCCTGTTCAGTATATTCATGAATGACCTGGGTGAAGGGGTAGAGTGTACACTCAGCAAGTTTGCTGATGACACAAAACTGGGAGGGGTGGCTGACACACCAGAAGGCTGTGCTGCCATCCAGTGTGACCTGGACAGGCTGGAGAGTTGGGCAGAGGGTAGCTTTATGCAATTCAACAAGGGCAAATGTAGAATACTTCACTTAGGGAGGAACAACCCCATGCATCAGTACAGGTTGGGGGCTGACCTGCTGGAAAGCAGCTCTGTGGAGAAGGACCCAGTGGTCCTGGTGGACAAGAGGATAACCATGAGCCAGAAAAGTGCCCTTGTGGCCAAGAAGGCCAATGGCATCCTGGGGTGCATCAAGAAGACTGTGGCAAACAGGTCAAGGGAGGCTATTCTCCTCATCTACTCTGCCTTGGTGAGGCCGCATCCGGAATATTGCGTCCAGTTCTGGGCCTCCCAGTTCAAGAAGGACAGGGAACTGCTGGACAGGATACAGCAAAGGGTTACAAAGACTATTAGGGGACTAGAACATCTTTCTTATGTAAAAAGACTGAGGGATTTGGGGTGTTTTTGTCTGGAGAAGACTGAGGGGGTATCTTATCAATGCTTATAAATACTTAAAGAGTGGGTGTCAAGAGGATGGTGCCAGTCTTTTTTTCAGTGGTGCCACTGACAGGACAAGAGGCAACGGGCACAAACTTGAACATAGGAAGTTCCATCTAAACATGAGCAGGAACTTCTTTACTTTGAGGGTGACAGAGCACAGGAACAGGCCGCCCTGAGAGAGAGAATGTGGAGTCTCTGGAGCCATTCAAAATCCACCTGGATACAATGCTGTGTGACCTGCTCTAGGGCAACCTGCTCTCGGTCAACCTGCTCTGGCAGGGGGGTTGGACTAGATGATCTCCAGAGGTCCCTTCCAACCCCCACCATTCTGTGATTCTGCGAATGGCACTTAGATGGTAAAAAAGATGCCCAGGGTTGTCAATGCTGTAAGACAGTTGTTAAACAAGTAGCACTGAGAGACACAGGAGCATTCGGAAGCTGGTCAGGGTCTCAGCTGAGTGTGACAGTTTTGGAACCATGGTCTAAATGTACTAAATGTACTAAACTTGCCCTTCCTATTTTTTACAAAGGCTCTGACACTCATGACATATCAGTGTAGTTATACGTACAATCAAGTTAATTCATGCTAGCTAATAAGCATGATGCAATTTGTGCATTTTTAATGCAGAATGCCTCCAATAAGCACCACTAATAACCTCCTCTTCAGTACAAGAGAGTAAAGCTGCTCCTGTGTTATGCTTAGGATTAGATTTCATCTCACATAACTCTAGCTGTCAAGTTTAAGCCACTCACCACAGACTCCCTCTCTAGAAAATGAAGAGAGATAGGCACCTC
Organism: Podargus strigoides; assembly: GCA_028020825.1. NCBI lineage: Eukaryota > Metazoa > Chordata > Aves > Caprimulgiformes > Podargidae > Podargus > Podargus strigoides. Next base: position 64,084,296 of record CM051622.1, read on the forward strand.
CAGAGGGTGATTCCTTCCATTTCTATTCGATACCTGTCTTCGGATGGGATGAATCACCCTCTGGAGGTGCCTATCTCTCTTCATTGTCTAGAGAGGGAGTCAAGCTGACTTTAACTTATAGACATCTAACAGAGACTTCTAACTTATAGATAGTGAAAGTGAAATGAATCCCACCTTCAGCATACTGTACTTTAAGTAGTTCTCTGCTTGGTGTGAAGAGGATTGAAGGAAGATTTCTCTAAGTGCAAGCATGGTTTTGTTGCTGCTGGTAGGAATGCTTTACTTTCTTCTGTTGCCTCTCTGAGATGCTGACAGCTCTGATGTTAATAATGGAGCACCAGTTGGGCCTCAGCGATTTGCAGAAGAAAGGCAAGTTATGTAATTTTTCGAGGTAATAGCTGCAGTCTGGGAAGAATTGGCCTGAAACTGTCTGAAGCTGAGAGAATCTTCCATGTTAAATAGTTTAATTTGAGGATACTATTTTCATGACTTGGTTTTTAAAAAAATTCCAACCTATTTCATTTGCTGTATTATCTATCTGCATTTGTTCCTAATATTCTTAATTAGGTCAATTTAAAAATTTCAGCACACCATTTTCAAATGTGAATTTAAGGACAGAAAGTTTTGCAATCTATTACATTCATACTTCAGCTGTAAGAAGCACGGTATATGTCCTTGTGTGCAGATAAAATAACACTTCATGAATCAGACAAAGAATTCTTGACATTGATAAATAGAATGGCTGCATGATCTATCACTCCACACTTTCCCAGCACTTTTCTGTGGCCTGGATTCATCCCTGCTTTTCTTCTTAACCTGCACAAGTCTGTGTACATGTAAAAAAAAACCCCAAAGAGTTTCATTTGAGAAATTGCTTCAAACAAATACATGAAAACTAGGCTGGACAGGACTTTGAGCAATCTGGTCTAGTGGGAGGTGTCCCTGCCCATGGCAGGGGGGTTGGAACGAGATGGTCTTTAAGGTCCCTTCCAATCCAAATCATTACGTGATTCTATGATTCTATGACAAGCTGTCAAGACTTGTGATTTAATAATGCATTTTGCAACAATCATTATTTTTAATGCCTTAGCTTCAAAAATCCTGTTATTACCTGATAACCACTGTTTTTATTTAGGAAAAAGAAGAAAAAAAAGAAAGACATTCCTAATGGTCTGGACTGCAGAGGAAAGTTCAAAAATATGAACTGTAAAAGCTCAAATCAAGGAGGTGACAAGTGAAAAGAAGCAATTAATGAAACACTTCATAATTTTTGGAGGCCTGACCCGATTTATTTTCCCCTTAACTAAAGTATAAATTTCCCATAGGATTTTTTTTTCAGGATCACAGTTCTTGATGAGGTTGAAGTGAGACACATGACTGTGTGATTGAATTCATGCTTGCCTAGGGGGTCAGACTAAATGCTATGCATCCCTCTAGGTCCAGATTTTTTCCTAGACAGTGGTCTTGCCAGGTTGCTAACCCTGAGCAGGACTTCATGGGGCTTAATAAGAGGTTTGCTCTGTTTTGGAATGAGGTCTTTGAATAAGAGTTTGCAAAGAACCAGAAGGGTTCATCTGTCCTGAACTGGGCTGTTGCAGATGGGTGAATTTCACCCTAAAAGAAGACAGCAAAATTAAAAAAAAAAAAAAATTCCTGAAAAAAGGAAAAATAGAAGGCTCTTCAGAGTGTCTAAGTGCCTGAGGTAGGAGGTTAGTCTCATAAAGCTTCCTGTCCAACCAATAGTAAGGGAAAGACAGCTCTGTAAAGAACTTTAGTGAAGTTTCTGCTTTCAACTGACTACTGTGAGAGCCTGGTCTCCTGAATCTCAGTGTCAGTTGGATCCTGTTTTCTGGAGTATGATGCAGATCTGATCACAGAATCACAGAATCACAGAATGTTAGGGATTGGAAGGGACCTTAAAAGATCATCTAGTCCAACCCCCCTGCCAGAGCAGGAATACCTAGATCAGGTCACACAGGAACATGTCCAGGCGGGTTTTGAATGTCTCCAGAGAAGGAGACTCCACAACCTCTCTGGGCAGCCTGTTCCAGTGTTCTGTTGAATCCTGTTCTCAGCTACTTTCATTTTGTGAGTGTCACTGTTGTGGGACTTGTGGTGGCAAAGGACCAGGAAAATTAACTGTGTCCCAAGACTTGTATGGATATGACTATGCTCTGCAATACTCTAGAAGCCACTGGGGTTGGGCTTCTTACTCCAGAAGCCACTGGGGTTGGGCTTACTTTAGGCACGTATGTGGAATTACAGAGTGTTAGGGGAAAGGGAAAGTTTGGAATGCACCCATTGTCTTCACCTCATACATCACAGAGTATATTCAGATGAAAAGAATAGTGCTTAGAGTAACTTCTTATCTGTCTGATACCTTCATGTAGGGTTTTTGAGGAGGTGACCTGGGCTATGCTGAATCCGAGCAAACCTTCAGGACTGCAGGTTGGAAACCTGTGTTGCTCCAACAAGACAAGTGCCCCTTACAGCCACAAACAGCTGGATGCTCAGGAAGTTCAGGAAGGTCAGGTGTTCATCATAATTTTGAGAATGAACATAAATTGTGATAGACATCCTTCCTGAAAAAAAACTGGTCAAGTTTTTCAGAAAAACTGATCAAGTTGCATTTATACTGGACTGCAATGTAAATATATGCTCCTCCTGATTGCTTAACTTTGGTACTGGTGCTACTGTGTAAACTTAGTGCGGTCCTTTTGATATTAGATTGTCTTTTCTGCATTCAGGATCAGAAACTCCTCCTTTATCTATTTCCTTCCTTCCTTCCTTCCTTCCTTCCTTCCTTCCTTCCTTCCTTCCTTCCTTCCTTCCTTCCTTCCTTCCTTCCTTCCTTCCTTCCTTCCTTCCTTCCTTCCTTCCTTCCTTCCTTCCTTCCTTCCTTCCTTCCTTCCTTCCTTCCTTCCTTCCTTCCTTCCTTCCTTCCTTCCTTCCTTCCTTCCTTCCTTCCTTCCTTCCTTCCTTCCTTCCTTCCTTCCTTCCTTCCTTCCTTCCTTCCTTCCTTCCCTCAAGATGTTATTTGGCATCATTAACAACAGAAAGGAGAGGCTATTGGACATCTACTCAGGGCTATGCATGGAAGCACTGGCAACATTTTTTGAGAACAAAACTTGGAGCTGTCTCTGTGCAAACTGCATTCGTTTTACTAAGAAGAGGATTTAAAATCAATGTCAAAACAGTGAAATAGGTTATGTCAGCTCTTTTAAATTAGTATAAGACTGACAGAGCTTGGTTTAACTTATATTGAGTTAAAAGTAAACCAAAATAAGCTGCTTGTAACCCAACATTAATGTGTCTACATTGAGTTTGTACTGAATTAATGAAACTGATTTTAAATTGATTTAAGTCAAAACATTGTTAGATCTGTGTACAACAGAAGTTTAATTGGAAAATGATTGATTAGGTATGGATAATGCAACCAATGGTGGGGGATATGAGAAAAAGAAATCAAGATCTGGACATAATGAAAAAAACCTGAACGGATATGTCCAAGCAGCATTGTGCAATGCCCAGATACATAAATAAAGGGAAGAATATTTAGATTGTAGCCACTTCTGTACATAATATAACATCCCCACACATCAATATGCATTACCAGATATGCAGGCAGATGCTATAAGTATGGCAAAAGGAAGGAAGTTGAAAGTGGATGCATGGGGGAAGGATCTAAAGCAGAATCAAGGACTCATGTCCTTAATGTCAAAGAAACAAGAATGCCACCTGGAATACTACTGTGGAAACAGCAAATACAGCAGAACAGATCTTACCAGCCTATTTTTTTTCATCTTCACTTCTCAAAGATTTTAATGTGCTAGCATTCTGAAAGGCAAAAACAATGTAAAGAACTGTATCTGGTATTGTTTGAGATTGCCTTTTTTTTAGACAAGACTGTTTTTCTATCCAGAGCCCCACAAAAAATTGAAGATGTTCTCAACACAATACAAAAATTGGTCATGAAAAATATAAATGCTCTTTTGACTTGACTTCATAATTTACACTGTCTCTACTTGAGAACAACTTCATTACTCATGAGTTATTGGTTTTCCCCTCTTCATTCAGCATTCCTTCTCTGCGTTTGTATCTATTTCGTGATGTTCTTCCCACTCCTTTGCCAATGCCCTTAGATACAAGGGATATATTTGAGACTCAGAGCACAAAGAACTTTCATTTTAATACACATCAAATTAGAGGCACTGAACACGCATGTATATGTGGTGTACCAGACTATTAATCTCTAATGTGGATTTGTCCTCCTTGGATAATCTCTTGCTCATGTCCTACCACTATTTTCTAACATTTGCCAACCAATTAATTTATTTCTGGGAGGGAATGATTTGTGGAATTTACTGGTGACGATATCTGTAAAAGTGGATACCATAAAATGAAATCTGAAGTATTGTCAGTGTTGACAGGAAGCTGAGTGATGTGAATTGCATAGAGTATATACAGAAATGTGGTTGTCCTATCAATTTTTCTCTGTCTCTAAACAAAGACAAAAATAGGTATAACTAGCCTGATACTGTTTAGTTATGTAACAGATTGAGGGTTTGGGTTTTAGTCACTGAAAATGTGATAAACAACATTGTGCATTAATGCAGAAAACAGATTGAGCTTTTTAATGGTACATCAAATAAGACTTTATTAGCATCTATTAGGTTCAACCCAAAGCCCGGGAAATAGCATTAATGAGCATCATATATCAGTCTGTCTGTTATTAGATAACATTATCCCTTAAAACTAGCAAGTCATATAGTACTTTATACTTTTTACCTTTATCTTTAGAATTAGCTGCTGACATTCTCTCCTGTTACACTGGCCTTACTATTAGTAATAGTGAACCAATTTATAAACCCATTAGTGACACTTTTTCCCGAAGATAAAAACAGTCAAAATTATCTGGCAGCAATTAATCTTAATGGCTGTATGCAGTAAACAGCAATGGGCTAATTCCAGCTCTGTCAGCCCCATCAAACAATCCCACATTAGGCAGCTTTTCACTGATCCATTAAGCATATTCAGAACAACAACAAATTCAATGCTGAAGGCATATGCACTAAACATTACAACAGTGATCTTCTGAAGCCATCATTATCTCTTAAATAGTACTTCCCCCATGTATTATCATTATGCTGTACATTAGAAATACTTTGATTAAACTCCCTTAATTCATAACAGCCAGCTGCAGACCATTTATGCAGTTAATCTCAACACAACAGCTATTGAGGAAATATAACAAATGAAGGCTGTAAACTGGAAGTCATTACTACGAAAGATACTGGTTTCCTAGCCCTTGTAGTGCAAAGTGCATGGCAAGATTGTACTTTAGGATGACAGTAATGCAGATTGAAACCACTAATGACCTTCCACATGTCCTGAAACACCTGCAGCAGGAACTGCAGCTGTAAAGGTGTGTGCAGGAGCAACTTGACAAACTGTCAGCAGGAGTGGCAAAGACATCCAGGACCCCCTTGCCTACAGAACCAAAATATCAGTTGACAACTGTCTTGCAAACCGTAACCTCTCCATGGTTGTACTGGCTCCTTCTGGAGCTCACAGTAATTTGTCTCTATGAAAGAACAGTTCTGATTTCTTCCTCTGTGAAGCTCAGGGTAGTAGCAATGGCACTTCGAAAGACTGCAGACCTTTGAGTTCCCTTTCCTACAAGTAATAGCTGTTTTGAGATTTTTTTATTAGACTGTTTTCTCTTTAAGGTATAATGGATATGGTGCGGCAAGAAAATTTGCACTAAACTTTCCATGGTGATGTAAACAAAACAATATTATCAGGACAGGAAGGAAAACAGTAGCTAATTTATATTTCCACTCTGACCTGAAATTCACACGAGATATCCTCGTTTAATAACATGAAAATGTTAAATAGATAAAAGTTGATGGTATTTTCTTAAGTTTTCATCACATGTATTCCATTAAAAATATGTATTAAAAATTCACTTGGAAGAGTCTGTGTTGCATGTTAGGTAAAAAAGGGAGCTGAGTTTGTGTTCCTAATCTAGATTGTACCTTTTCTAATTTAAAAAATATCCTAAGAAATCAGTGGGATTTGGGTACAAAAACCACTTTCACAAATTCTTTACTTGTCAAGTGTAAAGAAACCATAAAAATATTAATGAATAAGGTCTATGTGTTTTACAGTTCTTCACCATATATAAATAGTTTATTTGATTTTAAAGATATAAACCACAGACACAGTGTCTACCTTGCGATGAAATGATCAAATAAATAAAACTTCAATCTGGCATGAGCCTAGCTGCCAGTTCTGATCTTAATTCCAGTTCATAAGTCCAGCTCACTTGAGGGTGGAATGCAAAAACCCCACAGCACCTTTAGGACCCGCACTGAGGAGCAGGCAGTGGCATGCATCAGGCAACAACACTCTTTAGAGTGCCAGAAGAATCAACTTCCTGATACTTTAGTTAAAACCGAGGTGAAAAGTCTCACTGTAAGTCCTGTTTTGTACTTCTATCATTTTCTAAAGCTCACACACAGCTGGAACATGTGAGGCTGCAGCTCTGCACCATTTTCCCTGTGAGCAACCTACACAACCCAGTGCTGCATACATCTAAGCGCAACAACACAAAATACATGGGCTTGCTTGTAAACAGGATTCAACACAGCCAGTTTTCAGATGGGTGCTCATCTAGTCACCCCTCTTTGTGGGGAGGCAGACCTGCATTCCACGTTAGATATTGTGCATGTCCTAAGCAGTGAGAGTGAACTTTGCAAAGATATATTCCACCCTAACCATAAACCTAAGCAGACAAGGATTACAGACTATCATAGTTTTCTCCCTTTCAGAGGGAGAGGAATGGACTTGTGTTTCAGATGTAGATTTCAAACCGGCAACTCTTCCTACCTCCACAACACCTTGCCATATGTTTATAAGTTGTCTTTGCCATGTGGCAGAGCTGTTGCCAAGCCTAACTGGTAGTGTGTATGGTACTTCCAAGGTCTTTGATCAGAAAGCCAAACTGAAAAAAAATGCTACATCACTTGCACTAGGGTATCCTGCTTCCTGGCTATCAAGGCTGGCTCCCATGATCAGAGTTATGTAGGACCTTCAGGCGTCAGAAAGTCTGCCTATACTGCAGAGCTGCCCTGTGACCTTGCAAACCCAGCACTGCATCCTGGCAGGTCTGACCAACTTCTGAGATGATGGGAATGAACAGAGATCACTGTGTCCCTCAGCATGCAGGAACTACATCCTTACCTCCAGCCTTCACTGCCACAACAGTGAGCAATCTGCTTTCTAACAAGCAACAGCAGATAGATCAGTTTCAGGAAATTATTTCTCCATGTCAGTCTCATTCATGTTGTTCTAAAGCAAATCTTTTGAAGTACATGAGGTGAACCTAATCTTTAGCCCATTTCTAGTGATCTGGAGGTAACATGTAACAAGAAAAGCACCTGAAAAGTAAAGCTTGTTCCTTAGCCCAGAAGAAATTGAAATTTGGGTAATTCAGGTTTTTCTTACATGAAACATTTCTAGATACAACAACTTCAGGCAACAAGGAACATTAGACACCCTGTGAAAAATAAAGACCCAGAAGAGTCTGAGCACTCAAGAGCAAGGCGTCCTCTCACCAAAGATTTCAAAGACTGAATATTTTCAGCTAGGTGCCTAAATACAGTTGAAGTTTCCTACTGAGCAGAGTTCTCAATGTCCCAGATGTCACTTACAAGTTTCACATATATGAGCTATTAATTTGAGAAAAAGTATTTTTTCCCAAACTTGAAGAGAAACTGACTCACCATCCTCTCCAGTGGGCAGGAAGATCTGTGATATTATGTGACAATTATAAGTTACAAAGTGTGCCTGACATATTGTATGTAACCATCTTTGTCCAGCTTCACATTTTTCTTCCTTTCCCAACAGTATTTGTTTCCTTAAAAAATAGTGGAAAATGCCATAAGCAATATATTTTCAACAATTTATTTTAATTTTCGAGATATGATTTGCTTGGATGCAACCTCTGCAGTAAGTAAGTGCTGACTTTCGGAACAAAGCAGGAGATGTGTACATCCGCCCCTCCCAGAAAATGGAGTGACAGAATTTGTCACCTCATGGTGGGCCCAGTGCTGGTGAGTACTGAGTAATGGCTACTCTGAAGATGATAAGGAGTAGAGGTAAGAATGACAAATTACTCGCAGTTGCTACTTGCTCACTCCAGTGCAAAAATTTCACTCAGTTGAAGTTTTACCGGGCAATACATATTTTTTTGGCTCAGGCTTATAATGACTGACTGCAGAAGAATATATGGCTATGTATATATCCTTCAAATGCAGCAACAGGGGGGCTACTCTGCTTACTTTCCAAGGATCATTTACTAATCCTGAATTTAGCTAGCCAAGCAGCGTAGCAGGGAGTTTATGAAGGTTCCCATAATTCTGCCTAGCACACGATTCAAGTACAGAGCTCTTACTGTACCAATAAGAACTCAGGACTGAAGAAAAAATATATACCTACTGAGTTGCCTGTAGGAAATTTACTATGTTAATTACAGATGAATTTTATAGATGGATTTTGTTTTAAATTATGGACAGTGTTGCTTCTTAGTTTGACAATGTGTGAACAGTCAGATGTGAAACTAGCTGTATAATGTGTTCTAGTATTTCACAAAGTGAATATAATATTAATAAGAACCACAAAATGGTTTTGCCATACTATCACATATTTTTCCTATTATTGCCATATTTTGAAAGGGTCAAACCTGATTTTTAAAATACTGATATTGTACTGATAATACCAAACTATCTGCCCCATTCTAGCTTTGTTTCTTAAGTTTGCCATGTTGTCATGAATCTATCTTATTAATTATCTGGAGTTATACTACTATACAGCTTATACATCTAGAAATACCAAAGATACCTGGAGAAGTAATTTTGTAGAATTCAATTATATGACTTCTAAGAATAGTTGTATTTAATGAAGGAAAGAAAAGGAACAAAACACTGATTCCATTCATATACAATGTGTCAGTAATTTATAACCAATTTATCAATGACCATACAGCTGCACTCACTGTAGTTCAATTAAAAAAAAAAAAAAAGTTCATATAATGCTTACCTAGTCTCTGAAAGCATAGCATCTTAATAAAGGCAGAGGAAGCCACTGGAGTAATTAGAAAGGTATATTGTAGTGCATATAATGTCAGAAGGATGTTTGTATTATAGTCCAACACATCATTAAGGATACAATTGTTATTTAATGTGGCACAATCATCTTTCTACTCTTCATGAAATCCACTTAAGTAATTACTTTTCTGAGCTCATTGGCTCTATGAACTGACAGTTTAGCAAAGTGCTATGTCTAAAGAAATACTGAATCTCCATTTTTCCAATACCCTACCTTTTTTTAAGCTCAATTGTTACTGCTTACCTGGAATAGACATTTTCTCATTTGAAACACTGGTGAGAAGAGTGGGGAGGAGAGGGGAAAACTGTATGAGGGGGAGAGAGGGGAAAGAAATACTGAAAGGTTACAGAGCTCCCTTAAAAAATGAAAATATTAAACAAAAAACGCCTCTCCCTTTTTCTCTAAAGTGTATCCCTTTTCCCCAGTCTTGTTTTTGGAACATATATATAGAAATATAAACCAAATTAACTGATCTTTGTTTAGTCATTTTTGTACCTGTTAACAGCAGAACACTTGCTCAGTAGTGCAGTATCTTGAGTTGCTTCTAATCTGTTTTTAGAAGGAACAGTTTTACAAAGCATGTTTTTCAAGATTTGGGAAAGTACCGTCTTGTGAATGTCAGTGGGGAACATTAAATAACTTATTATTTTATTTTCTAATCTTTCTGCGGTTATGACTGCAATAATATATGTGAGCAGACAAACATCATCTATATACTCAAAGCTCATTCATTTTTTTTTTCCTGTCATGCATATTTTAATATAAAGTTCAAGACCTTTCTGCAGAGCAAGCCCAGTACTCAGCAAACACAGCACCGAAGTGCAACATTCAAATTGCCCAACAGCATGCTTTTTTCTTTTTGAATTTTAAACTTTAAGCTCTCTTTCAAAAGATGTTGCAGTCTTCATGTTTACTAGCATTACAACAAGGTAAGTCTGAAATACCTTTATCTTATTTGGTAGATCTATGTTTGATGCTCTTTGTTTGAATAGAAGTGTCAGCTGTATTTTACTTTACTATATAAAAAGTTTCAGAATTTAATTAAGGGTCAAGTACCCGCAGTAGATAAATGCAACAGCTAAAGCATATTTCTGATTTCTCTGAAGACTGCAATCATGAAAATTATTATCATTGAGTAAAACTGGTCTCAATGATGGTGACTGGGAGATGGAATCTGTGTTAGTCAGCCATAATTTACATAATAATGGGTTCTGAGTTTTCATCAGCACCTTTTGTTTGTACAGTGCTTACTGCTACAGTAAATTGTCAAAATGTCATTCCTATCCAATCAGCTAGAAAATATCAACAGTAAACAAGGCACAAGAAGAAATTCTCTGATTAAAAGTATGACGGAGGAAACAGTAAAACGGGACACTGTAATAGTCGTGGCAGTCTTATTCTGATATTTTCAACAACATTGCTGAACAACTTATGAAAATTATTATTATTTTTTAATGAAGCAATGCCAGAGAGAGGGTGATGTCATTAAAAGAATCTCAGCAAACAGTTAGATAACTGGTTTGTTTACGCTTGTGTTTGTCATTACCTGTTTGTTTCCTCTTCCATGTGGCAATCTATTTCACTTCTTCAGGCGAAACAGATTCAACTAAAAAGTTATTTTCCACAGCACGGCCATACACAAGAATATACATACAAGTTGCCCAAAAGCAGCTTAAACAAGGTAAACACTAAGACCTAAATTAAAATGCTGGCCCAGATAAATATCTCTTATCTCTCTAACAAACACACAAAGCCTGATAGTACTTAAGTTGAAATGAATTCCACTTAACTTTCTGCCACACCCTAAAATTCACAGAAATACAAGGAGAGGAGGAACATAAATTAGTCACATTGTAGGCTTTATAGCAATCATACTTATATACTGTATTAAAATTAAAAGTTTCACATTGTGTTGGAAATAAAAATGAATAAAGTGGCATCCTGCCAAAGGGAACCAGAAGCCACCCTTGTGTGGAACTGAAATATTTGGCTCATATAGTGCTTTATTTTTGTGAAATGACAAGTTATATAAATGTATCCTTAAAAGAGAGAGGCAAAAACTTAGAAAAAAAGTTTCTTTGTGTTGTAGTTCATGAAGGTCGACACAGTCATAGCCTGTATATAAACAGAACAAAAAACAATAAACATTCCTCAAGGAGGGCTTCCAGCACTGTGCTCCTAAAAAACTTCAAAAAGGATGTGATCACGTAGTTGAGTCACCACAGAAAAGACTCACAGTACCTTCTTTTGGAAATGAACAGGAGTTTAAAAATCTATTGAAATGAAGTGTTGACATAAGGAAATATTTTGTAGAGCTTTCAGGTTTCTTTACCATTCACTTTATTTTACTTGGCTACTTTTAATTTTTTTCCACTTCTTCTCTTTGAAAAACCTGCATTGTCCAAGCCCTTTCGATTAAGCAGCTTGCCTGAATGAAAGCACTGTGGTGATGTGGCAGTGCATCAATAAACAGGGTGCCGCTCAAAGCAGGACAGAATGCTGAGAAATAGGGCTGATCAGCGGTAATTACTCTGACACTTCATGCAGTACAGGGAATTAACTCCTAGGACTTTGGGCAGAATGGAGAAGTAGTAGTTGATGTTCCACATTGTGAATGCCTCAGTGCCTGAACCCATTATGAGTTTAAACGGAGATGGGAATTGACTATATACAGGGCTTTTTTTTTTTTCTTCTTCTTTTTTTTCCCCCCAGTTAGGAATATGAAGCAGAGTGTAGAAAATAGAAATAATTTGAGATGCTGAGCAGGCTGCATTTCTATTTTTTGCTAAGGTCTTCACATTAATTTTCCATTAAAGCACAAATAATTGAATAAAGGAATGCTTTCAGCAACCATATTTATGGGAATGCACCCATCATGTTGAGGAAGACACCCATATGCCAAGTTAAGGAAGTGGAATTGCTGTAAGGCAGACCTGCAGAAACTAAGGTACACAAAAACACATAGCAGGAGGGGAAATAGAGCTAAAAAGGCAACTAGTTAGCAGCTGCCACTATGACCTTTAACTGCATCCATGGTAACTGGGCTAAAGATGGAGTTCCATTTTATTATTCTCACACCCACAATGTTAAGCCTATGAATCCCATTGCAATTTAATGGCTGAAATCAGAAGGCAGATCTGTGTTCATTGGACCAGTGCCGACATCCTCTTAGCTAATGAGTGCAATAAACATTTTCATGCCAGGAAACCAATGCAAGTGGAAATATTATGCCATGCAGAAATCTATCCCCCAAACACAAAGAAATGGTCAGTAAAGTCAGTCCTTTATGATCATTTGCATATACTGTAATTTTTCAGGTTTTAGGCCACACATCTTTGAAGCAGGAGGATATTTAACTCATATATTCTTTAATACTGTGGCATGCAACAGCATTCACTTTATATTAAGAATCATGGGAAGAATTATGTATTCTAGAGTTAATGACTATTACTGTCTGCAATTATTTTCCTAAAGGAATCTTATGTTTTTAAATAGTATTTTTTCTTTCATGCACCTAAAATACAATTCATCCATTTGCAGACTATGTTCAGCACCACCAGCTGAGCAGAAGACAGTAAATCAGCAAACTGTTTCAACAAGAAAGAGGGCTTTGTTCTAACTTTTGTTGCTATTGTAATTTGACTCATAGTTTTTCCTAAGAATCAGTGACAACAGTGTCATATTCTTGTCATTTGAGCTGAAAGCAAGACATGTATCATCCTTACTTGGGCTGAAGAGCCAGAGCAACAACAACAGCAGTTAGAAGGATCTGTGCTGGATGTGTCTTTGAATTCTCAAGTGCTTCCACCTCTGAAGTTCTGTGGTAACCTGTAAAATTGACAATGAGAAGAATGGAGTGGAACTAACAATTGATTTTTAAGCCTTTACCTGGAAAAAACAGTATGGCTGAGAAGTCGCTGTAATTATTTTAAAAACTGTAAATATAATGATTTAGCCACATTGAGCCATTCAGCCATTTATCTGTCTTAACCTTCCCACCCCCTCCACCTCCCCTAAAGAAGGAGCGTTGTTCTAATAATACAACAGGCCAGAGTGAAGAAGAAAACTCTGAATGCATAAACGTGCAGCTGGGAAATGAAGGTCACCAAAATCTCCTTGAACTCTTGGGTAAACCCACTGTATTTGCTTCAGCGTGGTGCAGTCAAAGACATAAAACTACATTAGTGCATTCATAAAGAGCATTACGTGAAATATCCCTGCCTCTCGCAGTTAACTTCCTTCTCCATCTTAAAACATCCAGAGTTTTATTTTTGTTAAAATGTTAGCCTGGCATAAGGAGAAAGGGCTTAATGACTTCCCCTGACAAGAACTACATGTATTTTTTTTTCTTATGGAATACTGCCAAATATCCTTTGTAATAAAAAGCTTGAACTATTTTGCTAACAGAAGCTGCTTGTTCTGGTAACTGTAAAGGTCAGACAGAAAATAATTTTGGTGTTTCTTATCTTTTAAAATAATGTCACTTTTTATCATTACCGTAACATTTTTGGACAACAAAGAAAAGAGAAAACAGAAGATGTGATACCCCAGACCACCAGGTACGCTATTTCTTAAAAAACATTAGGTTAAAAAACCTGTTAGCCAATTATACCAAAGACTGGAAATGTCACAAAAGCCAATGAAATCTCCCTGGTAACATTCAATAATAATATGCTTTGGATCATACTGTATATTAAATGACAACTGTCAATTTAAAAAAGAAGCCCTCCAAAATCTTTGCATGTATGACAATTTAGAAGTTGAAACACACTGTTCTTACCATTTAAAATCTTTGAGATAAAAAGCTTTTGACATATTAACTAATGTGAAGGAATAAGTGCTCCTCTCATTTCCCTAACAGTACTGGACTGTACCGAGTAGGTTTTTGTGATAAATGTCATGAGAAGCAAAGTGGTATATAACGGTTTTATTTTGTTAAGAAGTATACATATTTCTGGCTATTACATTGCATAACAATAGAGAAAGGTGAGATTTTCTATCCTAAATATTGTTCTTCGATATGTGCAGTCTCTCTTTCAGTTAAAATGGGCTTTTGAATAGGCACTGATTGTCAATATTATCTAATCCACTTTTCTGTCTGGGGCTATAGTACAGCATGATTCAGAGGAAGCTGTCAGTCTCTGAATGTGTAGGCATTCCAGAATAAAGGGTCTGGTTAACTGCATGTTAGTTGACTTTTTTCTTGTTTGTCTTTTCCCTCCCCCCGCACTGCTTGGAAATCATTCACAATCTCTAGCTTCGATCATCTGGCCTGGGCGACTCCCAAGCAGAGAAGGAAAGCTCCACTGGGCAGTGCTGGGAGACAATGCTGGGCTGCTCACTTCAGCTGGGCTCCCAGATTCATCAGCTATGGAGGATGCTTGCTCCTACCCTATGAGTACATCTCAGCAGTTAAGGCAGTGGCTCAAATCCTCATGCCTTTGACTGTGACCTGGCTGGAAGTCTCCCATTTTAAGGACAACTCAAGGTTGTATCCTGTCAGGATACAGGTTTCTCTGTGTAAGGAGTTCTCCTGCCACTGAAGCAATGGAGCTTAGCAATGATGTTTAGACAAATGACTGACCCTAGGTAAAGTAGGTACTAGAGAGTCCAAGCCACAGGGGATCAAATCATACGGTGCTAGTTCAGCAGAAGCTTTTAGGGTCTGAATTTCGAGTTGTCTAAGTTAACATCCTGTAAAAAGGAGATGTATTTCATGTATTTTTGCTAGCTTTAATGAATTGTGAGAGCATATGCTAATTGTTAGGCACAGCGTGGATGGGGTTTTGTGGCTGTGAGAACCTCACATTGAAGTTTTACATTGCTCGGTTGTTGGCAGAATCTGTTTGAAGGTGATTCAAAGACAAATCTGTCCCCAGAAAGAAAAAGTCCTAAGCAGTGTAGACCTGACCAGCCGTTGCCATTGGATTTGGTGGAGGAGATTAGTTCCTGAACCTCTTCTAATTAATGGTATAGACACAGGCTAGGAACACTGCTGTGTATTGCCTCAGATCAGCTGAGGACTTTTTTTGGTTATTTTGCTAAAGAGCAGACCACAAGTCAACCACAGCAAGACAGGGAAGCTTTATGAACTCATTAGGTAAATCTTTATAATAATGCTGTTTTCACTGGAACAAAAGGAAACAGCAGATGAGAGGATGGTGCTACAGTTGTGAAGAAGGCAATAAACATGATCTGCTGGGAAATCTTTCTGACCTTGAAAGCATGAGCAGAAGACAGAAAACACTGTTGTTGAAACCTTGGTTGAACGATATATTTGAAGATGAAGATTTTGCTGTTGTGGAATACTAGGACATTGGGATCTCATTCTGTTACGCCAAGAAGCTGCACAAACAGAGTGGGCCCCATCTCATAGGTGGGATAGGTACTGTCTTTAGTTGAAGAATAGAAGGAGCATCCAAAATGACATTGCAAGACTTTGTATTGGCAAATATGATACATACATAAACTATGTACATCCCAGTAGAACCTATAAACCACAGAAAATTAACAAAAGCAGCTGGAAGGACCAAGCTAAAATGTATGCCAAGCATAGCTATAAAAAGGATGACATTTTTAGCTTTTACACAAACAAAATAATCTATATATACCACAGAACTTTCAGAAAGTTGAGGTGGTAAAACTGCTCACTATGATGTTGAAAGAGTAGACATCTTAATAAATATTTGTAGTTTGAATCTGAAAAAGCAAAATGATGTATGTGTGTTGCATGAATAAGCTCTCAGTGGCCCAATGTCTATCTAGGTACTTAGAAAAGGTGGTGTATCTTCAGAAGACGATGTTCCGTCTAGAATCCCTTTATCTCAGTGCTTAAGCCATTTCCTGTGAGATGAGAGAACAGGCTCACATTCTTATTCTCAGTCAAAAAGAGGGAGATTTGAGCTTTGCTTTGCCACTTCATTCTGACTGATATACATGGACATGAAAGTGTGAGAAAGTAGAACTCCTTTCTGGTTTTGGCATGACGTTTAAGTCCTGCCATACCTGTTTACCTTATAACTGTTGATCCAGTTAATTCCAGGTTCTTGAATACTTTTAGATCCATTGATAAATAATATCTTTAGGTGAATTAACCATTCCAAGTTGAAAAAATGTTCAGCCCTATTGGTATCACATAATGAAGAAGATTCCCCATTATTAATCATAGAGGGTGCTGAGCAACAAAACCTAGTGATTAACATTCTGAAATCAGCAGTGCTGGATAACTAGCATTTAAGAATTCTTAAGAACAGCTGGAGAAATGTTCAGGATATTGATGATAACTTTGAACAAATCCTGATGTACAAGGAAAGCTACAGAAGGTAACCAACAATGTTACTCATCAGACCCCTTCCCATAGTGTTACTCTTATGCAAAACAATGCAAAGCTGACAGGGGGTGTTTCTCCTCTGATTCCACAAGAACTGGTACCTGAGGAATGATTGTAAGTTTTTTTTTATTAACACAAAATTACTCCTGGAAGCATTTACAGATAAGTCAATGGTAAATAACAAAAAGAATACTGTGGAGATAGAAAAGATTGCTTAGTAAACTAGGGTATCAGAAATAGCGTGCTTTAATACAGCTCAATTCTAAATTACCTTCTAGAAACAAGAATGAAAATGACAGAACTGAATAACTGAAAGCAGTGACTTGCAAATACAGAGGATACATACTAGATAAGCAACCAAATAGTAGCTCAGAATGGGATGATATAGCAACAAACCCAACACGATTGCTGAATGGTCAGTGAGGGAGCAGGAGTGCTGATCTTTCTGTTATAATTTGGGGAGGACAATGCTGGAGTATTGCATCAACCCTGTAGTGCACATTTTCAGAAAGACATAGTAGAGCTACTGGAGAGGGTAGAGAGGAAAAGCAGAAATGTTTTGAAAATGGGAGAAAATGCCTTCTGGTGAGAGATTTAAAGAGTTGGATCTTTCTCTTTATGAGGAAGAAGATTGAGAGGTGACTTGCTTATGGCATATATACCTTCTCAGGCAGAAAATAATGGATATGAAAGGACTCTGTAATCTAGTGGAGAAAGGCATAATAAGAACCAAAGGCTGGAGCCCAAAGCCAGATGAATTCAAATTGGAAATAAGGCACACACTTTTAATGCTGATAGCTATTAGGTACCAGAACACATTATAGAGGGAAGTGGTGGATTTTCCATCTTCTGAGATCTTCAAATCAAGATTAGATACCTCTCAGGAAGATATACTTTAGCTACAGAGAAACTATTTGGCTCAAGGTAGGGATAACTGTGTGAAAGATAAGTGCCTGTGATTGAGAAGAAAACAGATTAGATGGTCTAAGAGTTCCCTTTTGCTTTTTACATTACAAAAAATTGAAAACCTGCAGTATGTAGCTAGGAATTAACTGGAGTCTTCCACCCCAGATTTAGCACAATCAGATTACTGGTGCATTGAAGTGAAATTCATACCCCATCCCTCACTCTTTTATATCCGTTTGCAGGGTGTACCCAGAGGGAACTCAGATTTACTGCTGTTTGCTTTCCTTCAGGATTCTGCTAAGGCAATGCTCCATGTTGGAGAAATTAATGGAATAAATGCAAACATCTGCAACCACTGTTTAGACTTTCACTCATGCTTCATTTCTAGAAGAGCTCAATAGAGACATCACTGTCTCTGGCATGTGCTTCTAGGATTGAGGCATGGCAAAATGAAGAAAGGTTGTGTTCACTGTACCACCTACTAACATTATTAGTTATATGACCTTTTATTTGCAGTCTTCACTCCTAAACCACTGTCAATTACTGAAAAATCTTTGCTTCGTATGTGAATGAAGGTGAGAAAGAGAACAGTTTTCTAACATGTAGCATCCACAGGCACAGGGAATGTTGGAAATTTGTTATTATGTTAAATGACATCCTTTGGGAAAATATGCTGTGTCCATGAGGAGAAATGGCATGGGAATATCTTTTGCCTCATCCTGGCCTCCTGGTATAATACCTGACAACTGGTATAATTTGGTCATGAGACGTATATTTCAAAAGACCATAGACTAATAGTGACACTAACATGAATAGTAAGCCGTACTGCAGAATCTCACAGTTTTGGTGACACGGCATGCATTTATCTCAGATGTTGGCTTAAAATTACTGGTTTAAAGCCCAATTTTATGGTGATGAGTGGAAAAAGGATAGAAAAAGGATGCAAAATACAATGCAGGTAGGGAAAAATGAAGGTAAAAAGATTGATTTAACAGGGAGAAAAGGGAAAAGAAAAAGCCATTCCGTATCTGGAAACAAATAAGATGAATAGCTGAAATTATGGTGCAAAAGGACAAGTTTATGCACAACAGGTATATGGACTCTTAAGGCGTAAGTAATTTTATTTAACTTGAACTGTCAATGTCTGAAGTTGTCACCATAGATTCCCCCTACTGCCAACGGAGAGAAATAGATACTTCTAAAACATGATTCAGCTGACCTATTTTAGCCATCTACTTCAGGATGAGATGAATCACACCCTAAAAGCATCTATTTCTCTCCATTGATTATGAAAAGAGTCCAGGGTGACAACCTCAGATGTAGATGTCTCAGTTATAGATTTTTGTATTTGGTCAGATGAATCTCACTATTAGAGCCTATAGATTTTGACACATCTTCACTTTTTTCCATAATTTCTTATTGAAAAAACAGCTAGTATGGAGAAATAGAGGAGCTACACATACATTTCTTTCGGGTGCAATTTACTGGAGAATGGCTGGAAAATTGACACTGTATGTGTCAAATGTTGACATTTTGATGAAAAAAATCAACCCTCAAAATACTTCAGCTGAGAAACAAAATTTCTGTGTGGAAATACTGACATGTGGTCTCATGGGAGTGACAGGTTGGTGCTTCAGGCTTCCAACCTTCTCTACAGAGCAGAGTATCTGCCTGGACTACATATTCCAGGATTCATCCTGGTTCCTTCTGTTGGTGATCATGTTGGTGCCTCTTTGGATCCTCATTGTGATGACAAATCACAAGAGATGAGCCCAGCTGAGCAGCCAGAACCAGTCAGAGGAGACTGGGAGCACAAAGTAGCCAAATTACATCTTGCGCAAGGCATCAAAGTAGCAAACTTTTAATAGAAGCATATAGAGTTTTGATAGAATGATAGCAAGTTAATTTTTTAAACAAACAAATGACAGTTTTAAAAAAAGAAAGAAGGTGGTTTGGAATCAATAACCTGGCTTCTCAACATCCAGACTGATTATGCAGTCTTCAAAGAAAGCTGAATTATGGCTGTACGCTTATTCCTTATTTTGCCACTGTATTTCAATGCTCATTGTAATCTTGTAAATCCCCACTTTGATAGGCTTATAATCATATTTTTCATTTCTCTGTTCCCTTCCCACCCCGCCCTACCCCACCCCGCCCTTCCCACCCCTGCCCTCCCTTCTTCTCCCTTGCTTCCTCTCTCAGTCTTTTGTTTTCTCTCTTTCCCTCTTGTTGAGGAACTGTGGATGGTGCTAATAAACTTAATGCTTATTTCACTGATCTATGATTAGCAAAAGATACTTCCCAGTATGCAGAAGAGCACTGGGAAACACAAACAAATTAGATCTGCTTGACAGGTTATCAAATCAAACTTGAGTGCAAAGCTATGCATAAGTTAAATTCAGAAATAACTTTGAAGATAAAGCTTATGCATAACATTTCTAGAGATAACATCATGTTCAACTTACAGAGGCTGCATTACTCATGTGCATAAAATAGCAACCTTCGTGAACGGTCTAAACAAATTTTGCTACTAAAGAAGCCAGAGATTCCGACTCCTAATTCCAGTTGGAGGGAACTGAATGGGAGAAAAACTAATTTCAGTGTTCCCTTGATACAAAAATCTCAGCTATAAGAAGGAGAATACCAAAGGCTGAACAGCCTCTGAGGTTTTGAGTTTCCTTCAGACAGCTCTGCTGATGTTGCATTATTTGTCAATAAAACTAAGGTAGAGAAATAGGCTACTGTTAGTTTTATTTGGAATTTAAGCTCGTCTGCTTTCAACAGTATATAATACAATGCAAGCAAAATAAAAGGAGACTTTAATCATATGCATGTGACATGTCACACAACCAAAAGTTACAATGACATATCCAAGAACTCAAAAAATAGATAATTTGAAAAACTTTTGCCTTTAAAATTTGCATAATGCTTTACATTTGATTATATATTCACATTATTTACTTTTACAGATATCACTTGCCACTTTCGCAAACCTTGATGCCCTGTCTCTATAACTTCCAAGCTGCCATAGCCTTCTTAGTTCAACATTTTCCCTGTAGGTGGTCCTTTAAACCAGCTCCATTTTCAGTCATTGTAGTGAAATCCTTCATCAGTCCAGCATGAGATTAACTGTTCACAGTAACAGTCTCATCTCAGACTTTTAAATTGGGTTTATGCCCCCCCAGACTGTCCTTATCTCTGTTCTGACCATGAAGATCCCCATCTGATCTATTTTTACTCCTTTTCTGCACTGGTTTTACTTGCAATGCCCATTGCCTGACTGCCTGCCTCTGAGGGTAAGGGCTCCCTACCTACTTCCTAAATACCCATCCCAGTTTCCTGTGCTAGCCTGTTCCTCTTCCCTTTCTTGTGACGTATCTGCTCCTTGCCCTCTTTAATAAGGTCTAATCTACTTCATTTGGTCTTAAGTCTTCCTTTCTCCCCAGAATTTAGTTTGTTGTCACCCAAACCAGCACCAAGTTCTTCGTAACTCTCAATATGATCTTCTTCATCAGATCATAATTCCAGACTTCTAGTGTCTCCTATGACAAAGAGGTCCCTGTGACCTCTTCTTTGACTTCCAATTATTCCAGATATCTCTGTGCTCCTAGAGAGTTATTAGGCTACTAGGCAGAATTTTTGATTTTTCCTCCCAGTCCCAGTCTTGCTTTTGTTCTCTCCATGTTAGCATATGGTGACTTCCTTCTCCAGCCATCGAGAAATCATCAGTATGAAAAAGGAAAGCAAAGCTCCGTGCTCTCCAAACTGCTCAGTGAGGAAAGCAAAGCTCCCTGCTCTCCAAACTGCTCAGTGAGGGGGATGGACTAACTCCCTGCAAGTTAGGGACTGACTGGTGAGCAGCTTTGCTGAAAAGGATCTGAGGGGAAGCAGGCTAAACATGAACCAGCAGTGTGTCCTGGTAGTCATGAAAGCTTGGGCTATATTAGCAAGATGAAAGGTTGGAACAGATGATCTTCTGAGGACCCTTCCAACTGGGGCTATTCTACGATTCTATATTAGCTATGTTACTGGTATGTTGAGAGAAGTGATTATTCTCCTTTTCTTGGCCACATCCAGTTACTGTGCTCAGTTTTGGGAACCCAATGTAAGAAAGACATAATTAAGTACGATCCAGTCTCTAGACAGCACATTCCTTATAAGGAATGTCTGTGGCACCTGGGTTTGTTCAACCTGAAGAGATGGCTGCAGGGGGACTTCATAGCCACCTTTCAACACTTATGAGTAGGCTATTAAGCTGGTAGAGCTAAGTTTATTACTGAAGTGCACAGCAAGAGAACAAGAGATAGTGAACTTAACCACAGTGGAGGAGGTTCTGACTGGATATAAGGAAAAACTTTTTTAACTGTGAAGAAAATGGAGCACTAGAGTAGGTTGCCCAGAGAGGTTGTGGAATCCACCCTTGGAGGTTTTCAAGATCTGATGGGACAAAGTCCTGAGCGACTTGAATTCTGAATTCAGTGTTGACCTTGTTCTGAGCAGAAGGTTGCACTAGAGACCTTCTGAAGATGCTTTCGAACTACACAATTCTGTAATTCTGTGCAACCTCTGTTGAAAATGTTTTCCCAAAAGTTACTCCATTGTCCAAGTTAGAATGGGTTTGGATTTATATCAATGTTATGTATTCTTTTAAAATTTCAAGCCTTTGCTCTCAGGCGCAGAAGACTTGGAGCACTTCAAAGGAAAGACTGCCAGAATTTTTTCAGTGTGTACAAAACAAGATTATCTCCTTGGACTTGTTGTTGGATACTACTGAGTAGTTTTGTCTGAAATATTTGAAGAGAGGAAAATGAGGCCTGAGGCAAAGTGAATGAAAAAAAAGAAGTCTTATTCTCAGACTCTTGCTCGTCTACCACTGGTGCTACCAAAGTTACTGTTAATCCATCATGACAACGGTGAAAGTTCAGCTGCCCACAGCACCAGCTAGACATCACATGTTGAAAACCAGGCAAGTTGTCAAACACCAGTTCATTTTTAGTGGGAATGCTATGGTTTGGCAAATCAAGAGGTAAACCAGAATATACTCAATTTTGTCATCTGTTCTTAATGCATTATGTTGTTTTTTAAGTGGTTTTGTATGGAAATAGTAATTCAGTGTATTGGCCTGTTGTAAAAATTATGCCTGGTATCAGCTATAATCTTCTAATTGTACTTCTCCCTCTATGCCCCCTGCCCCTGAAAAAAAGGTTTGTTGCTGACCTGCAGTAAGGTTTTCCTCTGAGATTCTCTTAATATTTCCAGATATGTATCACTTAGCTAAGAGATGAGCTGTAGCATCTAGCAAAGTTAGTAGAAAATGAAGACAATGTTACATCTCTAAGTAAAGAGAGAGGACAGCCATCAACAACAAAAAAGGAAACAGTGTGCGTTTTGCCATATTTTATAAAAGAGAAAACGGATGGTAGAGCAATGTTGATTAAGCTTGAAGTTAGGGGTTTCTCAGAGAAAAATGCCTAGTAAAAAAATTGAGCCATAGAAAAAATTGTAACATGATGGGAAGTATCTCAAAAATGGAATATAACAATACAAGCTAAAATATAATAACATAAAGAGGTAGTTTCCTAAATGAATTCCACCAGTATTGAAGGGAAAGGGAAAACACAGGAAGATACTTCTCTGAGTGTATCTGAATGGTTAGCAAAGACAGACTGTTGATTAAACTTTTGATGTTGTAAATGAACTTTGTATATGGAAGAATCTTTGGGAATTAAATAACTGTGTGCCCTCTAAGCCTGACAGTTGATGTTAACATTTTTATTTCATATTTTCTGAAGAAGCCAAGGAAAAGGCAACCAGTTTGTAAGGTGTTTGGCATGGGCAGAATTACAGCAGCAGACAGATCTACTGATTTACATGTACCAGTTTTCTTCAGGTCTGGAATAGAAAATGGACGTCCTTGTATTAGAAGGGGCATGTGAGAAACACTTGCAGAGTCCTGAAAAGAGGAGTGAAAACTGGTAAAACTACCTTCAGAAAATCTGCCAAACTTCTGCTAACCTGAGGTTGCCATGTTGTCTCTGCCATAAGTATTCATCTGCAAAGCATGAAGACACCATCAGAAAACTTTCTATGTTCCTTGTTGTTTCAGCCCATTTATACAAGACAGTGAGGTATGCGATGGCCTCTCGTTTTATTTCTGTTTCAAATATAACTCAGCAGGGTTCTGCTTACCCACGCCGATATCTTACTAGCACATTTCTGACTCACCTTACTTCAGGCTGAAGTGTAGTTTCAAGGTAGTAGCTTCCACAGTCTTTCCTCACCAGATATTTCCAGGTAGCCATTGACATTGATTAGTTCTTGTAGTTCAGGAGTTTTGGGTCAGAAGTAAGTGATGGCATCGCTTTGTCCCGAGTAAATATTGTTCATGTAACCATCCACACCACTGCAGTCATTAGCCAGACCACTGTTTCCTGAGGCCTGGATAAAAATATTTCCTCCACCACAATAACCCCAGGGGAATAAAAAAAAAATAACAAAACAAACCTGAACTTTCCATACAGACCTTTTATTTTAAACAGCCAGTGTTATATTTCTGCCAAACATAGAAGGTGTTTTTGATTATGTAGCTTTCAACTACCATGGAATTAATATAGAAAAACTTGTGTTATTCAGGGAGCCCTGTCATACATCTGCAAAATAAGGTTCTTTTTATGTACCTACACATTAACATTGACATCCACTCCCTCATTTAATTAACAACATTTGAATGTCGTTTCCTTTCATATAGTAATTGTATTTTTTATTCCTAAATTAATCTCTTGTTTTGGATGGAGATACAATTGGAAAATGTTAAGATTTGTTCAGAAAAATAGAGTAATAATAAGGGGTTCCTTTTTTTCCTCATGGTTTTTGAAACCTAAATCTGGACTTCCCTTGCAAGATTTGAAAAAAAAAACGAGGTGGGAAATGAATCTCTAGATTTTTGACTTAGGGGAGAACTTCAGAAATTTTTGGTTCTTTATTTCAGCGAGTTCAAGGCTAACCTGATGGCTCTGGGATCTTTCATGTATTTAGGACTCTGGTAACAACTGTAAATAGTTGTGGTTTTTAACGCAGGTACACATGTAGGAGAATCCAGAGTATGTATTACATGTCCAAGGAGTTGAATTCCAGAGAAGGAGAAGTTAAAACTACAGTAGTAATGCTCAACTTTAACAGCTAGAAAAAAGATATATAGTGGAGGAATGCAATCCAGTGTTCACTAACTAATGCAATCCAGTGCTCACTAACTACTTGAATTTTTTAATAAATCTGACAAACTTATGAATATTAAGATGTCTCCTGGGTTATATGTTCTTACGTAAGGCATTCCTCTTGCATCTAGTAAATGGTCTCTAAGGTCATTAATTTGGAGAAAAGAGCAGAAAGTGAGGTTAGATCACAGGGGAAATGTCAGCCTCTTGGTCTTAGTACTCTTTGTTCAGTACTTCATTCAAAGAACCAGGAGATAATGTGTAAATAGCTGGGGATTTTTGTGGGTTTATTTATTTATTTATTTATTTTTTAAAATCAGAACGTAAGTATATGAAAGTCAATCCATCTGTTTATGAAACATCTACGTGTGTACAGTCAGAAAATATTGAAGTGTTTTTTTGTTTTTTTTTACTTTACTAAAAATTTCATCCAGTTAAATACCTTAACAGAGTTATTGGTGATAACTTTTTCTCTTTACAATAAGCCTAATCCTTGCTAATCATTTGTCTGGTGATTAATATATTAATACAATTATCATAGTAAGACAGACTATGAACTTTGCAGCTGGAAGAAAAATAAACTTTTCAAGTAGATCTGGGATAAGATATCCAGACATATCTCCAAAAATCCCTAATAAATATATGTAATTATTATGATTTTTTTAATTAATGAAATTATTCAGTTAATAAGCATATTTTTGTGTGAGGTTTCCTATGGGTGGAAATTTCTGAAGAGAAATCATAAGATAACTTTGAAGAATACCCTTTCCAAGAAATGTGGTAAAGCAGCAGGAAGAAAAGTCTTGTAGCAGATATTTTTAACTAGTTGTATCCAAATCCAGAAATTTAAGTTCTGAATGGCTGCATGAGCAATATCAAAATATATGTTATGATGGAGGTTTATTTCCAGCTCAAATCTTGGAACTTTTGCTAGCATATATTACCTTTCTCTCTCTCTACCAGTCCCCAAATTCATTTGCCTTGAAAAGAAGACACTTTGCACTGTTTCCCAAAGAAAATAATTTTTGATCTATTGGGTCAGAAGCAGCTTCTGTATTTTTGAAACAAAACCTAGGGAAAGAAAAAAAAAGCATTTTACAGGTACTAGATTATCCCTTTAATGCCTCCATTAATAATAAATAAGTCCTGCAAATACAGTGTCTCGGTTTTGGGAAATATATTAATTGGGTATATGTCAGGAATAAAATCCAGGAACTCACTTTTAATATTTCTTAAATCAAAAGCTTCTTGTTCTTAACAGCTAACCCATTTAGATATTCCTTCCCTCTCCCCCTTCCAAAAGCCAGCTCCTTCAGCTGGCTGCTACACTCCAGTACTGTCTTTATAGGTTACAAGCAGTGAAATGCATTACAGCCATCTACATTTTTACTTGTCCCAGGGTCAGTGTTGCTTCCACAAATGGCTGAAAAAATACACAATTTTTCTTAATGCTCAGAGCCACGTTTACTACCAACCACCTCTGGAACCTGCAATTAAGTGCAGAGTTTTCTCTGGGGATCTGACCCAAAGTACCTTTCAAAAGCAAAAGAAGATTCTGATCACATGGGGTCTTTTTCTGATTTCTTGTATTTCCATGTAAATCACCCGCATCTAAGTAAAAATAATGATATAAGTGTAAGCAAATTCAGTTAATTTTATCACAGATTTTTATTATAGATAATTTATAGCTCCTTTGGCTAGTAGTGCATGTTTTGGATATTGCTGAGTGATAATGATCTATTTACTGATAAAGTAGGAAGCACATAACACTAGGAGACAAATCTCTTAAGTCTAAATCTGCAAATAAGTTTGCTTAAATGTACTCCTATGAATACACCCACTGAAATAAACGAAATTACTCATGTGCATAAATTTAAGCATATGGAAGTACTTAAATACAGGAGATTTAGCTCTTAATTATTTTAGGTCACTGAAGGAAATGGAGGCCACAGTTTCTCCCAGAACAGGTGACAAATCTGCTTAGAAAGGTAATGTGGAAGTGGCATAAGGAAACGGTGTATAAGTAGTCTCATCCAGGGATATGTGAGCACACTGATGCTGCTGTAGAGGATACAGCTGGGAAATGACTGAGATAGGTAATTATACTGCAAAATCTTTAGAGGAGACATCCCATGCAAATTTTAGAAAATACAGATCAGGGACTCAAGGTAGCTGCTGGATACATAATTCACTCCAAATAATCTGTTACACAAGACTCACCTCCTTTTTCTATCTATGAATTGTACAAGAACAATTTATGACTTTCTTAGATTTATTATTCAGAATTATTCCCTGAATGAAGGTGCATCATTTATGAGCATTTCACGGCAAGTGCTTGATATTCAAAATTTGGCATTCAATATTGTTATATTGGTTAGTTAGAGCAGAACACATTGCATGTTGCATTTCTCTGAGTGGAAGTAACTCAGAGTCAGGTTTTCTCTTGTAAATCACCATATTTCAGAATTCAAAAATCACTTTCTATTCCCATTTTGCAGTAATCACAAGACACCTCATAAATATTCTGGCTAAAGGCACATTTGTTCAAAATTAAAACATCATTATTTTCAGGGAATTATTTTGTCCTATTATGTCTCTATTTATGTCCTATAATGTCTCTACTATTCAGCTATAACAAGAAGGTTTATCAAAAGATATATCATTATTTTAAAAAAACAACTAATAGGAATAATTTTGTCCAGATGTATAATCCCCTAGCTGGGATATTGTGGAGTGTCCCATGCCTTATTCATCAGTCTTAATATGTTAAGAACAAAACTTCCAAAAACTGGCACCACTGGATACTTATATCTTTAGCTATCTAAAATCAGTCAGAGGAAATATTTGAGAGTGAAGAGACTCATTAATGTCTTGAGAGCCTTTTACTTGTATGCTCATAAAATGAGGGAGATTTCTATTTTGGTCTTGCTTCTGGAGAGCTACTTCCCACATCATGGAACAAAACTTTTCATGATTCCCCTGCTGCTGAAAAATCCTGTAATAAATAGAAGATTGTGAAAACATAGGAAAAAAAAGAAAAAAAGAAAACATCTTGACATAGTTCTTAATTCCTATTTTTCTTAAGGAGGAAGAAAACAGCTAGACACTTGGAAGCAAGATATATAGAAAAATTACACTACTCTTAACACAAGAAATATTTAGCAATTTCTTATCCCTGGCTTGCAGTCAGTCATACTAACCATCTGCTCAGAACTGAACTTTTCTTCTTCTTCAGTGTAGTTGAACTATATCAACAGAAACAATTTTTTTTTTCAGGGAGAGTAAATGTACCACTACGAAAGGTTTGATGACAGACTGAATCTTTGTATTCCTGGAAAGTAAGTCTTCCTGTAACAAGCGGCTAGCGTTTGAACACATCAAAGTAAACCTTTTAGAACAGGAGATAAGCGCACTTGAATGGTTCTTACAAAGTGGTAACTGGCCCAAAATAAAATGTTGTGTACAGTAATTTATGCTGGGATTTACATTTTCCTCAGCCTTGAAATAAACTTTACCATGACTCGATACATTGGACTTCACTTCCACTCTCATTTGGGAGATTTGTGTCTGAAATTTGGACAAAATGTACAAGCAAACATTTTATTCATATAGGCAATGTTATTCACATAGGCAGTGGTAAGATAACAGCCAGATCCTTATTAGGAATGGCTTGTAAACCAATGTCAGTCTGAGGTGGAGTGTTTATTCATGGTTTTAATTTTATCTATGCTGTTAAATGCTATGCTGCAGAAGCTTTAATGTTTAAGCAACTATATTAATCTAAAAGTACTGTTATTGATAAAAATTCTTTTGCTTTTTGAATTGGTGAATAACACCATCAGAAAGTCTTTAGTGCTGGTATAAGCTACAGCTGTGTTAGAGGGAATAGCTACACTAACCTAGTGTCACTGTCTCAGCATGTGGCCTGTTCAAAGTCATTGTTTACGTGGACTTTCTACCATATGAAATCATCAACATTTTATTGCAAAAACTTCAGTGCTGCCTTCAGTACTTCCAGAAAGAGAAAACAGCAAGAGAGAATTTGTTTTCTCTTTTACTTCCTTCAAAAAGAAAAAGGAAAAGTTTTCTCTCCCCCTAGTAATGCTCTCTCATTAGAAATATACATCATTATAAATATCAACATCTATAGGTAAAAGGACCCTTTTGCTTTTACATATACTTATTAATATAATGCCAAATCTCATATTTGGAGTAGCCTGCCTCCTCACTTTCAAATGCCTGAGGCTGACCATGCTGGCAATACCGCTTTACCTCTAAGAGAAGGAACTCTTCCTCCAAGGGGTGCCCTATGATTGCCCCCTGGGCTGGACCCACGCAGCTAACTTCTGAGCAGAAAACACGCTTCTTTAACACATGCAACATCATGTGGGCCCAAACACACAGGGTATTCTTAGGTGGTATTAATATGTAAGTAGGTGGTGAGGACCCTGCCAGGCGTTTGGGCAGGCTGCCCAAGGCTCCGGTGTGGATTGCGAGCAGGCACAATGCACTCTTGTCTGCTCCTGGGAATGCATTTTGAGCAAGTGAGGTAGACATACCTCTGGAAACTTGAGTAAGGCAAACTGTTCCGGTTCATGTTAAGAAGGAAAAGGAAATGAATAAACATTATAAATCTTCGTTAGCACAGCAAGAGCAAAGAGCATGCTTTCATGCGCAATAAAGAGTAACAGAAATAAAAGGTAACTAAGAGTAAAAGGAATTTTTGAGCTTTCCTCTGAAGCAAGAATCCCATGAAAATCACTGGAAAGATTCAGATGTATGTAGGTAAACCAAGGTACTTCAGGAGTCTTTGTTAGTGCATGCACAGAGTTTTTAACAAAACAATCTATTGTAAGAAAATCTGCTGAACTTGAATATTTTCCCCAAATTTGACAAATGTTGCTCTACTAAAGATCTGATTTGAAGAAAATTTCCTTGGTCTGTCCTGGGGCTCTGAAGGCTTCCACATTTACTGCTGAAGAAAGAGAAGCCTTGAAAACTTGAGATGCAGCTCCCCAAATCTGAGTTTCAGTAGAGTAATACTGCAGCAGATCTAACACAAAATGGTCTCTCAAGGATTTTATGTCAACAAGCCTAGAATTAGCTTGAGTTTGCACAGTCCCAGGCTTGTCCTGCAAAGGCAATGTCACTGAGATGGGATTCAGTAGTGGCTGCTTTTCCTCTTGCCTTTCTCCCAAGTGGATTGGGGATGGATGTATATCCCAGTTCTGGAACATCACATGTCTGGGTTTCTCAAATGTGGTTTTGAAATTCTAGCTTGTATGAAATTGATTAATACTTGATTTCATAATTAAGGTGGAAGGAAATACCATATAAAAATACTGTAAGTCCATACAAATAAGAAAATTTGTGTTTTGGATAGTTCTAGTCTAGCCTCCTTGCTGTTTTCATAGATCATTGATTAACTACATATAAGGAAATACTCATTTTCCAAGGAGAAAACATATATATAAGTATATATAATTTTTTAATACCTACATGCACAGTAACAATAGTTGAAAAGGTATACACATAAGCTTCTAATGGGGCTTTGGTATTGCTGACGAGAGTAGTTGCTGGAAAAATTCTGTCCTAGAAATGATAGCAAAATTACTTCAATGGGTATGGGTACATTAGTGGCACTAGGACAAAGATTCAGATAAGGCAAATTCACATACAAATAAGTATGAAGATGGGAAGCATATGTGGCCATATGGAAACTCAAAGCAGATGATGGAACAACTTAAGAGTAGAACGATCAAAGAAAACAGATATAACCAGTTAGATCAGAAAACTCCAGTGAAGGGAGTAGTAGTGAAAATGGACAATATATTGAACAAGCAAAAAAGACAATGCTGTCACAGAAAAGACAAATGCTACACTAGGTTGTGTTAATTGGAGCATTGTATGTAATACAAGGAAGGCAGTTTTTCCGCTCTGTTTGACTCGGCTGAAGCTTCATCCAGAGAGCTGTATTTAGTCTGGGCTACCACATTTTTCAAAAGATACAGACAAATTAAAAGGACTTAAAAGAAGGACATCAAAAATGATAAAAGATGTTGAAAATAAGGCCCAGGAGGAAAGCTTGAGAGACTGGGATATGTTCAGTCTAGAGAAGAGAAGCCAAAAGGGAGACACAATAACTCTGGATAATTGCATAAAGGGGTGTTACCAAGAGGACTGGGACCAATTGTTCTCATTAGTCAACGGGGACAAAACAAGAAGTAATGGACTTTAGCTGCAACATAGATAATATGGTTAAATATTAGGAAAAACTTTGCAACCACAGGAACAGTTGGATCATGGAACAGACCATCAAGGGGTTTTCCAGAATCACCTCCACTGAAGGATTTTAAGGCCAGACTTAATGTTCATCTGTCAAGTAATGGTTTAAGTTTAGTGAAATCAATCCTGATGCAATACATGAGGGAAGGAGAAGACAGTGAGCTGAATGACCTGCATGGTAAATGTTTGCTGGTAAATAGCTCTGTGATTCTCTGAGCCTGTGCAGTACAATGAGAGGTTAATTTGATATTGTTAATTTTTTTCTCTATCTGTAATCCCTGGTTTCATCTGAAAGAGAAAATGTAGAGACATGTTTTCCAAGCTTAAATTAATGCTGATATGTATCTGCCTTATGCATTTAAAGATGTGGCCATGTTTCCCATCCTCAGAACGGCTGGTCACTAGCACCTAGTGTGCTTTTAAAGTGGCAGCTGGAAGCAGAAGCTTTCATATCTTCCAGCTGCAGGGTGACTCTTGGATCTAAGTAGTGGCTGGTTGTGTCTGGCACCTTTCTACAGTGTGCTGCAGGTAAGGGCAGGGTTTGTCTTTAAAGCCCTTTCAAATCTTCACCCCCATACTTTCCATTAACCAGTAAAAGCACTATTTATACCCTAGACCTACACTTTCTCTGCTTAGAGTATGACAATTGATAAATTTCGTTCGTGAACACTGTGCCCCTAGCCCTATCCTACCCGCTTGCTTTACATCCTTTATGTAGCTCAGGCTGTTAAAACTCAAGATAAAAACAATGTGCATCAGCATCTGCAAAATGAAGATTAAGACTAATATCAAAATCCAGGACACCAACAGCTTATATTAATGACAAACTTTTTCAATTACTCTAAGAAATTCCCAATGTATAAATGCAAATCAGATTAATATTTAAGCCAAAATTCTGAGGTACCAATATGCAATTAAACAGAATGGGAAAAGGGGTGTTTTTCTTTTTGTTGTCTAGTGCACTGAAATACTAAGTGTCCTCAAAACACTACTTAATGACATAGACTGGGAATGAAGTAGCTGAACGAACCCCCTGTATGGACATGTTCTGCCAACAACCATTCCAGTGCCAGCAATAAATTCCCAGACTAAACAGTTTAAATTTGGCATTCTCATTTGTGATGCTGTACTTATGCTACACTCACAAGATTGATTTTCTGAATTCAAAGTATTCTAGCAAATGAATTATTAGAAATATGAAATTTTGGATGACAACCATATGTCTACAGCAAATTAATCTGATATTTGAACAAAGCGCTATTCTTATCAAGAGAAATTTGTGGTGGTTTGAACAAGAATAGCTCAGTCAGGGTCAGTCATGTTTCTACTCTAATTCCTACTTTCAGGAGACTAAATCCAATGCTGACTGAAGCCTCACAACCAGCTCTGAGATGAAACAAGATGCTTTTTTTAGTAACCAATGAAAATACACTTTTTTGATACTAAATCTTCATGATTTATTTTCTAAATTTCACCTGATTTAAAAAAAAAAAAATCTTACTCTTGTATAACTAAAATGGTTTTCAATTTAAATTGGAATTTGTCCAAAGGCTAGTTCAGAGTGGCTTAGGTATTCTGACAATGAAAAAGGAAGAAGTATGAATGTTTATAAATGGACTGCAAAACAAAACAAACAGAAAAAGCATCACAAGCATTTTTAAATGTGGACTTAATATGCATGTGTAGCAGCTGGATTGACACAATGGACCCTAACGGCTCCTTCAGGTTCCTTTCATACCATGTTATTCACTCTGCAGTCAGAGTACCAAAGACAAAATTTTTGGGAAAAAGCCTATATTTTTGCAAACAGCTGCATTTAGACAATGACACAGGCGATGTTATCATGTGACTGTCCCAATAGAAAAGTGCTCTTGTGGAAGTATTTACTATCTGGATATAAGGTCGTCCTTCAGTTAGCCTGGGATGCAAGTCAGAGCACTATTTGGTCCAGGGCTGCGAAATCTTTAGCTGACAGATTCCATAACCAAAAATAATGTAGCCTTGCCCTTTATTTCCTCACCTGCCAGTTTCCAAAGACCATTCAAATTTAAAAAATGTTGCTTGCATAACTAAGCTCATTTTCTGTTAGAAATAATGAAACATGTTTTGGATTTATTGAGCAATTTTATCTGATTTATGAAAACCACTTTTGTCCACTCTTCTCTTTTCTATTACAAGTAAGTGTACTGTACTGGGAATACTGAGCTAATGCCCTCGAGGAAGACCATGTGACTGCAATTATTTATGAATTAACATGTCACAGATTTGAAGCTTTGAGACAAACACATTTCCCAGCTGCACATTTGTGACTTCTGAGTTTGTAAATGGAACAGATGAAATAATGACTTGCTCTTCCTCTCCCTCTCTATTCCTCACATATATTGGTTAGTTTCCTTGCTGGATATGTAAAGACAGGTAGGGATACATATGCAGATATTTATCATTCACAGAGAGCGTAAATTAAACATGCCATTACTTTATCAGTTCTGATAATAAATACTTGATGCTAGACTGTATTCCTCTACAAGCGATGTTATCATTGGTTTTAATACATCATTTGTCTTTCGAGATACAAAAATAATTTCTGACTGCTAATCCTGCTTAAAGCCAACACAATGCAGGAGTAAGACCCTGAAACTAGAGTGAACTGCTTTAGAAAGCACAGGAACATGTGCTTAGCTAATACTTTAACTTGATTTGTGCTTTGGGAGCCAAACAATAATTTGACTGATATTATTAGACACATACTTGTTTAGTTTGTCCTGCAAACTTAAAAGTCAAGTTGAAATCAAACTCAGATGTCTTAATCGATGGCACAAACATAAAGGCAAGAAATACACGTAGAATACATACAGTTTTGTTGTCAGATATAAACAAGTAGCTGATACACATACATACATGTATTTGTTAGCTGACTATGTGTATTGAGATAAAAGCCCATTTTCAAGCTGACCTGTGATAAACAAATGCATATATATAAACAATAAACCAAGATAACACTAGAATAACATCAATTAAAACAATTACAACGACTTCTAGTCATCATGAAGTATTGTTTCAGTTCCATCTTAAAACAGGAAAAGCACTCAATTGTTCTTAAATCAACTAGTAACTGATTCCACATTTGTGGAGCCTTGAAACAAAAAGCTTTTTATCCCTAGTTTGTATTCATTCTAGGGCATGGTAGTTCCACAGCATGAATAGAGTGTAATGTGTAAGTTGCTCTAAGTGAAAGTAGCAGGTTGAAACAGTGGACACTGATTGACACGGAGTCCTAGTTGCTATTTTATATCCATATTTTAAAAGTAAGTCTTTGCAGGGGAAAAAAACCATCTTATCTAAAGTTTACATGACTGGCAAGTTGAAAACGCAATTCGGATCTATGGAATTTTACATAGTATTTGATATTATGCCAGATATACATGTGTAAGTACAGAAAAAAACCCACAACAGAGTATGATGTAGAAAAAAAGTCTTGGATTTTTAGTAACCAGTCTGTTCTATTAACCAGAATACTAAAATCGCCTCTCTGTTCCTGTTGGCAAACAGCACGGTACAGAAGACCATAAAAGAGAAATGTGTGTGTGTGCATATATATATATATATATATATATATATATAAAATGTACTTATTTGCTGTCTCTTCTTTTGGAAATAAATCATCAAAAAATAATTTCTGCCCTTTAAACCCATTTGTTTTCCAGGTACTGATTTCCATGTTTTCCCTAGATAAGTCCTCAGGAGTCTGGAGAACTGCTAGGCTTATGACATCAAAAGGGACAAAAGATTGGAAGCTGTTTAATGACAGGAGGGTGGGACATTTAAATCTTACTTTTTAAGAGTGGGTTTTTTTTTCCCATAAACACTTACAGGACTTAAATTCCTGACAAACACATGAGAAAAAGGCTCAGTCAGCCCTTTGAGAAAGAGCTCTGAATACTGCCAGTTGCAAGGTTCCCTAGAAAGTCTTCATGAAAAAGAGGGGAAGGGTATCAAGATTTCATATTGCTAAAGTTAAAAATGAAACAAAGGTAAAAGTAAGAAAGCTTAGTGGCTGTTGTGTTTGTGTTTTTTTTTTCTATAAATCACAAAGGCACTGCAAATGACAGAGTAAAAAGGAGTAATTTTTACCCTTTCCCAGTTTTTTTGTAAAGGTTAGATTCCTAGAATTGCTGTACTGCCACTGAACCCCTGAAGAAAGAATATTCTGAGAATAGAAAAAAAGAAAGGTGGTATGCCTGGAAAGGTGAGATGTATGAGCAAGAGAGACATTTTGGAAAAGAGCTGGTTGCCCACAAAGTACTGCAGAATAAAATAATCAAAGCTGTGCCTGAGGCAACCTGTGACTCCTGTGAACAGGCAGGAGGGGAGTCCTGTGTTGTACCCCCAAAGGGTCCACACTGTTGGTGCCCATAGGTGGGGTGGGCAGGGTACCTCCTTCTCACTGTTTTGCAAGCCTGTGGATGAGTCATGTCTTGCCCAGAGCACCAACACAGTTTGTTACCACTCAGCATCAGCCACTTCCCTTGGATCAATGGAGGAACAGTGCAAAACCAGTACTTTTACAGAAAGGGAGGAGGAGAAGTGTCTATGCATGTGGATTTATAACCCTGGAGACTGCAAATTCACTGGACCACAACATTTCAAATGGAGGAAGAGGACAGTAGGTCATGCTTAATACTTTTGCAGAGATAGCTCACTTTCCAAGCACCCTGAGCCCTACCTCCTATGCTGCTGTCTGTTACAATGTCCTTTTATTCTGGTTTCTTGCTAAGGATGAGGATTTTGAAATCTAATGCCTGCCATGTCTAAGGGGCGAACCATGCTACTTTTAACTCCCCAGCACCTGCAAAGGCACAGAATACAACTCTTATGGAGGGCAAGCAATTTGGTCAGCCCAGCTACCTGCAGTAGCTAAGAGAATCCTGTTATATCCACACTGTTAGGCACTTCATGTCTTACACAAAAAAATCTCGTGTCTTCCTCTCTGAAAAATCTCTGGAGGGAAAACTGAAACACCAAGGTCAAAACTTGGTCCCCATGAAAGTAAAGGGACCAGGTCATATCCCAATTCTCACCTTAAATATTGAGGGAGGTCTTTATAGGGGATCTGCATATCACTGATTATCTGCTATGTAAATCCTGCACAAGATGAAGGACTGAAAAATCCGGAAAAACATGTTTTGTTTTATTCTTTCTTCTAGAGTAAACAAACATGGAATATGTATGCATTACATCATGCACTGAAGTAATAATTGTATCAATAAAAACCATGGTCAAATTTAGGTTCAGACACATCTTTAAGAGACCGTCATGCCACAGTTAGATTCTGACTACTGAGAACCTCTGATCTGAACTGGGTCATTCTCAGCTTCAGAGTAGGGGGAGTAGAGAAAAAAATATCTGAATTTTACAAAGGACAGACAGAAAAGTAGGAGGTTAATATAGCAGCCTCATGGGAGCAGAAGGATGTCTGTGAGTAAAATAATGATATTCAGTCTGCAAGCTCCATAGATCCAAAACACCAAAGCATTACAAGGGAGAACACTGTCAGTTGGAACCTGTACTTATCTGGTTGTATTATCCCTTACTAGTTGGATAGCCCTGGAGTCCTAAAGTCTGACAAACCAAAATAAAAATAAATGAAATAAAATGAAAACAATCGTTTGGAGAAAAGTAACACAGTGGTGAAAAACTACTGTAAAAACAGGTCAAATTTTGAGCCTAGAAACCAGAGTTTTCTACTTTTAAACTTTGCACCTGGTGAAAATCAACTTTCTGAAATCAGGAATCTGAGCAATGGTCCGACCCAGTTACAGCACATCATCTAATGAGTTGCCAATTACAGAAGAGTAATTTTCAGCAACATGGCCACCGTGTGTTAACTCTATTGCAGACTAGGATGGCTCTGCAGAAAGCTTGAACTACTGCTGTGGCATTATAACATGGTCAGTCAATAATTTATCTCCAATGAGTCTCAGAATTGCAGTTGTAACTGTCTCTGCTTTTGCTACTTTAGTGCCTTTATTGTTCACACAGTTCCTTCCCTAGCTCTGTCTTATGATTGCTGATAGAAACCAAATGGCTCTGATACTCTTTGTCTGGGCATATCTGGTAATTCTGTCCCTAATTAAACACAGTGGTTCTTAACAATGGAAGAAGGTGAAAAGTGAGAAGAGTTCTCTGAAGTGTAATTTGTTTATTTCAACTCATACAAAAGGAAACAAGAAATTTTTTTTCTTGCAGCTGAAAAACTGTGCATCTGTTTTTTTAAAGAATCTGCTTCTGATACAGCAATCACATTACATTAAACAACCCAGAGCTCACTACAAGAGATATCTTATTTTCAGTAACAGAGGGTTAACCTTGAAATTTCAGCCAAATTCTTTAGTTAAGATATTACAAAGACAAATAATATGTCATTTAAAAGTCTCACAGCAGGAAAGGTTATGTTCAGATGCAAATTAAATTTTAAGAAAGGACACCTGGGCACTTCTAGCCACAAAACTAAGGCAAGAAGTGACTGTCCTGGTTAGTCAAAAAGGGTTTAATTCCTTTTTCAGATGAAATCATGATTATCTCTATGAAGTGCCTAGCCTATGTGAAAGAGGAGAGTGAAAGATATCTACTCCCCCAAGGTAAGAAGAGGCTGGTGACCAAGCAGCAGTAAGGGATAGCTAGGACTAGAAATCCAAGCAGAATAATAGCTAAAAGCAGTTGTGAGAGAACCTCTGAAACCCACAGCTGATTTGGAGGAGGATGAAGGACACATACTGTGTGCAAAGGAAGAGAGGATCGTGACAGTCTTGATATCTTCTGGCAACACGGGGTTGAAGCAGAAAGAACCAGCTTGATGAAAGACAGCTGAGGTGGAAATGGGGTCCAAGCTAATCACTCAATGCAGTCAGGTGTTTGCTGAGTAATCCCAACAATGTTAGGCTGAGCAATCTACAGCATGGACTAGGGTCCTGAGACACTGGTTTTAAGAGCTTCCCAAACTAATCGAGCCTCCAGTTCTCTACCTAATTTTAAGAACTTGAAAGATGAATTAAACTTAGGAGAGTAGTTCTCTAAAACTCCCTCTAGAAGAGAAACACACTTCCTAAGACTAAGTCCTGTACTCAGTAGCTTGACTAGCCTTCAACGGAAACGAAGATCTCTGTTGTTAGTTACAGAGGAAGCTGAGGGAAACTAAGTGTCATCACACCTCTGATATTCATGGAAGACAGATCTTGGCCTTTGTAGGGAAGAGAAACTTTAGTGGGATTGCAGGTTTCTAAGAAGAAAGAGTTCAAGTTTTTGGTGAACCTAAGGAAAGATACCAAATGGAAAGGGAATGAGTTAGCAAGGTAAGTGGATCAAAGCAATTTTTCCTTGGTCTATGATTACAGAAGGGTAGAAATCAGTAAGTTAGGAAGACGAGGAGGAGTAGGATTCAGGCACTCCAGGTAGCTTCTTATCTTATTATAACTTACAATCAAATCACGAGGACAGAGGAACAGAAAAAGAATTTGGCACAACAAAAGAAAATGTCTAGTAAAGGAACTAACTTCACTTGTTCATCCACTTGCAAGTTGAGGCTTTTATTTTTTTACTGGTTTGCTACCATTCAGATAATAACACATACAGAAAGACCAGGCTTAAATAGATTATTTCTCTGATATTTTTCAATTTCTCTGCCAACTTACTTGTTATGGCAGATAACAGTCTACCTGAAAAACTACTTTTTCAGGCCTCCAATAGGAACCACATTGAAATCAAGAGAGGTCAGAAGTCAGCTGCCATTTTCACTCCCATTTTTTATGGAAATGGGCAACAGATTGGTGAAGACATTGCTAAGGCTCTAAGGTAATTGCTCTTTCAATTTGTCCAATATTAGTTTCAATAAGAACTGTGAACAGAAACAATTACCAACAGCCCCTAGTTGATTTGTTAAGACTCACTCTTGTCCACTTCAAATCACCTTTGATATTTATGAGCTCGACTTTGCAAACATCCTTTGAGTATTATTATTTTATCTGATGCCTCTATTATGCCAGTGCCTAGGTTACCATAATGCTAAAAGCGATGCGTAGGTATCAAGAACACCACTGTTTCTTATGACTCCACTTCATGAAAAACAAGGAGGCTTTTGTTATTGTATACAGACCCAATACACCCAGCAATACTCATGCAAGGTATAGTAGTTTACAAGGATTTATATATCCAAAGTGAATTTGAAAAAAGTGAGATCTAGTTTGGCAGACATTTACAATAAGACTAGCATATTGATGGCAAATTAACTTTCCCCTGCACCTACATTCTCCTATGTAGAAACCACCTTTGTAGAACTTATAGGGCATAATAAGCAAAAAACAGGCTGCCCAGACAGATTGTGGAGTCTCCTACTCCAGAGACTTTCAAAACCCACCTGGACTTGTTCCTGTGTGTTTTACTCTAGGTGATCCTCCTCTAGCAGGGCGGTTGGTATTCTTCAGATGTCTCTTCCAACTCCTACTACTCTGTGATTCTGTGAAATGCAAATAGAGAACATTTAAATCACTCTAGGTTTGTACTCTTTGCAGCATGCAACAGGTTGAATGCAACTTTACAGAGCCACAGGAACAAGAAGAAAAATAAAACTGTGCCAAACAAGCTAACAATGTTATTGACAAACATACCTGGGACACAAATGCTGAATGTGATTCACTGAGTATGATTCCAGTGCATGCAGTTTAGGGGTTGGAAGGAAATGTCTGTCTAGGTCAAATAGTTTGAGAGATACTGATCAAGAATGAGAGAGAGAAAATAATATCAATTTGGGAGGGCTAGTGTTCAGTAACTAGTGCAGATTCTTAAAGAAAAGATGCCACTTTGTCTGAAGCCAAAATTGTACAGCACGCGCGTTCTAGATACTGTCTCCTGTAAGGATGAAACTCGGAGACTGTCAATGAAAATGGAAAATGGAACACAAACGAAAGAATGGAATGGGCAATGCTGAGGACCATGTTTAAGAAGAGCTGAGCTGCCATGTGTGTTTGGTAACGTACAATATGTCTGCAATGAATTCTGCACTGGGATGCAGAGATAGCCAGGCTGGCATTACCCATGTGGGACCTCAGGCAGG
The DNA here is from genome assembly GCA_028020825.1 of Podargus strigoides. Taxonomy (NCBI): domain Eukaryota; kingdom Metazoa; phylum Chordata; class Aves; order Caprimulgiformes; family Podargidae; genus Podargus; species Podargus strigoides. The sequence continues at coordinate 64,124,308 of CM051622.1, forward strand.
TTAAGCACAAGGTGTCCTAAATATAAAGAGAAGAAATAAGTGCAAGGAAGGACAGTTAGTATTTTCCTGAGGGTTTGCACACAGCTGTGAGTGAATAATAATAATAATCCTTTTGGGAATGTTCCTCTGTGAGGGGAAACTTGAAGATGATGGCATTAAGCTGGACTGAGAAAAATTTCTATAGAATGGTGTCTACATTTAGCCAGTACTCAGGGCTAAACTGTAGCAGTTAGTCTACCACCTGATGTTCCCTCCCCAGTTGAGAAGGAGAATTGGGGAAATAAGAAAATTCTGTTTGCAACTCTTTTTTACTACATCTAATGTGCTTTGCCAGTGCCATAAGCTTCAGACATTCCGGAAATGCATACTCGGAATTATTTGAACAGAGGTTCTTGTTTTTGTATGTGCCTAAAGAAATATTTAGAAGTTTCTTAAAATACTACAATGGAAAGAGTAGATAAACATGAAATGTGCAGAACTAACAGTAAAAAAAAAAAAAGATGAAGACATTTCTTTACTTGGATGCAGAATAATACGTGCTCTTAAGAATAGATCAACAAATATTCTGTATACGTAAGCCTTCTCTCATTGGTTGCAAGTAAACTACAAACATTCCCATTGACTGCATCATGGAAGGATCAATGCCACTAACACCTTGATATTTGCTCCTACTTTCCATTTACTTTTCACTTGTGACTTTAAAATATAAGTGACAATGAAGCATTGTCTCTATGGTATATAAATGGGAGCTTATTTCCTGCATTTACTCTGCTTTTCTTAGGGGAAAGGGGATTTACAGTTAATAACAAATCCTGTCCCTCATTTGGATTATTCTTGTGTACAGTAAAAACTCCTTGAATTTCAAATAATGCCAATTGCCATCTCTTCAGCTGGAGAGGCGGTGGGGACTCTGATGCTTGCCTCTTATCTCAGAACCGCAAGTGCCGTGGTAAAGGACTCAGCCATAAACAATCCCATGTGTCACCAAGGCTGGTGATAAGCAAATGCTTGTGGAAAGGCCCTCACTCCCTAATTTTCACAGACCTGTTACACCACGCTGAGACAGCCCCCACAGCAGGTGAGTCACAATGACCATCCCAAGGCACAGTGGGTGCTGACATCCTGGACTTTGCTCCCTTGGTATTTCTGTGCAGGAGTAGCGTGGAAATGTCCACCACTCTCAATTGTTACCAGGAATGGATGGGCATATGGAAAATGATTTAACTGATTACCAAGCCTGTCTTTTATCAGCTGGCAGCAACTTACAAAAGAAGGAGCCAAACAGACAGTATTAAACCTACACCTCAACATTATGTAACTGAAATCTTCATAGGATGGGAAAGACAGATACAGAGAAACTTAGCCTTTTATTTTTTAAGGACATGTTTCGTATAAAAGATTTTTTAATAAAGGAAAATGAACAAGAAGATTATTTTGGAACTTCAGCAAGCAAATCTCTTTAAAACTATGACAAAATCAGATAGTAGCAGAGGTAATGTTTAGTTTGTCTGCTATTATATTCTCTCTATTTAATGAATTTGCCAGATTTCTTTCTGGGATATCCATTATTAGAGTATACTAATATTAATTTAATCCTACTACAACTAATTATATATCCCTCTTAACCAGTATCTTACTCTCTGCTGACAGAATTAAACCTAATGATATTTATCAATATTGAAGATTCAGATGATGGCAGCTACTATCCCTACAAAATAATTATAACCAGTAAAGATCACACATGTAATGTTACAGTGGCAACATCCAGAGAGTGGGAACAGCATGTTAATGATATTCAAACAGGAACCCAGCACCCCCTCAACCCTGGAACTGCTAATAACTTCAGCTGGAACAATTGACAGAGGGGAAATGAATCATTCCCTTTGACAAGAACAAAACTATATTAAAATGTAATAGTTTATTAAACAACCAACTTCAGAAGTTAAATTACGAAATTGCATCTCCATGGGTTTTAAGAAATACTGTCTGACCACAATAACGGATTGCCTACAAACTTTTATCTTAGCCATAGCCTCCAGAGTTGCTGTATTTAATTATTTAGAGATTGTATTAATGAAACATGTTATACTGGTAAAAAACCTACTTTTATCACAACACATGAAAGACAAAAAATATAATATGTAGTTTACACTGCACAACTGCATTTTCATCCCCTTTGCAAATAGTAAAAAATGTCCTCTTCCTGATCCCCTCTTTCCAGCTGCTCTGCCTGCAAGGATTTGCACAACTAATTTGATGACAGCCATTGTTTTCTTGATTCTGACTTGAACTTTTTTTGAAAAAAGAATAGAAACAAATTAAAAAATTTTGGTGTACCTGTTGTGCTGCATTATGACCCACTATGATTTCAATATGTCACATGAGAACGTGCCACTGGAGCACTGGACTGCATGATGTGCAAAACCCCTAGCAGTGCTGGAAATCAATGTTACATCACATTTTATAATGCATATATATGCATACAATGCATAGAAACATAAGAGAGAAACTCAGGCTAAAAACCCAAGGAAAAATAAAATAGGCATGGCATGAATAAGGTTAGGCAGAACCATTCTGGTTTATACATATGTCCTTTAGAGGTTGGGAACCTAGGCTGCACAATTGAGACCTTTGTCATTTGAGCTATTGAGAACCCAGCAGCAATAGTAGATTGTCATCTTTTGCTTGTGCATCAGCCACAAGGGGGAAATAAGACACATTTTTAAGTGGGTTTCAAGTGTTTTCTGACATTAGAGGAACATTGTAAATTAAGAAACTTGGAAAAATTCCGTGGTCTGGGTAGGGGTAGAATGTAGAGATGAATACTTTTGCCTCATCTCTGCTCAGAGAGACAATCTCTCATCACTTGAAGCTTCTCCCTCAGGTCCTATCTTCTCCAGCTGCCTTTCTCCTTGACCAACTGTCCCAAGAGGGATAAAAGAATTTAGCAAAGTGCTCTGGAGCACATGAAAGACCAAAACTTAGGTACTTAAATAGAAAATACAGAAATGAACAAAGTATTAATCATATGATGTTACAGTTAAGCACCTTTGAGAGCCCTTAAGAAGAGAGACTTGGCTTGGAAACCTGCACTGTGAACATACTCATTGAATAATCATGTTTTGTGGAAGGAGATTTCAAATACACTGCAGAATCCTGTACGGAAGAATTCAGCAATGCTTTTTCTCCTCACAAGGCATGAGACAAAACATGCCTTTGCTAGGCACATTTTGTAGTCTTGCACCCTCTTCATTGGAAAAAAGTTGACAATTATATTTCTCTGCCTTATAATTGTATTGTAAATACTAATGATGACAAAATTCTGCAAGAAATGCTTGGAAAGTATTTAAAATGCTAGAAATGCTAAAAAGCTATTCCTTAGCTGCCTAAACAGTGTATTAAAAATCTAACTGCTATTACATAACAACCCTTTACAGCCAGAAGAGCAGATGCATTGTGGAGTAAACCCAATAAAACACTCTTTTCTTGGGGAAGAAAGAACAAACATATGATCTGAGTTCTGCTTGGTGCCAGTGATGCTTCCAGTGATGTACTGTGTCCACTTTTTGACCACTGTCCTTAAAAGCAGATGTGAACAATTTGGAGAGCAGAGGTAAAAAGAGAATGATCAGAAAATAAGACATATGAATGAAGTGTGAATGGATTGTAGTTATTCTATCTAAAAGTAAAGAAGACTAAGAGAGAAATGATAGCAGCTGAGAGATATGTAAGAGAAAGAGAATAATCTGTATGACAAGCCCAAAGTGGATAGGACAAGAAATAATAGCCCTGAATCACAGCAAGAGGGATTTGGGTTAGACATTAAGAAAAAAATTCTAATTGTAAAAAAACCTAAGCACTGGAGAAGAACACTTACCTCACCTGGGGATGCTGTGGTATCTCCACTGCAGGGAGGTTTCAAGAACAAGTCATGCAGATATCTTTCAGGCACATTCAAGGTCCTGCCATTTACATGGAGTAACTGATGAAGACAATCCTATTTCCTTTGATTTTAAGTTTGACTGTCTGGTTTGTACAAACAGTGAGAAGTGGTTTGTTTGTGCGAGAGCTATAGCGTCTGGCCACTTAATGTGTGGGAACCATTAATGAAAAGCAAGCTTAATGGATCTTCCAGAAATATTCACCTGCATTTCAGTGTGGGAAGGGACTAACATATTGCTGAAGAGATCGTGTTCTTACAGGAAGAGGACCAGGAAATGAATACTCCCTGGAAATTTCCTTCTGTGTGGTAGCCAAGCCTGCAGGATGACTTTCCCAGGATTGTTTTCTCTCTACTTACAAGCAGCTGCTGGAAAGTAGCTTTCTGCAGACTGAGCAGATGGTAGAAGGGTTGGGATGCTGGTGAACTTGTGCTCCATGAGGACAGGAAGGAGCATGAAACCTCAGAGGAGTTGGTTCTGTTGTACCTTCTGTATGGAAGTGTCCCATCCGAGGCTAGACAAGTAAGTGGTTTCCAGGGTCTGGATGTCAATAATGCCATGGCAACAATGAAACCATGAAAACGATAGAAAAGTGCTATGACAGACCACTTATTGAGAGTCCACAGTGAGGTCTACTCTCTGAGCTTAGCATCAAAAGAGGCTATGGCTTAGCTGGCAGAACTACATGCTGACATCCAAAGGGGACATACAGGGTGGTATTAAGCTGGTATTCCTGATGCGACTCCTGTATCATTGAATTGTGGCCTGAAAGACAAAGAGTGCTTTGAGTTCTGCAGGGTGAAGCAGAGACTACAGGACTGGGAAAGGGCCGAGAGGAAGGGACTTTGCAGGGAAAGTGGCTTATGGAAGACTTGAACTCAGTCAGGACTTCCACATAGCTCCAGTACCCTCTAACTGCTACGTGGCATGGCTCATGTTTTTTAGTTTCTCTCTTGTAATGAGGCTGCAGGAACAGTTTAAGATTCACCCGCTCCTCAAACGAAAATTGTGGTTTGCCTGGGAGATCAGAGAAGCCAGGCTTTGAGTGTATGATGTCCATGTATGGTCTAGGATCACTGGATCTACAGCTCATGTAGTGTACAGGTAGTCTGTGCACTGGGAGTGGTTATTTATCCCAGGTTTCTGGATGGTAGCTCCTTGCTCTAGCTGAATTGCGAATGCCTAGAAATACTGAGCAAATTATTAGTGTTCATGACTTCTACTTGAAGCAGAAAAAGAGGACATATGAGTCTTTTTACAGGCCTAGGTAGTACTGGATTTGAATTTTTTAAATGTGTAATGACTTTCCACAGAGCACAACTATGAAAGACGGTTTTGGGTACTGCGGAAAAAAAGCCAAGGTGAAAAAGTAGAGTAGGATTAATGAAAATCCACATGTGTAAATATACCTAGGGTTGAGAGACTGGTGAGGACTCACAGAGGATAAGGAGAGAATGAGTGATTTAATGAAAAGAAGTAGTGTAAGTTATATTCCTGTTGTCCCACTTGAAGTTTGAATACAACCAGAGTGTCAGGGAGAACTGCGAAGATAATGGAAGAAATCCACATCCCCATTCAGGGAAACAAGTTCACTGTTCTTACAGAGATAAGATTGCCCTACAATAGTGACACACACACAAAACTGACAGAATTTCCAGGATCTTGACTCAGGAAGGTGCATTTATTGCAATACTAAATTCATGAACCACTCCATTTTAAGAGTATCTTGCCTTCTGATGTGCTTTTGGAAAGTGAGCCAGCAAACAGTCCTTCCACATGAATTAATGACTCTTGGTTTCATGGGCCCCATGCTGTAACCATGCTTGGGCTCTTAGCAGAACCACAACAAAGACTTGCATCCTTCATCTTGCTTCTTTATTGCACTCTTCTTAGATGACCTCAAATGAAGATGAGAAGGACTCACAGGGAGAAGGATGAGGAGAAGATTTCTATTTTGAACAGAAAAGGCAGGAGCAATACAGAGAAGAGGTGAAATTCAGGCAGGAATTCGTGGTTTTTACACCTCTTGTTCAAGTGGATCCTCCAATACTCTTGGTCCTGTAGAACTGCAGCCTTTGCGCAGTGGCTTGCGTGAATGCAGCATAACTTTTGGTGCAATCCTGTTGGAAAGACTGAACAAAATTCTGTCTTCTTGATCATATGAGAAACTGGAGTAAAAAGTTTCCCTTTGCCAGGTTTCCTTTTTTTACCTACGTAATCAGTTCTGAGACCCAAGGACTTCTGTCTCTGCTTTGTCTTGAGACCCTTCTCATGACTGTTTCTTTCATTTCCTCCTATTCTCCAAGTTTGCTTCCACCTTCACTGAAGCAAGATCAGTCAGTTTTAAACAACCCATAGCCCCTGATTTTCCCACTAGAATACCCCACACTGCATTAATCATGGGCTGTGGTTACATATTTGGGGACAGGGTTGACTTGAACGCCTTTCAGCACAAGTTGAGAGGGCAGGATTTTGGAAGGCTGGGGTCCTGTTTGTCACTGTACCACAACACTGCTGCTTACTTGACCCATGATTGCAAGAGAACTAGGAGTCACCCAGCAATGAGAATTTGAGGCCAGATTATTGACAATTGCATATAGAGCATTTTGTTCTTTGTGTTCCAGGGAGTACACAGCACTTTGGGTACCTGCTGATGTCCAGTCCTTCACTTGGGAGAAGGGAGGTGTGATATTACACTTCTGCTTTATCCAACTTGTCCTCCAAGTGGTAAATATGTGTATGTGGGTATGTACATATGCAAAGAAAACTTAAAATAATTTATGAAGGAATGACAAAATCCAAGATGCCATAACCTTACTCACTAAAGAAAAAAAGAAACCTAAACCCTGCTCCCACATATAAGCAGCTAAACATTACTGCACTTTGAAATACACCTGGGGGGAAAAAATATTAGTGCACTTAGATACACTAAGAAACTTACACTGGTATAAAACAATGTACTTGAGGACTTCAGCCAGATCAGCTACTCATAATATTCTCCTCTTTTGCCAACATATTATGTTATAAGAAAAAGACTAAATCCTGATGTAACAAAGTACTTTGGATTATATTCCATTTGAAAAACTTTCAATAAACAATATATTAAATGCATAGAATACAACACCTCTAAGTGTTAGGAAGTGGGGTACATCTTTCCCTCTGCTGTTGAAACTGAGGCAGTATTCATCATCCTCCTGTCCTACCTTTGTCCTGAACCCTCCAGATTCCCCCCAGTTCTCCGAGGTCCCCACAACTCTCGCTGCTTTTCAGTTATCTTTGATCAACCAGTTCTGACAACCCATTTTAATGCAAAACCAAAACACATCAGCCAAATTAGAATGATGTTAAAATCAAGTGGAATTAGATGGAGTCTATGGTTTTAAACACTGACTTCTCTTTGTGCTAACAAGCAATATTTATGGCCAAGAAAGCTTTAAAATCCTTTTCTTAAGATAGTTTATCTACCTTTGCTGCTTGGACATCTGGTTTTGGATTAGGGTGGGGTGAGAGCTGGTCTGGGTAAATTGTGAAGTGAAATATTGATCCTCATCAAAATTATCTGACAAAGGCAGCTTAAGAGTATCGTATTGACGCTGTAAAAAGAGAGGTTGACAATATATAGTATTTAGCAGCATTAGGGTAAGGTAGGGATATTGCACTGGGAGAACACTATTCTTAATGAAGACTTACTATTGCCTTTGAAACTGGAAAGTAAATTGGTGCATTTATCTGTCAGCATTTAAATATCGCATACAAATAAATCTTAAAATATCACCATAATGTCATTCTTTCTGTACTTTTTAAGGAGGCCTGTCCCTTGAATTGTCTATAAACTGCCCTTTTAACTCTCCCCATAAATGTTCCCCCCAAATTCTCAAAGGGAATATATATAGAGAAGTACTTATTAAAATAACGTGGCAGGCCTGGCTAGAACTGACAACACCATGAAATTCATGGTTGAGATTGAAACTCCATCTTTGAGACACCCTGTTGCACTTTGTTGCATTTTAATAAGTGTTCATCTGACCCTCTGCCAGTTAATTATGGAGATCTGCAGAATTTTGTTCTGGCCCCCTTGCTCTTCAGTTCTGATGTGCTTCTTTCACTTCTATTTTTAGGGCCCTTAAGGTGAGTTATCATTGTTAACCTGATAACACCCAGATCTATTTAGTTCTTTTAGCTGATCCTACTGAGGCAGCTTTTAGTCTTTTCATCTTAGCTCCCTAAAACGCAAATTGGGATCTTAACTGGAAAAAAAAAAGAAGATAAAAGAGAGAGAAAAGAATCACAAAAATTAGATCCTTTTCTCCCTTCACCCCACCAACCTACTAAGAAGTAGCTCCAGGTTTTCAGTTCCATTAGATGAAAATCTGTTTATGATTTACAGTATGGCCAACAGAACAGAGGTACTTGTGGATCTTGTTTAGCCATTTCCTTTGGGTTTCCGCCCCCCCCCCCCCCCCCCCTTACACTTTTAAAGTTACTTATTTCAATTTATTTTGGATTTCCCATGTGAAAATAAGAAGAGATTGAGAGGATACCATAGACCTTCCCATAGCACTACCTCTCTTGTTCCCATTTTAAGGTGTAGGAATCTCCTTTTATTACCTCCACAGCAAGAAGCAATACACGTATCTAAGAAAATTTTAATTCAGAGGAGAGAGAGAGAGAAAAAAACCCAAACCAACCAAACAAAAACTATGGAAGAAAATGTTTCCTTGTACCTCCTGTGGCTACTCTCTGCATCAAGATTTCGTGGGTTACTCCTGAAAGAGTCATGGATTGGAGAATGAATTAATTTCCTCTGAAATGTAGCCTGTCACCCGTGAGGAGACATTATTCTGCCTGGTAAAGTAAAGGAACCTCAGGAGGGGACAGAAGTAAAGCTAGACATCATTAAAGAACAACGAAAAATTGTGATTGTTTGGAGGTTCCTGGGTACAGTGACAGTAGAGCTGATTTTTCAAAACACTGCAGACAAACATTGATGTTGTTATATTTGTTTGAAACATTCCTCTGAATCTTCTGAGATTTGTCCCTCACTAGAAAAATTTAATGCATTCTTTTTTACTAGTGGAAGTTTCCCATTGAATGCAAATGATTCCAAAAGTTTATTTTCAGAATGTTTCATGCTTGCCTTTGTCAGACAGCTGGTAGAGGGGAAGGGTTTCAAAAATAAAGAAAATTATATATAATGAATAACCAATTTCAGTAGATGCTAGGAGGCTAAATGTATTTTTTATTGTGAGGACATGATGCTGCTATAACCTAACCTTCTCCACCCCCATAGGGTAAAGAACAGTTAATGAAGGAGAGGATGCTTTTATTAATCTGTAGTCCATTTCTGTGCTATATAATATTCATTAGACATTCACTAGTAATTTCTTCCACCCACCCCATATTTTGTAGACAAAAATCTTTTTCCAACATTTGTTAAGAGTAATAAATAGTAAATTTTTACATGTTGGTATTTTTTCAGTATAATCAATAAAATATTAACCCATTTATATGTCTTGATACATGGGAGGTCAATGTGCACTTTGTTTCGAAAAATCTTTCAAGATTTAGATTATGAAGACTCCAAACTTCTGTTCTTTGAACATCTCTCAAACTGTACTTCTTAGAAGGTGTCTCCCCAGATGCAGCTTTGTTCTGATAAAGTCATCCCAGTGGTGGATTTTCTACCTGTGTATATATGTTACAACTAACATGATTTTCTGGTCCTCTTTCCCCGCACCCTCCCCAGTTTCCAAACTTCCTTCTCCTCTGTTCACTCAAGAAATATTAGGTTTCCAATGTAGCTGCTGGGCTAAGATCTTTGGTTCTGTCTCTGCTCCTAAACAAAGTTAATGCCTGCTTGTTGACTCTGCTTCTTTAGCTTTGGTCCAAAGCTGGTTTTCTGTTTACACTCAGACATTTGGTCAGCTGCTTAGATAGCTTTGACAGATTTTAATTTAAAACAATAATTATAGGAAGAATACCTCTTTATAGTGGAGAATACCCCCCTAAATCTGAGAGCTCCTTTGCTTTATTTTTGTGGACAAGAAAGACAACTTCCTGAAAGCCTGAAACGTTAATAAATGAAGGTTTAAGTGACTGCGTTCAATTTTATAGCATACTGTTGCTCCAGTGAACTCAAACAGTAAGCCTATAATTAACTTTACCTTTTCTTTCTTTTAATAAAAAATTAACTTTGATTTTTGCTTTTTTGTTTCTACGGAGATTAGGTAAAAATATCTCAAACCAAAGCAATTCTACTCACCCCTTTTGGAATGTGAACTCCACGGGTTCCTATGCTCATACATGAAGACAGGATATTATTGCTTTCCTTTGATATATAATTTTATAGTATCTGCTCCTCGTCAATTGCCCTTTGATATGTAATTTTATAGTATCTCCTACCAGTTTCTCAGACCTTTTTTATTGGTGTTGGTCAAATCAGGTGTATAAAATAAGGACATCAGTATGAGGAGTTTGAGTTGAATGAGAATGAGTTGTCCATTAATTCTGCTGGTAGGTCCCAACCCCAGAGTTATAAAAGATTTTTGCCATCTTTTTTCCAAAGATTTGTTGATTATTCTGTCCTGGTTTGCCCAAGAGACTACTGCCAAATCTTTAGGCCCTGATCCTGCAGTCAGATCTTAATGTCTGCGATACTATTGACCTCAGCAAATTTTTAGGCAGATTGAAACGTCAGATGACTACGAATTTGTTCCAAGAGAATTTCCTATGACAATCACTTGCGGAGTTACTAAGAGTTTCTGACGGGCTGGAGATCAGAAAATGCACTGATAATGCAGATTCTTGTCTTCTATACGGTCACAGTAACAGTATCTGCACACACATCGTTGGTGGGCTCCAAGGACCCTAGTGACAATGTCCTACACATCTCTCTCTCTCTCTCTATATATATATCTGTACATACACACTTATACATCCATACATATATATACTAGCATCACGTAGCTAATTGACATAGACGTATGCATATATATATAACTACAAGTAAGCACTCTTCTCCTGAGTGCATTTGTCTAGTTTCTGATTTGTCATATATACTCTGTTTGAGATGATCTGTTTTCTCCATGGGATTCTGAGCATGCATATGACTTATCTCAGTCGCATCATCTCATTCAGGTAAAACATAAAAAGTGAGAGAAAAGTCAGAGAACTGAGAAGCATGAAGTCCTTTGCATTAAAACATAAACACATAAGTAAATATGTTACATGCCCAAGTATCTTGGGTTTTTTGCAATTCTAGTGTGCTAGAGGTAGCTGATTGGGGATTTTGGATCTGGTTCCTTTCTTAAGCACACAACTATAAATCAGGAGGAACACTGCTAAGTCCATTGAGGGCAGCCTTATAAGACTACCTAAGAATGAGGTTTTTGTTTCTGGACTTTGGGTTAATATTCTTAGAGTTTTCTTTCTGTGGGAGTGATAAATGCAAGGCTAACTTCCAAAACCCGCTTCTTTTACTGATCCGGAATGACCACAAGATACAGCTCTAATAAACCAACTTAGAAAAGGAACTCTGATCTCCTAAGAACACCAGCATAAAGTTTGTATTAATTCCTGGTTAAATGCAACAGTATGTAATTAATAAAAAAAGTGTCCAAACAGGAAGTGCTTTCTGGATCTAAGGTTATATTCTTTTACCATAATGAACACCACTCTTTTAAAAAATACTTCATCCCTGGAAATAAAGAAACAATACTCCTATTAATTTCCTTGAGTATTTTATATAAAAATGTTGTCTGTTTCCAAGTGATCTGCGTGTACCTGCTTATCTATTTTTTAATTTTTTTTTTTTTAAATACAGCTATTGACATAATATAAAACACTCTGGGCAATAAAAAGCCTGTTAGGACTCTGAGTTCTGACATAAAGTAACTAGGATACAGTGTTGCACAACACCTAGACTTTAGTTTCTCTTAAAACTTGTATTTAATAGTTAAAATGAAATTATGGTAAATGTAAAGTTGGATCTCAGTTTTACAAACTCTGATTAAAATGTAGGGCTGGTAACTTGGAAAACATCCTAATGATACCTGAGGGGTGAAGCAGAAGGATTAGAGATACTGAGGAAAAAAACAGGAACAACTGATCATTTTCCCGCTGTATCAATTTAAAAACCTGTAGTTCTTGTTTCTTATAAATACAGACTCATTGTAGTTTCCTTACAGCCTCAAATTTGTTAAAGAAAATGTGACATCACTACAGATAGCTTCCTTAAAGTCTTCTCAAGCTGCATTTCACTTTATAAACATCTCTGAATAACCAAACATGCAGGGCTAGATCCTGTTCTCTGCCATGTGCAGAAAATCCTGTTGGAGTTTGCCAAGGTTAATGCATGTAGCTGGAACTCGAATTTGGCCTTCCCTTCATTACAGAGAGGCTACTGAGCTGTCTTATTTTTACTTCTCTTTTTGTCCAAACTTTTTTTGGATGAGCCTTCACCCCTCAACCCATCACTCTTCTTTTTTACTTTATTTAATTAATTTATTTATTTTTAATTAAGAAAGATGGGAAGAAAGTGAATTTTCAAGTCATAAAACTCTGCCATGTGAAGATCCACATCATTTTGCCAAGGCCTTGCCCCCTTGGCCACCTCAGAAAGTCAGAAACTGAAATATGGTCTGGTTCTAAAATGAAATTCATGGAGCTGGAGTAACATATAAAAGCTGGGAATAAAACTTGCTAACTGAGCAGAGAGTGTTATAATTGACCATGTACATTCCATAAGACTTTGCTGAACAACCTGCTGTTATTAATATTACCTACCACAAAAGCATGTTGCGTACAATAATAATTTTGGGTTTGTAAATCACCTTGAAGACATAAATTTCCATATAATGCCAGCGCTCTGTAGAATGTTATATATTTTTCATTTATTGTTAAGGATCAAATTTTTCTTTGGAGTTATAGTTGTATTCTGCCTCACTAAGAAAACAGGACATTGTCCATACTAAAATAGACAGTAATCAAAATTAAAATTTACCCTTTGTCTGAGGTAAATTTTATGCTAATTTTATTTTATGTGAAAAACTTCTTTTCCCAAAAAAATTATTCACAGACAAGGGATAGCCTAGCTTTGACAGAAACACTTTTGAGGAGTTAGTTCACATGGTAGAGAGTCTTTCAGGCATCCTGCTACCCTGTCCAAAAGCTGCTCCAGAGGCTAAAACAGTGGTCCTTCTCCTGAATGCCAACACCTCCTCTGAAAGATGGGGCAGTAGCAGCACCAGCAAGGAGCACGCTGTACACTCTCTCCTGGAATGGAAACTGGCTTTAAGATAAATACTAATATTTAGAGAGAGAAATATTTACTGATATTTCCCTAGCCAAACACTGCAGCTGTAACTATAAAGGATGTGAAGGTGGCAAAGCAGCCAGACCCCTTCCTAAGAGTGTGGGGTTTTTTGTTGTTTTTTCTCTCCTAACTGTAATGGGTGACTGCTTTTCTGCCTAAACAGCTCTAAAGGGCTATGCAAACTGAAGTCCTTCAAAGCTGTTAAATGTTTCCTCAGACTTACAATAAAAATTCTGCATTACAAATCTCCTAATAAAATCTCTGAAGCATTGCAAGCAGCTTACAGAATTTTCCGTTAATTCAGTATTTGTGTGTTCGACACCTAGAAAATAAGGAAAGTGAACATGGATAGGGAAGGGAAAAAACAAAGGCGGCGGGGGGGTGGGGGGTGAGTGGGAGAAAAAAAAAAAAGCAAAACCCTACCCTGAAACAGCCATGCAGCTATTAAACATATGCCAAAGTAAACAATAGTGTGAGGGTCTGCCATAGCTTTGCCCTGCAGGTAGACGGCAGGCGGCACAGAAGGAAAGCAAATGGCAAGGAAAAAGAGAAAGACGGTACAGGATGTGGATGAGATGCCGAGCCCTGAGAGCATGAACGGCCTGATTGTGATCCTCAAGTCACACCATCAGCCATGCAAAACAGGACATACCTTTCTGGCTTGCTGGTTCTGTCGGCTGAAACAAAGCAGTCCCATTCTCAGCGGGAGGCCAAATCAAAATGAAATTTTATTTAGTCTGCACTGTCCCCAGATTGGGTTTCAGAATGACTGCTTTAGGAGATAGCATGGATGTGGCTGATGCATGCTTTGCATATGAAACTGCAGTAGGGGAGAAAAAAAAAAAATCTACATAATCAAAAAAATCTGTGCTGTGTATATGGCAAAAAACCCCTGGACGTTAGTGAAGCAGCTACAGTGGATGTTTTTTAAAAGGACCTTTCTGAATAAAATGCATGTTTGTGCTCTGCAATACTATTTTCAATAAAAATATAACAGATCATTTTGCATGTAATTATTCAGAAGCTGCCTGGAGAGACTGAAATATCAAATCATTTTTCTTATTTTTTTTAAATCGTGGAGCAGAATTATAGTTTGGAAACAAATGCAGAAAAAACCTATATCTAAAGAGGATTTCTGTGTCATACACTGGCTGGCAGTGATTGCACCTCAGAATCCTCTTCAATTTAATGTTTTCTTTAAGTTCCTGTTTCCTAGAGTACCCAAAGAAAGGCCTACTGCATTAAAGAACATCTGCTTTTTGTGCCACTGATCTAACACATTCCACCTTGCACTTTTAAGAAAGGATCCATTCTTTGATTAGGCACACTTAATTTTACAGGCTATTAATAAATAAAAAAAGATCATCAACTGATCGCGCCATGTTTTCATTAGAAGTTAGAAATAACTTACAAAGGCAAGGAACAGTCTGCCGAATACGCAGGGCATACACCATGTAATGCCTTTGTTGTCAGTTATGCTGCAAATGAGATTTTCAAATAGGATTTGCAGAGGCAGGGCAGTGATCAACACAGTGCAACATCCAGGAAAGGGAAGTTGAGCACAGTATTCCATGAAACAAGGGGGCAGAAGGGAGCCTGTTTGTAAATACATATTATTATCCAAAGAAAACACATATCACTGCTTGATTTTGCTACAACAGCTACTTGGAACTAGGTGATACCAATAATTTTGTAGGTACGCATCTGAGTGGGCATGGATGTTTGTGTTTATCTGTGTGCAGGGCATGTAAGCCTGTAGTTTGTGCACATGTACATGCTTGATGTTTACACTGTAAAAGACAAGCAAAAGGCAGAACAAACAATATGCATGTTTTCAATTGACAGATATTTCTCTGCTAAAACAAGCAGGACTGATACTGTGCTCAATAGCATATGGACAGCTAAAGAATGGGAAGGAAAAAACAAAAAAACCCAACACCATAAAGTCTTTAAGACAGCAAAGGGGATAACGATCCCAAATAAACAATATAGTTAAAAACTTCCAGGAATAATGAGATACAGTGCAAACCATTCACACAATGTGCTTTCACACAGTAATGATGGAAGTCACTGACAACAATGCAACCATGTACAGATACTCCTTGGAGAAATAGTCGAGCAAATTTTGTAATTCTATCTACTGTGGTTTGCAGGCTGAGTTTGAGACTCATCGTGACAAAATGTGTTAGAATATTGATGCTTTAAAATTAAGCATTGGGCATTATGGAAGGTAACTTCATAATGAGTTATCGTATTGCTATTTCAAGCTAGAAATCCATAAGGAACACAGTGAAAAATTATAACATTTGTTCTCCTTATGTCTTGGAACAACTCTTTTTATATTCGTAGTCATCCTAACTGTTGTTCCAAACAAGATATCCAGATAGTCCCCAGCCTCATGCTGTATTGTATTTATTCTGATGTATATCTTATAGTGAAGCTTTGTCTGTATTGAATTAATTTGATTTTTTTAGGTGTTATTATTTTTATAAGTGCTGCTTTTTTCTCACAGAACTTCCCATTTTAGGGAAAAAGAAAGATGTGATTGCTTTAAAAATAGAAGACCAAAACCAAAGCTAGTATTCCCAAAATTCAATGCACCTGGCATTCACTTTATACCTAATAAGCATCTGTGAATATGCAAATGTTCAATGTCTCCAGTAACCTCATTAATTTATTCCTCAGGCAATCAAAGAATGTGAACCAGTCCTCTGCTACTAATACTGGAAGTGGTACGCCGCTCAGCATTGCTAGAATCAGCTGAAAGCACATTCTGCATATTGAAAAACTGTTTCATCTTTCTTCCTTCCTTCGCCACTCTAATTCAAACAAAGACTTCCCACCTCAGTTTACATAGCCGACAGCAAAAGTTGAAAAACGCCAAAATATAATTAAGACATATATATATATATTATATATATATATATCTCCACGTGCACACATACACGCTGGGAAGACAAATAGTTTAAAGAGATCTCAGCAGAATTACAGTTTGAAA
>CM051622.1:69493059-69720854 GCA_028020825.1 Podargus strigoides
GCCTGCCCGCCCGGGCGTGCGGGGGGCTCCGCTCGCAAGTCGCTCTTTCAGCCGCCGGGCTCTCGGGTCGGGGCGGGATGAGGGGGCGCGGAGTCGCGCCGCGGGGACGCGCGCGGGTCTGACGCCGTGTCTCTGCCGCCGCCGCTCAGGTCCAGGCGCAGCTGCAGCTGGAGGGCGTGGCCCACGCGCACCCGCACCTGCACCCGCACCTGGCGGCCCACGCGCCCTACCTGATGTTCCCGCCGCCGCCCTTCGGGCTGCCCATCGCCTCCCTGGCGGAGTCCGCCTCCGCCGCCGCCGTGGTGGCCGCCGCCGCCAAGAGCAACAGCAAGAACTCCAGCATCGCCGACCTGCGGCTGAAGGCCCGCAAGCACGCCGAGGCCCTGGGGCTCTGACACGCTTCGACCGAGCCCACCCCGCCCCACCCCGCCCCGGGTGCCGGCGGCGGGCGTGTGTGTGACCCGCACGGACCGTCGCTCTGCCACCCCCTGCTCCTCCTCATCCTCCTCCTCCCCGGCCGCAGGGCGAGAAGCGGCCGCTCCGGGCCGCCCCGCCGCCTCCTCTCGTTTTTGTTAGTTGTTTTTTTTTTTGTTGTTGTTTTGTTTTGTTTGCTGTTTCTGTCCCCTCTCCCAAGGTCCGCGAGTGGCATCCTCCTCCCGCCGCTGCCCTTCCCTCTCGCCCGCAGGGACTCGGCGGCCGGGGCAGTCGGGCGAAGAGGAAGGCCCCGGCGGCCGTCGGTGCTGTGTGGCACGGTGGGACCCTCCGCCTGCTCCCGAGCCATGGCGCCCGATTTTCCCCTCGGGCACCGCCATACGGTACCGCTCAGAGACTCTGAGGATAAAGTAGGTGGGAGGAGAGAGAAAGGAGAGTTTAAAAAAAAAAACCCACCCCACAACAAAAAACCCACAAAAGGAAAAAAAAAAAAAAAGAAAGAAAGGAAACGATCTCTAAATTATGTTAATCTGTGAACATTGGGGACATTTTTGGATTTTTGACCCTGGCAAAAGTGATCGCTCCAGCATAACGTCATCTGCTGCTGTCTGTCAGTTTTGCTACCTTGTGCATGTGTCTAACTAAACATGGTTTGAAGATCAGAAATATATTAGAACGAAACTAAACTAAACAAATAGTAATAATAATAAATAATAAATCCTTGGGGCTGGTCTCCATTAAAGATGACATTTCTTTGTTGCCAACAGTATTATTTCACTGCCATGAATCTCTTCCATCACTGAGGAGCTGCTGCTGCAGAACTGGTTTGAATTTAAATGTGGAATTTCAGATCTGAGGCAAGGCAGTTATTTTTTTTTTCCTTTTCTTTCCTTAAAAAAAAGCAGCAATAACGAAAAATGCGTCTCAAATGGCTGTGTCCTTTGAAAGGAGAAAAAGAGAGACTAGAATTTACTAATTGTTAGTGACAACTTGAAAGATGGGAACAATAAGAAATGCACCTGTTTTGCCAGAATCACCTGAACTCAGTGAGATGCATTGTGCCATAGAAACAGGTCAATATTTCTATTTCCCCCCTCCCCCCCCCAAATGTCTGGACCTTTGAATCAAAATCTCGCTGTTTTCAGGATGTAGAAAGAATGACTTATACAACAAAGATGGACATATGGTTTTAAGGCATAATACTGATGCAGCATTACTTTTAGTGAAATGCAATTAAGTGCAGTAAAGTGCAATACTGTAAATATTATAGATTAAAAAAAAAAATAGCCGTACTTATTCTGTTAATAACCGATTCTGCAAGAACCATAACTTAAGTCCTTTATGCTCAGACTGGTGCATTGCAGTTCCTTGGCAAAATGACAGTCCGAGTCTTCTATGAATGGATAAAGTTTTATGTATCACATGTGGGAAAAGGTAGATGCCATGATTTCTTGTTGAGTTAATGCACCATGTTTCTGGGAAGTAAGCTGAAAAGTCTGTACAACACTTTCACAGTCATTTTAGGTAAAGAAAAAGCAAAAGAAACAACCCACAGAAGTGTTTTGTAGAGGTGGACAAGTTCAATATTTGGCCATTTTAATTTTTGCCTGTGATTTAGACACCACGTCTTAAGCTCATGCTTAAGTAAAATAGACAGTATAAATCCAGAAAGGATGGGGAGTAGGGAAACCCCTTAAATTATATTACCAAAGTGTCTGGGTTTACTGACCCTTCCCTCCCCGTTTTTACTTTTTATGCTATTCACTTCTAATCAGTTTATGATTTTTTTATTTTTTCTTAAACTTTTGGTGGAGAGGGGAGAGAAAGATACAAATATTGGTCTTGTCTGCATCTAACAAGATAGCTATCTGTCGCCTTTGTTACCAAGGCCTGTGCTGATGGAAGGTTATCCTCTCAATAGTACTGTTATTAAGCCTGCTTTTTATGTCTTGTTTAGCAATCCGTTACTAGTTTTGGCTTTTGCTGATATTTACCAAATCCAAATATTACTGTAGGACAAAAATTCATGCTGTAGGTAAATTTTAGACACTTGTTTTTTTGTTTCTCCTTCAAGTTTTGATATTTTCTAGCAAGCAAAATTTCTGGAATGTTAAAGTTGTGCCATTTCTCTTCTATTTACTACATGAGAAGTAGTTATATTTTGGATTCACAAAAGCTGATAAATGTTACCTGCCTTTTCTACCTCTCTGTGAAAGCCCAGTACCTTTTTAAAGCAAGGCCAAAATATTAAGATAGTGTTACTTGTTGCTGAGAAATACAACAAAACCCAGGCAATTAACAATTCTTAACAAAACAAAATGTTACCTAGAAAGCAAAAAGTTATTCATGATGATGTATAAATTTCTGGCTAAAATAAGAAATATTTGGAGTGGTTCCAGCACTTCTAATATGCAGATCTGAAAAATAACAAACATTACTACAGAGATGTTTTAAGGCTGTAACAAGTAACCTGTTGTACTGGAGACCCACAGCCATCAAAGGAGAATTTGATACATAGTGTTAGAGACCAAAGGCATAGAGCTTTCAACTGAGTGGGGACTGCTTGTTATCTGTACCTGTCATGTAATTATTGCCCTTTCAAGTTCTCTTTTGAGAGTTTAAGGGAGACATGTGATTTTTTCAGTCCTGTGCTGGACTTTTGCAAAGGAGTGTTTTTCACCCTCAAACAATTCTGTAGGCCAAGCTCAGTTGAAGCTATAGGTTTGGGATCTGAATTTTCTCAGACATCTTCTAAGTGAGGCTGTCTGTGAAGCACTACCGATCTTACAGTGTTACAGGATGCATGTACAGGTTGCATCCACCTCGTATTGCAAGGAATAACTTTTCCACCTTTACTGTTTTACTAGGTACCAACACAGCAAAAATGCATGTAGATTTTTTTCAGAAATTTTGCTACACACAGCTATTTTCTTGTATTTAAAAAATAGCAGTAACATGAAACAAGGCTGCTAGTGTAGCATACATGTTTCCAGAATGAAAAAATCTTAGTTTCTTCTGATTGCTTTCAATGGATGTCTCAAGGACAGTCTTGCCCTCTACCACAGAAGCGAAAAAGGTGGCAAGATTTATCAGCTTAGCTTGTTTTGGAGCAGGTACCATAGATCAGCCTGGGGAAAGGGGCAGGGTGCTGCTGTGAATCTACCAAGGTGCTTCATTCTGCACTTGCATTTCATTTAGCATGAAAGGAAGTGGAAAGGTGCACTGCGCAAAGGCTGTAGCCAAAACTGGTTCTGCTTTGCTTGTTTCTAGAATGGGCCAATTGCATCAGTGGTGGTATAAAAGCTTTGCCTTGTTTTGGATGGTGCATGCAGGTGTCCTTCTCTTGTCATCCTTACATCATCGGGAAGAAATGAGGAGTCCTACCTGAGCTACCATGTACTGGACTGTACTTTTCACTAAGTGTAAGTCACGGTGGCTCCATTCACTATGTGGAGCTCCAGTGATCCATATAAGTTGAGAATCTGGACCAAAACGTCTACTCCATCTCTGTTAACATGTGGGGTTTTTTTCTTTTTTTTTTTTTTTTTTTTTTTTTTTGTATGTATTTCTTTAATTATTTTTCTTGAAGAGGTTGGAGATTGAAGATAAGATAGTGAAGGTCCCAAGGTGCTTGTTAAAGTTTGAAAGTATGGTGATTCTTTTAGATTCTCAGTCATGCCGGGAGAATCTTGGGCATGTCCACCATTATTCAGCCTGGTCTTTGTGTAATCTTTCATTTGAGAAGTGTGAGATGTCCACGATTATCAGAACAGCGGACACTGGGCAGAATTCCCTTGGATGAGTCCTTCATTTAGTATATGTGGATTGCTAAAGAATCTTCCCTGAAAAATTTGGTCTGGTATTTGAAAAATAACTTGAATGAATGCCAAATGAATGTTTATAAACAAGTCTATAAAAAAGGCTTTATGCATTATGTGGGCCCCTTTATAATGGAAAAAAGTAGTCTCTGATTTTTTTTTTTTTGGAAGTGTTAAATAAGCTTAAGTACTTCATCCATTTGTATCAAAATAGCAAGCTGACTCCATGGTTCATTTTTATTGACTTGGAAATGTGTGAAAAAAATTATACTGGAACTTTTTTTGCTTAGTAGGGTCATATAGATGTAGTGACATTTTGGTTATTATCATAATACTTAGCACTTATATAATGTTTATTTGCAAAGCACTGTATAAATGTTTATTATTTAACCCTCACCCATTATGAAGTAGGTAAGAATTATTATCCCCATTTTTGTAGAAATTAAGGCATATGAATCAAGGGCCAGGTTCCATCACTCATTGTCAGTACTGACTGTTATTACTTTTGTTTTTGTAATGTAGCAGCATCCCCCAGATCATAATCTGACATGACCTTTGTGGTGCTAGACACCTTTCAAAACTGTAAGTAGCAGAAGCCCTGCTCCAAGAAATTTAAACTCTATACCTGACTTCAGCAAAAGTCTTAAAGGGAACATTGAACATTGATTCAGAGTGGCAGAATGGGTCTGTGAGTTATTTCCACAGAACAAGAAGTTACTGCCCATTCCTCTGACCCTGTATGTCAGTGGGAGTTTGGTTTATGACTCAGTGGGGCTGAGTTGCGGCAGTGCTAAGGCGAGAACCAAAAATCTGAGTTCCCAGCAACGTGTACAAATCGCTAGAAAACCTTGATTTCCAACTTCCCCTACTATAAATTTTTCACACAGACCAAGTGTGCTGATGTCAATTCTTTGCATGCTTTATCTGCTATATCTTTTAGTCCTATGTTTGCCTATAAAATAATAATAAGACATGATTCTGAATTGACATAACTTTGACACATTGGGACTGTTGACTCAAATACAATAGACATGTAGTCCTACAGAAAACCAGGTCCCTAAGGCAAAGCCAGGTTATGAATTTCATTTTTTTTGATGAAAAATATGCATGTTTTCTGCTCTTTTGAATGTGCTAGGCGAAATAAATTGTTTCTTTTTCTAAGCAGATACTTTTAGTTTTTGGAGACATTATTACTTTGGAGGTGGCAGGCTTTTTCCCCCTTCAGTTTGAGGAAAATTTTCAAAGCATAGGAAAAATAGATCACACATTTTTCTTAGAAATGTCTTTATTTTTATAATATCTAATATCTAATGATACAGGTGGTGTCCTTGTAATTGCTAATCGTACTCAACTCTTTAAAGTGCACACGACATATGGTTGGAAATTTTTTGTGTTCCTGGTTAAAAAGGATGGTCAAAGTGCCCCACTCCTCATCTGTAAACAGTGTACTGGCCCCATTATGTTGTTTTATTTCCCTGATGTGACAGAATTCCCAAGGCTAACAAGTTTCCAAACAGCAGTGGCTAACATGGCAAGAGCTTCTCATTTGGTTGCTTGAAAATCTCTACTGGTTGCAGTAAGACGTGGTAGGGCAGGAGAAGGCTTGGTATTGCTTGGAAACAAACAAAAATGAAATGTGGTGTGCTACAGAGTGTGATCTCCTCTCCTTAAGAGAAGAATAGAGCCTTCTGCTTTACGACTCATGCATTTTGTAAAATTGCATCTCTAAGTCACATCTTAAAAATGTGAATCATGGGTCCCATCAATGTAACCCAGTGGATAATATTATATTGATTATTTTTGTTAGTTGGCCTTTCTAGCCAGGCTGGTGGAGGGCCATTCGGTGTTTGAGGCATTCTTCAAAAGGGATATGATACCAGATATCTCTCAAATTTTATTTGTCTGTTAGACAGATTTGATGCTAAAAGGTGGTGCCTAATTTTAGTAAATCAGTCAAGAAACTTGCTGATTTCCAATAAATAATTGAAACTTGATGTAGTTCATACACCTTACATTGAAAATTGATATTTAACTAAAATCAGTTGAAGAATGTAGAAAATATCAGATTTTGAAGCTGAAGATATTTATTGAAAGGCAATACTTTCATGAATCTAGGCTTATGGTATGTATTAATTACATCTAAGACAGGCAAATGTCTCTGTTTCTTTGTACTAATGTATGTGGATGTTTTATTTATTTTTTTTGTTTGAAAATTTCTAAATGTGTATTATTTTAATTATGTTGAGTGTAAATTTGACATGCTTTGCATTTATTTTTATATTTTTAAAACCTGTTGCTTTTGCAAAACTATGAGCAGCCAGTATGATTTGCAGTACCATTGCATTATTTTGATTATGTACACACAGTGTGTCTGAGTTTACAGACATTTCAGGGATTGCTAAAATGAAAAAAAAGAAAAAAAAATCTCCAAAACCAACTAGTCTTAAAAGTTTGTAGCCCTTTGTTATTGTGGAAGAGAAAAACAAACAAACAATTTTTTTTAGCTTTTGGTTATGCCAGCATGCTCCTACATGAATTCACCAGACATGTTGAGTTCCAGAGTGTATTATGTTGAATCACATGATATGAATGTACATCTTGTAAAAGTGAGATATGAATAAACTTATAAATATTTGTAATCATGTGTTAACGGATACCCAAAATAACTCCTACCAAAGGGACTATTAATAACAAAACATTTCCCTCTGTTAAAGCTTTTTCTTTTTTAAGCACCTTATTCACTTTCTCCTTGCAAGAAATGAACGCAGTGCATCTTATTCTGTAGCCATTCCACTTACAGATCTCTCACTGACTTCTAAGTTTTAAAAAGCAAGTTATAGCTTAGTGATGACTAATCAGAAGCTACTTTTACATCCCATCTACCAGTATGATTTTTTTTTTTGGTACCCAATTTATTTTAAAGGATCACTAATTTTTCCTTAGTGTCAGGAGGAATAAAGGAGTCTTTGTAGTAGACCATTCTAGGGATCATATTTGATGACTTCAATCTGTTACCTGTTCAAATCAATAGGAAAGGCACTAGATCAGACTCTTATTTTTCAGGAGACTGAGGAATTTTTTCCATGTCCCCGCTTGTCGGTATGTTAGATGTAATTTTCTTCTATAGTTTTATTTTTTCTAGTTGTAATCCGGCATTCTGATGATGAAAAGGATACCCAGGGAGTCCTCTTGTTCCCGTGCACCATGTTTTTTCATCAACAGTGCAAAACCAAACTGGGTTAGTGGAAAACTTTCTGTTAGGTTACAGTCCATGGATCAGGTTCTAAACTTAAAAACTTGTCACAAGAGTTAGGTTAGACTTGTCTTGTTTGAAAGCCAGTTTGTCTGATATATACATTGCATTTAAACTTCATCAAGAGGGGTAGTTACATATTCCAGCCCTTCGCCCAAAACCACCCAGCATTTCTTTATTCTTTCTTGTCTATAGCTGGCTGTATAAGCTATGTACAGAACCTGTACACAGCTTTTCTAACCTTGCATTTTCTGCAAGTATTTGTGTCTATTGGAGCTCTGACCTGGAACATAGGTGGAAGGCAGTTGGTACAATATACCCACATCGTGATTACTGCTTCTCTCTAAGCCAACACCACAAACTGACATCCTGTTTTTCCTGTCATTAACTATGTAAGAGACAGGTTATTATAGGAAAATTAGTCATTCCTTTCTGTCTCTTAAAGATAGGTGGGCAGTGAATGGTTGTCAGTAGCATGTACTGTAAGGGCAATCAGAAAAGACATAGTGATACGAGCGTGTGCCGAAAGATTAGCTGCACTAGAAGACTGTCTAATAACAATTTATAAACAAACACGTTTTAACACTCTTATTTTTTGTCTATTCATACTCAGTTCAGATGCTGAAAGGAGACATGAGTTCTTTTGGCAACTTGGTCGTTAGGAAGATATTTTTTTCTTTCTTCATTTTTATTAATTATCACGTTTTTCCAATGACTACTTGTTCTGTTGCCTTCTGAAATCATTGACAGTTCAGAGGGAGGTTTTCTCTCTTTTGTCTTGGGGTATATTTTTCTTCTTCTTTTAATGAGAATTTATTTTTAATTCCAAAAAAAAATTATTCTTTGACTCTATTGCCATCAGCATTTTTGGCTACTGTCTCTAGTACTCTCTGTAGGATCTGAATTGAATTGGATAAGAATAAACACAGTAGCAAAATAAATTCCTTATGAATTGTCCGTAAAATTTTCCTTTCTTTCTCAAGTAGCTTCTCTCTTAGACTGTTATTTTTTGAGCTTCAAACATCTGAAAAGAAAATTATGAGGAGCTGCGCGGGAAACAGGACAGAGTATCTGCTGGCATGAGTACCCGTGAAATGTGGAAATTTTACCAATACATGTGGTTCAGTTCTATATTGCTTGCATATCCAAAACTCCAGTTAAAGTTAGAGAGAAATCTGTATACTCAAGTCTGCAGGAACAACCACAGAAAGACAGATCTACATTGAAGTACCATGTGTAAATGAATAGAGATTGGACAACAGAACAAAAGGTAATACATGTAATTTTATTGCCCTGAATCAAATACTCAGACTTCATTATCAATATGATTAAGGGTAATGATCTTACTCTTACATTTAATTGCTAGCTTATAATTGCTACCAAGAGGCTATAAAATTACAGAGTCAGAAAGCTGGATCCAAAAAAGTGTCTTAATGCCTAATTCTAAAGTTAGACTTCAGAGGAATTTAAGCACTTAGTTTCAAAACCTTAACACAGGATTCTTGGCTTTTTCTCAAGGTCTACTGAAGCCTGAGGGCTGCAGGTCCTCCAGTTCCACACATCGAATTTCTCCATGAGCCTGATGTTCTACTTTTGTGTGTGCCTGGCACCTGGCAGATCTCTGCAGCTACGAGGCTTGCTCCCCTTTTAGCCTGCTTGAGTTACAGAAACTGGGCATCTGTTTCATCTTGCTTAGCTTCAGATGTTTACAATTTAGACATCCACATCAGAACTTCTCAGTGGAAGCAAGCAGACAATTTTCCCAAATAGATCTCCTGTGAGTATATTAAAGGTGTGCCTTAGGAACAGACTAGCTCAGATGTAGCCACTTTTTCTGTAGGCATCTCTCTTTGGATTGACATGTCCAATTCCATGGCAAGTAAGCTTCTTTTGTCTGTCCTCCACTGCACAAACACTTTGTTTTCTTTTTCAGAGGAGATTTACGCAATGACTCAGTGGCCAGTAGACTCACACAGGACTCTACAGTCTGGGTTTCCTGGCTTCCTTTGTCTGAATAGATGGGATAGATGAAAAGGTAGAGCCTTTGGTCCTGGATAAATACCTTATAGGACAGGATAGACATGGATCTCTTGGGAATGAGTTGACTGTAGCTATTGCCACTCTGATGGCATAGCAGGCAAATGACCTTTCTGCTATGATTTCCATTCTAACTGGTTTCCCTGCTGTGTTTTCTGACATTATAGTCAACTAAAGTGCAAATTGTTTTTCTGCAGGTTCTTGGGAAAAAGAATCATCATATTGTTTTCCCTAGGTGGGGCTCAATACAATAATATTTGAATATTTCCTAAATATACCAGCTTTGCAGAGCAAAGTTCCTAGATTTCATGAAGTTTCCAATTTTCCTCTCTTCCTGGTTGCAAAAGGACTTCTTGAGAGGAGGGCTATAGATGTACATATACACATAAACATTAATAAACAAGTCTCTTAAAACTTGACAGAATTTCAATTGTCACATATGTAGCCTTAGGGTCTTTAATGAAGCAATCTCATACGGTTCCGTCTTATATTATCACGTACTTTCTTACCACAGGACCTCTGTCTCAGTTGCTGCATGAGGTAAACTGTGCTCAAGGAATGAACTGGGGCTGTGAAGAGAGTGAAGCCATTCTGTAGTAGTCCTCACTTGCATGAGATACCGGTAGGTGTCTGTATGTAGGCGATGAGGGAGAACACTGCAAAAAGTGTAAGTTTGGCTTTGTCATTAGCACAGTTAATGATAGCGTAGGAGAAGTAGATCTAGCCTGTTACAGATGTTCAAGCTGAATACTTCAAGACAGATAGTAAGACATTTCCAGGATATCACTGAATGTGTGCTTTCTAAGGGTTACAGTCACAAGACTGGGAGTCTGATGTACAGAAATGCTCAGTGTTGACGGTCACAACTTTAATTAACACAAGGTATGTAGGTTTGGGACTGTGAGGAAGTGGGCAGTGTTATGTAGCAGTGTAGTTTCATGCAACACACCATTGACTTATTGTCTTACATTAGGCAGGTCATGGTGTCTTTCTGCTTCACTCTATAAAATGGGTTTAATGACACTCTCCTAATGTGTACATAGGAATGACACTCTGCTAGTATGTACATAGAGCATTTGTGACCATAAATTCATTAATCTTTATAGCACACTGATATGTTAGATTTGTGAGTATCAACACAAAACCCATGAGGCAACAAGTAACTCTGTATTCAATGCAATGTTCAGAGGATGTGCAGTAAATAAAGCATGAGGATAAAGAGAAATATTGAGCAGCTGCTGTATTCACTGAACACTGTGCACTGCATAAAGCTAGGGTACTGTCAAAAAACCCCAACGACTTATCGTGTAATTAAAGAATGTATCATAATATGTATACACATGGGAGTAGAATTCGATTGCACAGTAAATGTCAGTAATGGCACTTCCTGACTTTTGAGTTTTTAATGAATTAATGAACACTTAAAACTGAAAAAAAACCGAGAGTCTTTTCCTTCAACATTTATATATGCAATTGTCTGTAGTTATCCTTTTTTTTTTTTGAATTAAAAATAAAAAGCCAGATTTCAAAAACTGTAGAACCATTAGGACTGGGACACTGGACACTCCATTGAAGTCTACAGATCACTTGATCTACAAAAGAACCTATGCTCATAGGAAGCGAAAGATGGTTATGGTGCCTTAAGCTTACATAGGACTTGGGCAAATGAGCCGTTTGGAGTGCAGAACTCAATGACACCAAATGTGCAGGAGTCTCCATTTAATGGGCATTAGAATCCTCCGATATGAGGGATGGTTGAGTGAAAAGGGTTTAGGGCCTCTTCTGGTTAGAGATCAGTAAGATGTAGGTTCTCAGCTCACATAAAGTTTCAGTGCAGTGTGAGTCTCTGTTTAATAATAAAGGACATGAAAGCCTCACAGATGTTAACTGTGAGCATGCACAGACTGTGCGTTCACCTTAGGTCAAATGATATTTTGACTTGGGAAAAACAGTCCCAGTCCCCTTTTCATCCCATCCAGACACATCCCAGTGTGCCCCATATCTTGTGAAGTGTTCTCCATGAGCACTTGTGATCTGATGATTGTGCTGCTGAATATGTAATTTTTCAGAACGTGGAAAACTCTAGACTGCAAACTGAAGCTGAGCTAGCTTGGAGCAAGGGAAACACCTGGGAAAGGCAGAACCTGGCCAAATCTGAAGTGATTTCATTAGGAGATACACAAACTCTAACCTGGCATTAGGGGATGAGATGAATTAATATTTTATCACTGGTTGACAAATGAGGTCTTTCTTCAAGGGCTAATTTAATTTCGTTTACACCATGTTTGCCAAGGACTACAAATACATATATGGATATTTGTGGATGAACTGACTTTTCCGTGTATTTGAGCCCTAGGACCATTGATCATGACAAAAAGTTTGCAGGAGGTGCCAGCCATTATTAATACAGAGGGATTGCTACTGCTCCTCCTGTAGTTACTAACTTTGCTATAAAGGGAAAGCTGTAGTGTTGATAAAATATTGAGCTAATTCTCAATGTGGTAGAATTAGAATAGAGTCTGATTTTCTGGGAATGTTTATTTCTGGGCCTCATGTACTTCTTTAGTGTTTGAAACTTGCACTGTTACAGGAGCACATAGCTTTTCTTGGCCAGTAATGCGCAGAGATATGTTTGCTCATATGAATAGATTCCTATGGCTTTGGAAAGCAAAGCTTGGGGTTGCCATGGACTGGGAGCCAGGGCCTGAACTAGGTGGTGTGCTCATGGAAACCCTTCTGCTTATCAGAGAAGGACATGATTCATGTATCAGGGCCTTGGAACTATTTGTTCCTTCATCCTTGTTGCTAAAGAATTGGGTAGTCCAGTTAGGAAACGGAGCATATCTAGGCCTTGAATGGTGTCTAATACTTTTTCTTCAAGGAGGGTTTAGAGGTTTTTTCATGGAGAAGCAGAAGAAAGAGATTTTTTTTTTTACCATGAATACTCTTCCTGAATAAATGATACACTAGATGGTATTGTGAGGTCTGGAGTAATTTTGATGAACAAGAATAGGGGAGAATAAGGGAGAAGAAGAAGCTGGTGACTTCAGATCACTTGTCTCTTCTAACTGTTAAAATTCTAGATCTTTATCAAAACTATGTACAACTCAAGAACTGAGAAAAGATTTTCAGTTCTTTTTCATTTAAAAGTTCCCAGACCTGTAAATGTCTCTTCCTGAGTCTCATTCATTTTACCTTGGACCCCGTGACTTTTGCTATTATAGAAAGGTATAGCTTTTCTGGGTGAATGCTAATTTCTGTCAGATTGTTTTAATTGCCTTATTGTATCTGCTTTCTTAGTTACTCAGTGTTCCTTTATTCCTTTTATCTGGATGGTTGCTCCATCCAATCTTGCTTGGTAACTGTAATCTATGCTGGTCTTTCTATAAGTAGGCTAAAACCAAATTGCAGAAATTTTCACAGATTTTTCTGAAAAATGGTGATAGAGGTCCTTCACTGCCAGACCACTGCTGAATTTTGAAAGAGGAACAGCCATACTGTTGTCATGCACCACAGCACAGCCAGGTCACAAATTGGTCTAGTCTCCGTCTTTTACTTGGCTTGTAATCTGTGAGTTTATAGAATCTAGCAAATTATGTCTTGTTGATCTAAGTGTCTTTATGCTAACATGAAGAAAGTGTAATGTTATCTAGGATCTGTAAACTATTGTAGAATATCATCATATGTTGCAAGTAGAGCTACATCTTATGTTGACTGAGATGTTCGAGTACCTTGCTGGTAGCCACCATTCTTTGCTAAACAGTGACTGCTTGTTTGTTTTCTGGTGCTGTTGGGTGCGTTCATTTCAATTTTTAAAGCCTTGAGTAATTCAGGACTTCTGTACGTGAAAGACCATGTCTCTCTTGGTGTTTCTATTGGTCAGCAAAGAACAATTACTCTGATGATTTTGTGGTGTATAAAGGAGGCTACTGTCAAGGTATTCCCTTTAGGATCTACTTCTTGAAGTGGTCCAAAATAGTTCCAGTCTTTTGTCCCTTAAGGTATGCTGCAAGGCACATCTGTCTACTTAGGCTTCTGGGGATTGATGTGGCCTACTTTTGCTCTGTGTTGATTATGCTTTGAGAAAGGGTTCTTGAAAATAAAGAGCAAATGTTTAGAATATCCACACATCTTTTGCAACACCATGAGGCCTGAGTACTATTTGCATACTTCAGCGCTGTTCTACTGAAGTTGCAGGACAACTGCTGATTTATATCCTCTACACTCCTGGCCCTTGTTTTGGGTCTGAGTTATAAACATATGTTGATATCTTTGACTGTCTCCCTGACCATATTTCTATGTGCATTTGTGGTTTCTTTTCTGGGGTGTAATTTTATTTTGGCCCTTACTCACCTGCTTTGCGTGTGTAATATTTGACAGAGAAGTAACCTCTAGAAATTTAGTTTTCTCCCTATTGCCAGAAGTATGATATCATAGAATGATAGAATGGTTTGGGTCAGAAGGGACCTTAAAGATCATCTATTTCCAGTTTCCCTTGCCACGGGCAAGGACACCTCCCACTAGACCAGATTGATCAAAGCCTCATCCAACCTGTCCTTGAACACTTCCAGGGAGGGGACATCCACAATATGTTTTCTTTGGAACAGTGTGTTTCCTTCAGGACTGCTGCATGAGGCTAACTTACCATGGACATGACAATATTGGCCCCCAAGGACAGTCTCCTAAGTTCCTTGAACTGAGTGTTATTTTTGAAAACTGTATATTTGAAAATTACACAAACTCTGCACAAGGTTAAAAAGGACTTCACAGTTCATCAAATAAAAGAATAATGTAATCAAATAAAATCAAATAAAATTCCAGATCCTGCCCAACTGTGGAATAGAAGGGACTTTTTCAAGTCTCCAGAGACCACAGGGCTAGAACACAAGAGATACAACAAGCACATTTTGGGGAACTTGCTTTTTTATTTAAACCTTTCACCATCTCCCACATCTTGTTAGTTAAACTCCTCCTCCTCATGTTTTGTACACTGACAGGAGTCCCAGAAAGGTCATTTCTTTACAGGTTGTGTATGCACATGCCCTGTTGTGTTTATAAACTTTGAGAATTACCATCTTTCGTGTTGCTTAAATGTCTGCATTTTGAAGTAAGATAGGTTTTTCTCTTTAACAAGATTATTATTTAAATGGACTGTTGTACCTACAATACATTCGATTGGAAAAGATGGCATAGTTTAGCTTTTTGCATGTGGACATAGGAATGAGAAAGAAATAATGTTTATTTCAGAAACTAACTGTAGCTATGGCAACAGATGCATGCTACATTTCATCTGGGAAACATAAGCAGCTATGTTAGAAAAGAAGAGGTTATTTCAATAATGGCTTTTCAATAATTCATTGCACGAATTCACAAGTCAAGAAGTACTGCCATAGTTGAACTAATGAGTATTAAGTTAATTATGATACTCAATAGTGATTATTCCTGCAATTAAATAGTCTTCTCAGGTTATGGTTAAAAAACTGCCCAAGAAATATTTCCCAGAGAGACAGTAGCAAAACCAAAGTTTGACATTTCTCATGTGGAAATAGGATGCAAACTTTTTATAGCTGTCCTTGCTACTGTTTTATATCCATGGTGTCTATAGCAGGATAACAAAGATTTCTAACTATGTGTCCACAGGCAGAATGGGTTACGGCTGAATATTTATTTAACTAGTACTTAAATGTTTACCTAATTCATAAACATTTGTGTTAGGGGTATGTGGTTCCTACAGGCACATTAGTGGAGTTTCTAATTTAGATTTTTTCTTGTTAATAATTCAAAACAGTGTCATCTTTCCAAAGCCTTAGGTGTTGTCCCTGGCTGCTGCTTTGCTTGTACCGTATCTGTCTGAAGCTGTAAGTCTCTTTACACTCTTGCAATACCAACTGCTTCCAAAACTGTAGTAAGAAACATGAGAAAGCACTTTATGTTTTTGTTTATAGTACTTATAGAGAGCCCAGGCTGTGTGCTAATGATCTCAATAGTGACTAATGAGTAAGATGTTGAAAGAGACTAAACAGCAGAAATAAGAGAGAAGGAAAGTCTTTGAACACTAAATCAGATCATCAGCATTAAAACCTGGCATTTTCAGGTGAAATTCACACCCATCCAGAGGATCAGTATAGGATATATACACCAATTTACTCTTTTAAATATTATTTTAATAGCTGTTAATTTTAAAATTAGCAATTCGAGAGAATTAGGAATTATAAGGAGGTATAGGTTCTGTACCATTTTGCTGTGAAGGGGTTAATCATATCATTAGTGAAGCATGCAAAGGAAAGCACAAATCTGTGCTTTGTAACAGTATGCATGTTTTTACTTCACATGTAAAGTGAGCACAAATCTGGCTCAGATACAGACTTTGGTAGCAATTCCAAAGGTAAATCCTTGACTGGCTACTTTCTTTGTACATGTACATTTCATGACATTAGCCCCAAATTTACACACAAAATTGGCCTGCACAGATCTGGGAAGGTTGTACTAGAGCTCCTGAGTGGCTACTCCAGATTAGTGATCCTTCCTCTTCATCATCCCCTCTGAAAAATGGAATTCCATTTTATATGTTGGACATGCTTCATGGTGATAGTGGTGGAATGAGGCTTTTCTTCTTTACATATGTGCCCAGACAGTCTGTAAAGGCCTGGAGGCACGAGGAATGTGATTTCTCACCTTATGAAGGATTACACAAAACTGATCCTTCAAGCACCTTGTCCCCAGTGAGTCTGTTATAATAAAGAGTGTTTTCATTCTGAAGAGATTCACCTCTGTAGAAGAAGAATTTAATGTATTCAGTTTTTCTGAAGACATAATTTTACCTCCTCTTTCACTCTAAAACCCCTGAGTTAAATACTTGTTTATGTTTGTGAATGCAGTATATTTTTCTGTAATACTGCTAGGCCAGATTTAGATTTTGTTCAAATATTTTATTATGACAGAAAATTACATCTATATTTTAAATTTACTTTTTCAAAAAATAAATGCTACAGACAAAATTTTCCATCCTGACCTACACAGCAGCTCTCAGCTCCAATAGCCTGTTCTTCCTGCATGAGGGGAACTCCCATTGATGTGTGGATCTGAGAGGAGAATTTTGCCCTAAGGGCTCAATTTTGCTCTGAGATTGACATATGCATATCATCAAAAATAGAATAATCTATGCATTTGAGGAGCTATCAGCAGCTCCTGTGCAATGCTGTTGCTCTTGGAGATTTCTGACAACCTACTAAAATGTGTAGTAATGGATGTAAATCCACTACTGGATGGGACTGGACTAGGTGAACTGCTGGGGCTCAAGGGGCAGTCCTTCTGTGCTTACTTTCCACCACTTTTTCCAGCTGTCCCTGTGCCAGTGCCAGTGCTAACGTGGCAACACCTCTTGAACCACTTGTTAGGCATGAGCAGTGGTAGAGTCACCATCCCTGGAGGTATTTAAGAAATGTGTAGATGAGGTGCTGAGGGACATGGCTTAGTGGTGACTTGGCAGTGTTAGGTTAATGGT
This sequence comes from Podargus strigoides, assembly GCA_028020825.1. Lineage (NCBI taxonomy): Eukaryota > Metazoa > Chordata > Aves > Caprimulgiformes > Podargidae > Podargus > Podargus strigoides. The sequence goes on from CM051622.1 coordinate 69,510,104, forward strand.
TGGACTTGATGATCTTAGAGGTCTCTTCCAAGCTTCTTCTTCTTCTGTTATTCTGTGTGATTCTGTGCATGATGCTCAAAACTCTATAGCTGACAGCCTCTTACCTACAACAGATCTTTATTACAAAAGAAATTCCTAGAGACTGTCCAGAAGGGCACAAAATTAACTCTCTCTGCATTGTACTAACAAACATCTGTCAGCAGTTAGGAGGCAGTGTCATATCACAATAAGCTTTCATTCTGTTTTTTAACTCTGCCTATACTATGATCTGCTCCTCTGTTGGAAGTTGCAGAGGAAAGGGGCTCCTTTTCTTGCTATACAGCAGTAACAATGGTGGTAAGCCCTTTTTTCCCTTTACTGTGGTACAGAAAGGACCCTTTCTCATTGAAATTGGCAGGAATAGCAGAATCTCCTTTTCCTCTGGAGGACAGCCGTTTCTACTAGAGGAAAACATTGGAAAGCAGTTCTTGGCACTGCCTACAGGGCACTCTGCACTCTCCCTACCTCATACAGTTCCTCTAAGGACATCAAAAGGGTTCTTCAGAGCAATTAGTTAAAACACCTTTAAAATAAATGGGATGGTTTGTAGCTCCCAGGTGCTGTGCTGGTATGAATATTCCATTATTTCTTTAACAAAGGTCAAATGACCACAGCTAGGGAAAGCTGGTTTATGGTTTATTTATAACATACTTCACCGTCAGGGATTGGCTACAGCTTGGAGTGGGATACAGGTTGGTCTCCATATGGGTTTTGACAATGTACATTTTTATGTTAGCTCAGTGCCCAAAACTCCTACTAAAAGGAATGGATGTCTAGTAAATTGAGTCAATGGAGTCTAGAACAGATACTTAGGGACTGACTAATTTACAAAAGGGAGGTAACAGAATCACAAAATGTTAGGAGTTGGAAGGGACCTCTGGAGACCAATTAGTCCTCCCTGCCAAAGCAAGTTCACTTAGAGCAGGTCACACAGGATCATGTCCAGGTGGGTTTTGAATGTCTCCAGAGAAGGAGTCTCCACAACTTCTCTGGGCAGCCTGTTCCAGTGTTCTGCCACACTCAAAGTTAAGAAATTTGTGTGTCAGGAAGTTATCATCAGCGATCTTCAAGAATCTCCTGGACTGTGTGTACCTAGCTGTGATTGCAAGGCTACTTCCAGCAGTCTGTAGAAGGCCTCATCAACTTCCTCTTCCTGATCAGATGGCTTGTAGTAAACACCCATAACAGTGTCACCCATATTAGCCTGCCCCTTAATTCGTACCAATAGACTCTTGATTCATTCTTCATCCACCCCTAGGCAGAGCTCAACACATTCCAGTTCCTCTCTCACATAAAAAGCCACTCCACCACCCCATCTTGCTGCCGTGTCTTTCTGGAAAAGTACATAGCCATCCGTGACAGCATTCCAGTCATACGAACTATTCCACCACGTCTCTGTAACTGCAATGAGATCATGGCCCTGCGAGTGCACATAGATCTCTAGTTCTTCCTGTTTGTTCCCCATGCTGTGTTCGCTGGTGTACAGGCATTTCAGAGAACACACAGGTTTCCTGGAGGGGTGCAAGAGGATTCACCATAACTGTACACACCTTGAGGTGGCTGGCCTTCTGTTTCTCATCTTGGGAGGCAGCTAAGGAACATCTGTCACTACTCTGCTTGGCCTGGTTTATTCCTCAGTTGGATGCGATGCCATGAGCATTGCCATTTTGGACCCTGCCCCTCTGAGTCCTTCAGTTTGAAGCCCTCCTCACCAAGATGGCCAGCCAGCTATCAAAGATTCCCTTACCTCTTCTGGACAGGTGGATTCCATCCCCCGAACAGGTTATAGTCATTGAAGAATGTTCATTGTCATAAAAGCCAAAGCCCACGCGATGTCATCAGCCATGTAGCCAGGAGCTGATATACATTATATGTCTATTTCTGGCTGTCCTCTTTCCTTCAATTGGTAAAATGGAGGAAAAGAAAACCTGGGCTCCAAAATTTTTCACTTGCAATCCCAGGGCTTTATAGTCTTTTTTGATTCTGCCCAAGTTCTGTCTTGCAGTGTCATTCTTGCCCATGTGAAATCACAGAATCACAGAATCACAGAATGTTAGGGATTGGAAGGGACCTTAAAAGATCATCTAGTCCAACCCCCCTGCCAGAGCAGGAATACCTAGATCAGGTCACACAGGAACATGTCCAGGCGGGTTTTGAATGTCTCCAGAGAAGGAGACTCCACAACCTCCCTGGGCAGCCTGTTCCAGTGTTCTGTCACCCTCACTGTGAAGAAATTCTTCCTCACATTTATGTGGAACCTCCTATGTTCCAGCTTACACCCATTGCCCCTTGTCCTATCATTGGATGTCACTGAGAAGAGCCTGGCTCCATCCTCATGACACTCACCCTTGACATATTTATAAACATTAATGAGGTCCCCCCTCAGTCTCCTCTTCTCCAAGCTAAAGAGACCCAGCTCCCTCAGCCTTTCCTCATAAGGGAGATGTTCCACTCCCTTAATCATCTTTGTGGCTCTACGCTGGACTCTCTCGAGCAGTTCCCTGTCCTTCTTGAACTGGGGGGCCCAGAACTGGACACAATACTCCAGGTGTGGCCTCACCAAGGCAGAATAGAGGGGAAGGAGAACCTCTCTCGACCTACTAAAGTAAGAGTACTGGTGGATAACAGTCTGTGCTCTTGACCAGTTGTGGCACCCTCTTGGCACTGCCTTGGACCTTAACTCCCAGAAGTCATCATACCTCTTGTGACTCCCTGTCAGGTCAGCAGATGGGTGCCCCAGTGCCCTTTAACAGTCACCTACTATGAGCACTTGTCGTTTCTTTTTGAGGTATCCACTGTGTGCTGTTAGTACAGTTTCTCCTTGCAGACCTTGCTTGTGTGTGTCTACAGATGTTAAATCTTCATATCTGTTTTTGGTTGTGATGGTGGAGGGTGGAGGCTGAAGCAGTCCTGCTTCTGTGGATCACCAGTGTCCAAGGTGCCTCATTCTCACTGGTGTTCTCTACAGGAACATGGTTCTGAAACCACTTACCTATGTCCATCTCAGCTCCTCTAATACTATGCATCCTTGTGGTTGTTTCTTTCAGCTTGGCCACCTGATGCAACAGATCATCAGCCTGTGCCCATGTAAAGGAAGTAGTTACCTTTTCACCAGGAGAAGGGTCCGGGCACTCACTGCAACCTACTGCATGTACTGCAGTCTCCTTCCTTACCAGTTCTGTATGGATGGCTACATCAGACATGACAGAGGCAGGAACACTAGTTTTAGCTCTGAGGTGAGTGTCCATCATTTTGACTGAGACCAAGAGCACTCCCCTCGGCTGTGGATCTATAAGCTGGTTTCAAGGCCCTTCCTGCACACCATTCCACACAAACTGCCACACAAACTGCTGTGCCATGACCTGTTTGCCTGCCCTGGTTGCAGTTCTCCTGATTGCTCGGGCTCCCTAGGGCTGTTTAAATAGCCTGCAGTTGCTCCTGGCAACACCCCCACCACATTAGACTCTCACACGAGAGCTGTCTGCTCCTTGTGGGTCCCTCTGCTCGTCCTTGCATTTTCCTGGCTCCAGAAACTCCCCTGACAGCATCAGACTAGTGTCCAGCCACAGAACTTATTGTTGCTGCCACTGAGTTCCTAACCAAGACGTTCTAGGGTACTGGAGACCTCCAAGTGAGGATGTAATACATATGAGGGACCTTCTAGAGAGGCAGCTGGCACCTCACAGGATACACTAGAGCATCTGAAGTATGAGCTGACTGAGCCACGGATCTCCCCATTGAGTAGATTGACACCTCATTCTTTTATACCCATCTACATTGCTAACACCTAAGTTTAGGTGGATGTTGGTCCTTGCATACCTTTCTTATCTGCGCCACCTATGGTACTGAGCTCCTAAACTTGAAGCCCAGTCACCTACAATCATCAGGGTTAGGATTCAGAGAGCCACAAAGCTTCCAGGGACACCGGGAAAAGATATGCCAAGGGGAACACGTCACTGCACTAACATTGCTCCCTCCCGCATCTTTCTCATCTGTGATATCCATGGTCCTGTGCCTCTCAACCCTAGCTGTATATGTCCATTACGATTAAGCTTAGGGTTCAGAGAGCCATAAAAACTACATCTGATAGAAGTTATGCTTTCCAAACCTTAAAGCAAATACTTTCAATGAGGATGTCCATTTATCTTAATCGCCAATGTTAGAAAGCATAATTCTATTTCTTCTTTGATGTCTCTTTTCAGTAAACTTTTTTCCCATCCCTTCTCTTTCTCTGTCTCCTTTACTCTCTCTCTTGGGGCTCAACCTTGTCAGTGTTCTAGTTCATTCACATTTCACATTGCTGGTCAAGGTAATGTGCTTAGCGTTATGAAATGTTGATGGATTGGCAAATGAAACTGTTATTCCATAGACCTCCTAATCTATTGTATTTAATTAGAAATTTCTGAGGAACTCAGTTCTTTAAATGCTGTGAAATCTATAGGGAGACACAGTATCCTGTTTTCTCTAAGAGGACCAGGAAGGATAGGGAAAGCACTTGGTGTTGATCATAACCAGTCCCATGAATTCAGGCTCATCTGAAGGAGGGTTGTTCAATGAGCTAAGGACTGTGCTGCATAACATCTCTGTATGTGAGTTTGATCACAGGACTTTTGGCTAGTAAGTGTTGTCTATAAATCACAATTACCAACGTTGACAGTCAGGAATAATATGTCATTTTTATGTATTTTTAGAAGAATGGACCCCAAAACTGTGTCATTGAGGATATTGCATTATGATAAGAGATGATACAATGTTGTTACTTCTAAAATTGCTAAACTGTCATTCTCCTCTAAAACTAGTAATAAGAGTGGTAATAATGTGAGTGGTAGGACCCTTCTCCCCTTCCCCCACTGGAATATATACAGGGCTTTCCATACCATGTAGCTTGATGTCTACTCTTTCACAAATTCTTTTAAAGCCAAACTCTGAGAAATTTTTTCAGAGTGAAAGCAACTGACAAAACTCTAAACTTCCTTTTCTGTGTGTCTAGTCTTTAGCTCCAAGCTTTTCAGATGCTTTCCTGATAATCCAGAAAGGAACACAAATTGTCTTTGTATTTGAACTGCTTGTAGTAGATTAGAAAATATCTGTAGTAATCCTTTTTTCACTCAGTCACATTTTCTTTAAAATGATCATTTGGCAGTAAAAATGATCATGTGTCATCTCAGTTTAATGAGAGATATGTTTTGAAAAGAAAACTGACATTTGGAAGATTTGTTCAGTCATTTTGCAATTGTGCATATGTGACTAGCCAGTAAACTTTTAAAGTTTAAAAAAAAAAAATTTTAAGCAAATATTTATGATTTGAAATGGTGCTAAATATATGGCTATGTCTTCAGCCAGCATAACCACAATGTACCTTGAATGATATTAGTAAAACCACTCTCTTTTGGTTTTGTTAAGGACACAATGACCTACACACATCCAACTTGAAACAATAAGCTTTTTTACTGACTCAGGAGTATCTTGCCAAATTCAAAAGGGAAAAAACATCAATATTTTTCAGCTGTGAAGGTTTAAAGTGATGGATTTGCTCAGGGTTGAGAGGAAAAATTTAATCTGACTTCTTGTTTTGGATTAAGAAAAGTGCTTCCAGAGCTCTGAATCTGAATGAAGGTTGGCCTCGCATTGGTCTGCAATAGCAGCACTTGTCTTGGAATCTATAGCTCTGCAGGGATTATGAGAACATGGAATTTGGAGAAGGAAAGCTTGGCTATATCAGATAGTTTATTCCCTTGAAAGAGTTGAATATTCCATGACCAGCTGATAGACCAGCACTTATGTGTAAATTGTACCAAATTTACACAGTGGGGGGACCAAAACTGAAGTAGCAGTTATTTAAAAAACATATGAACTGTGAACACAGAAGATGAAAACTTCTCTATAAATTCTTACACTGTTCTATAGCATATTGGTGCTGGACTGTAAGAATTTTAATAAAAACCAGGTGTTATGGGAATCTGGAAAAAAATATTATATTATTAATTAGTTGGGTCTTTCCATAAAGGTGTTATTATCATTGTCTAACTTTGGGTTCATCTTTGGCTTAAGTGCCTTAACAAAATTCGAGAGTACATCTTACCTCTTGGCAGGAGTTCATGGGCTGATGATGCATCTTTCCCAGTTATTATGTAGAGACAGCTTTGTTTATGTGATCAGGAGACAGAGACAACAGTTTGCAACATTACTAGCTGGGTCAGCTCTTGCAGCAGCCTCAGACCTTTTATGAATTTGCAGATATGCCCATGTATGATGTTCATGTGGAGGAACTTTCATTATCACCTGGCATATCACTGAGGTCTACAGCACATTCAAACTCCACCTTTCAGCAAAAAAAGCAAGATAAGAGGTATCTTTGAGCAGTTTTCCTTTTTTCCTTCTCCTGACTCTGCTTAAAACTATGTTTTGTTAAGTTTTCCAGATGACACCCTTCTGCCTCTTGGCAATTCTAATTCAAAGACTGCCTTTATTTATAATGGATTTTCAGACGTTTGACAATCTGCTTGGGCCTAGGATGTAGTTTAAGCCTTACTCATCAAGTTTAGAGGTCTGTCATACTGGCCAGGAGTGAGATAGTCTTAGAAGCAGCAAGCCTGGGATTTCCATGGAGCATATGATAAAGATGTAGCCAAAGGCAAGCAGAGGGAAATGACATTTTCCCACTTCGATGTATTGGTTGTGGTATTTGCCTGCTTCCCTTTTATACCAAAGGTGTGAGTATATTTCCCTTTTTTTTTTTTTTTTTTTTTAATTACTATACCACTGAACTTGGACCGGATGTGCTAAGCCCTACGCATCTTGAGAGAAGCAGGTTCACTGGATATGTGTACGCCACCTGTACCCTGCATGTGACGGGTTCAGTCCTTCCAAGAACTGTTAGGTTTACTGAACTTGTGCTACATGTCTTGCACAGCTAGGAATTGAGGAAGGGAATTGCCCTAGTCCGATTTCTTCTGAAGGATTAGAAAGAAGAGAAACATCTTCCATTGTGGGAAAACTGGCCTTCAAGAAGAAAGAGTATTTCTCCATTTGGGAAACTTATTCTGTTAGCTTTGGGTAGAAGACAAATTCAGTGACTGTGAGAAACCTTAGTATATTAGAGAGAAATCTGTTCAACAGTTAATATAGCTTCAGGCTCTATAATCCCCTGATGCAGCAAAGCAACCTCTCTGCCTTCAAAACTCCTTCAAGATGTCAGCGTGGCACTTGTGAACCACTGTGCTGGCAAGCCACAGGGCGTGGGAGTGGATCTCCAGCCTGTAAAGGCTAAGGGTCCCAGATGATCAGTTTGGTTGAGGACTGTGGAGCTGGTGTAGCCCTCCACAGTAATGGGAAATGGGAGAGACTCCAGGTCAATTTCTTGTACGCAGATTAAGCAACAAGAGGTAACTGATGATGCTGGGAATAAGGAAGGAAGAACGAACCTCAACTGGAAGAATGAAGCAATGACAGATTTCATTGCAGGAAAAACTCTGGATCTGTGGAAGATAACAGTAGAAGATGCAAGTGACCCCATACTCTTTACAAAAAGGAAGACAGAAGATAATAGCTCTGTCTGACAATAGGTGGTACTGAAGTCCTGACAGCTCTTTGGTTTCCAGTTAATCAGGCAGCCAGAATTAACTGTGAAAGTGTTCAGGTGTATTTTACTCTGAAATAATGAAATACAAGGATTTTTTAAAAAAGGAGAATGTATTAAAAAAAAAAAAGTGAAATCTGTAACAGTCAGTCCCTGTGGCTGAAGAGAAAATTTTGCAATTTAACAAAGAAAGACCCTGACTACAGAGGAGGTCGTAACTAGGATCTGGAACAAATAATTGGAATATCAAGAATTGACTCTTGACAAAGGAGTTAGAGTTTATCAAACTAACCAGTCCCCCAGTTCAGAATGAAGGGGAGGGCATAACGGAGTGTCGACCTTCAGCCTGTACCCCCGGGCTAAACTGTAGCAATTTTTCTGCCACTTGATAACCCCATCCCAGCTGAGAAGGGAATTGGAGAAAAAAAGGTAGAAGTCCCATAGGTGGAAGTAGAAACAGATTTAATGAAATAATAAAAGTAATACAATCACCAACATAAGGTATACAAGGTTCTACTCAGCCTGGTCCTTGGGGTCAGCAGCAGGAGCAGAAGGCCAAGAGGCAACAGCCCCAGGAAGAGGAACTGCACCGTTAGTGCACTCCCTCCTTTTATAATGAGCAGATTACAGAATCACAGAATCACAGAATGTTAGGGATTGGAAGGGACCTCAAAAGATCATGTAGTCCAATCCCCCTGCCAGAGCAGGAACACCTAGGTCAGGTCACACAGGAACATGTCCAGGTGGGTTTTGAATGTCTCCAGAGAAGGAGACTCCACAACCTCTCTGGGCAGCCTGTTCCAGTGTTCTGTTACCCTCACTGTGAAGAAATTCTTCCTCACATTTATGTGGAACCTCCTATGTTCCAGCTTGCATCCGTTGCCCCTTGTTCTATCATTGGATGTCACTGAGAAGAGCCTGGCTCCATCCTCATGACACTCACCCTTTACATATTTATAAACATTAATGAGGTCACCCCTCAGCCTCCTCTTCTCCAAGCTAAAGAGACCCAGCTCCCTCAGCCTTCCCTCCTAAGGGAGATGTTCCACTCCCTTCATCATCTTTGTGGCTCTGCGCTGGACTCTCTCAAGCAATTCCCTGTCCTTCTTGAACTGGGGGGCCCAGAACTGGACACAATACTTGAGATGTGGCCTCACCAAGGCAGAATAGAGGGGAAGGAGAACCTCTCTTGACCTACTAAATTAAGTGATTAAGTGGTATGGGCTACACCTGTGAGTCAGCTGCCTTGATTGGATTTCCCAGCTGACTCAGGGCTACTCATGGCCTGCCTGCATGTCTGGCCCATGGGTCTGTTCCTGGGAAACCAGAACATGGAGAATCCAAAATAGTGCAAAGAAAAATGCTTGACAAAATTATAGAGTCCTACAAGAACAGCATCTGGGCCTGCAGATGGTGTGGATAATAGAGCAAGCTGTAAACTGGAAAAAGGTATGCACTAGTTTACATCACTGTGAAACAGTTTGCAAGAAGCAGCGTAAGGGAGATCAATGACAGCATCATTTGCTCTGGGGGATTCTCTATAAGAACAATTCATCAGAAGATGAATGGACTATCACCCTTAAAGCAAGTAAGACATTAATTCATTTTAAATTGGATGCTGGTGCACATGATGGTGTGTTGATTGAAATAATGTTATGCTCCTGACAAGAAGCAGATAATGGAGAGTCAGGGGAGACTTAAAGGGGTGAGCTAATAGCAACTTAAGTTAACATGAGGGTAAATAAAGTGGACAGATACACTCTGCTTTAGCTTTATGGAGAAGAACATCCTTTATGGAATAAATAATGTGTTGAGCCTTTGTTCTATTCAGGACAATATGTTCACGGGAGAGGACAGGTGGACAATACACCTGAGGAAGCATTAGAGGACATCAACTAGAGAACGAGCTGTCTCTGAGCAGAATACATATCAGAGGAGAGAGAGAGCCAGCCTCCCTCCGGTCCCTCTTACTATTCAAATTCCATTCCCCTTAAGGAAGAGCCGGGTGGGTTTATTACCCCAAGAATCACAAAATGCGTAGAAGAATGAACTATGGGTACATTCTTTGCTCATTTCTAGAGAAGAAAAGAGGGACAGAATGTCTTGCATCTGCATAGACCAGAATAATTGAATAAATACGAAAAAAAGAAAAAAAGCCACAGTAGTTGTTAGGGGATATTTTCGGGGAAGTTGTCTAATACTACATATTTTTATATGCTGAATGTATCAGCAGGGTTCTAGGGAATGTCTTTGGGAAAAACATAGCACGTTTTGTGTGTTTTCCATGTCTTATTGAGAAAATTCTGTTTCTTCAGACTTCCATTTAGGTTGTGCACAGTACTCCATTTATATCATCAGGAAATACAAAAAGTTTTGATAGTACAAAAGTTTTGATAGTACAAAAGGAATTGGGGCACCATAGATGATATTTTAGTCTGGGAAAAAAAAAGTAAAAGAAACAGAAATGTCAGAAGAGAATGACTGGAATCTCTGAGCATCCTGGAACAGAATCAGAGCTGCTGGGTTAGTGTGACACCAGCAAAATATAAATTTTCTGTAACATAAATAACGCACCTGAAAGAGAAGGTTATTTGGCCAGACATGTAGGTAACAGTGAAACCACAGCAGCTGACAAAGAAATAGTAGATTTCTTGGAATGATGGATTACATTAGGACAACTGTACCTTACACTGCTGCTTGAATAAATAAATAGAGAAAGCTCCTATACAACGACATTGCCTGACCTTAATAAAAAGTCTAAGAAGTAAAAGGAATTAATTTGAGAGAATGTTATGCACAAAACTATATTTTCCATGGGTGCCTCTAAGAAGGATTTTGGTGCAATCTTCTGGCAGGAGAGTGGTCACAGCTAGAGACCGGTGGCTTATGCATGGTAGATGCTAACAGGAAATGAGAGTTAATAAGCTCAGATAGAGAAGGAGGCCTTGGCATGGTTGTAAAAGACTTCATGTCTTAGTTGTGGGAGGCCTTAGCTATTACTATTTTATTAGCTGAAATCAGCTGCAAACCACTTATTGCTGTTACTGAAAATGGCCTTGCAAACACTCCAGAGAATTCACAGCTTACTTTTTTTTCAACTACAAATGGATGATTTGTAAATTGAACGTGAACCTGGAAGAGATTTGGTGATGCAGACACACTCGTTAAGGCTTTTGACAGTCCACCATTAGCATGTTACGCTAATAAAAATAAACTTTTTGTTCTGAGGTGAGATAAGAACCATGAGTTTCAGACTGACTACCTAGGAAGAGATTCTATACAAGGTAATTAAGATTAAAATGATAGTGGCAAGAACAGTGTATTCCTCACCACTGTTATAAATTTAAGGGGAACTATTACCACTGCAGGAAATCTTGTTTAAAGAATTAAGACTCCTATGTTGTTACTAAAAAGTATGTGAAAAGTAGTCATGGAGGTTGATAGGGGTTCTTTGAGGAAAAAAAAATCTAAAGGAAAAAGGAGAGTTATTTTGACCCTAAAAGAGCAGTAGTAGTACCAAAGAGGCTCTAAAGTTTTGCTGCATATGCCCAAGATAAAGATCAAGCTGTAGGAAAGAGTTATATTGATGGTACAGATAAAAAAATGGCTGGAGGGAAGTAAACATAGATTATTTATATTGATTAGGGGCAGTAAAATCCAAAACAGAACTTTATGAACTATGTACTTACTGTTATTCTGACTCCTCTGAAATAATTTTGTTGGGAGATACAGGCAAAAAACTAATGATAGACATCAAAGATATTTTCTTGCCTAATACATCTTAGTTGACAGCAATGGGCCAGAATTGTGCATGCATGAATGTAAGCATTTTGCAGTACAATATTGGCTTAATCAGCTACATGCTAGTTCCTTTCTGTTTCTGTCCAGTGGGCAGGTGAAAAGCAGCGTGTGAGACAGGACACAAAACCAGAATGTTTAGACAATAGGTCTCCAGGTTATGAACTAGCTGGGAGAAGCAGCTGTCCTGTCTTCAGCAAGGAGCAGGTCTGACCTTTCAGAGGAAGCAAGACACCACCTCAGACTCTGTTGGACAGTTTAGTTATTATTGTGACTTCATGTGTTTGCATTAATAATGGTTTTAATTATAGCTGTTGTTACATTCTGCCTTGGAATGGAATGTGTGGTATTTGGGGCTGTGCCTTCAAAGGCCGAGCAGCTTGGCAGGGCACTGTGAGGCTCTTGTTGCAGTGCAGACAGCTGGATGCAGGCAGAGGGTTATTCCCAGCACCTCCGCTGCCGAATAGCACTGCAGACCACAGAGGGAAGAGCTACTGAGGGCCAGAAGACAGCCTAGAGGCAACTTGCCCTCCACCTATGATTGATCGGCTAAGACCCTGTGGGAGATAGGCCATTTGCTTCTGTTGGCAGAGGAGATGCCAACCCACCCAGAGAGATGGATTCTGAGAAGTCTCTGAAAGGGGAACCTGAAGGAATGTGCTCCTCCCATCGGCAGTCATTCCTGCGGGAAACACCGCCTGCCTCCTAAGGAGGTGGTGAGTCCCAGTCACTGTCATATGAGGCAGAAAAGCTCTTTCTGCCCATTTTCAGGACTGCAAAAGGCCTTCAGGATTTGGTCCATGGACAGTAGAAATCATAAGGCTTACGTTAATACAAAATAGTCTGACAGGTACTGCAGGTGAGATATTTTTCTGGTATGTACAACTTAGCTCTGGCAGGTTGAGATGGTGTGACTTGGTTCCAAGCCTAATAAACCAACAGAACTTGTGTTTCCTATGAATGGGCTCATTCATTTCAATGGCAATGTGTGTACACATGTGTTTGTGTGTGCGTGTGTGTAGAGAGAAGAGGATCACTCTTCTCCCTTCTTCTCGTGGCCTGTATCATACAGCATGTCGACATAGCTAGTCTACTAACTCCTTCATGAGGAATCTGAAACAAAGAGTCCAAGGAAAGTTTAATAACTTCGTAGCTTGTAATTCTCTTTTGGCCACATTTTGTTTTTCAGGGAGAGCACAAGAATGAGGCCACACATAATTTAACACCTTTCCCTATTTAGAGTTTGTTAGTTTAACTTTTTCTGAGATTGTTTTTTTTAAAAATGTTTGTCTGAATTTAGTGGTTGTGAAGGAAAGTGATGGCCCTAAAGACTGTAGTTTCCTTGCAGAATGGGCACGGGACGAGCTCCAGCAGAGCGAGCCTCCTCGTATTGCCACCCTGGTTTGACCTTGAATGACCTTTTGAAAGGCTCAGTAGAGTCAGTCTTCGTATATTTCCAGTTCTTGGCCTTTTTGCTAAGACTGACAGCTGGGCTGTGCCAAATGTGGCAGTGCTTCTAGGAGGCTGATATATGTGTAAATCAGAGCCTGACTTCTTTCGCATAGGCACAGTGTTGTAATAACCTTTCCAATAATAAGGAGGCTGGTGAGCAGAGCTAATGAGACAGAGATCTTGGGGTGAGTATTTCAACACCTGCAGCCATGGAAGTGCCACCTTTCCCAAGGGCTCTATTATTACAGCCGTGCTTAGGCTTTAATACTTGCTGGGCCTTGTACAAACCCAGAGCAAGACAGAAAAAAATGTGGGAGGAGAAATGCTTAAAACCACAGCTCCTCCTACCAGATCTCTTTAATAAAGGAGCAGAGGCACAGGGAAATAAAATAGCTTTCCCTACCACAGTTAAGAGGACTAAAGGACTTGGTTATTTGAGTGTCCTGGCTAGAACAGCACATTGATCCCGCTGTGTTTTGAAGGTGGATGATGAGAGCCCATGCTTACCTCCAACAAGTATGCAATGGCTCAGGCAGCAATTTTTTACTTTGTTGCACCAACAAATGTTGACATATATTGGGGATTTTTGAAAGCAGTGTCCCACTCCTGAATTTACTTTAGCAAAAACTTACTAAATCCCACCCCATGACTTTTCTTAACAAGGGTTCTCCAGTCTAGCCACAATGCCTTCAAACCTTATGCTGGCGTCACCATAGGAGCTGGTGTACTGGCCACTGCAAACAGTTTTGCCCTCATTCCACCTGCGCCTCAAAGAGGATGTGTTCTAATCCAGAAGCTAGGTGGTCTCATGGGGCTGGTGGTGTCCTCCAGCTTACACAGAAAGCCCTGCTAAATGTGTAGTGCCATGATGAGAAAGCCTCAAGGACCTCACCTGAAGCGAGCTCGTGTTGTGTTGATGTGCTCGTTGGCTTGCTTGGAATGGCACGTGATATTTCTTTCAGTGCAAGAAAGGAAGGGGAGAGCTGTAAAGGAAGTTAGGCAGGTCACCAGATGGTGGGGCCTCATCCTTGATGCACGGGGGCAAAGTCCGGCAGGAATGTATGGCCTTTATTTCTGCACAACTCTGAATTACAAGTCTTAACAGCATTTAGAGGAACCCTTGGTATAATACAACGTTCAGTTTTGCAGTAAGATGTGATCAAAATCTGAATGTGAATTTCGAATTCAGTGCCTGGGAGCATGACTCTGAGAATTTTCTGCTGGGGCTTTGTCTGGAGCTGTGATAAAGATAAGAGACATTTAGACTCCGTTTATCAATTCCCTGCAAAATTCTGGCTGTTTATATCCAGAAGGTTTGTTGGTCCCATCTCTTTAGAAAACTGCTCTCCTGCATTTAGTCCTTTTCACATGGTATCCAAGTTAGCAATGACTAGTGAAGAAATTACTATTATTATTCGTTAACTTTGGTCTCTCAGAGGAATCATATGTGCAGAGCAGAGGGAAAAGAATACTGTTGTTTTTTAATACTGAGTCACTGCTACTGATTAAGTATTTTTTTTTTTTTTATTGTTAAGAAAAAGAAGTCAAAATGTCGAGAGAGTTGATTTCCTCTAGGTGCCACACTGTCTTCAGAAAGTTTTAGTCCAGCAGGCCAAGTGTTATCAGCAAGTACTTGTTTTAAAGGATATCTGTAAAAATTCATGGTTAGATTCCTGCATCTCAGGTCACAAGAGAGTGTGACTATTAACAAGTTCCAGCTGCTTTATGGAGTTTCACCAGCCATTTGTGGATCTTGATTTTTTTTTAAGGAAATCTTTTAACTGTTTTTTTTTTTTCCTGGAAGTATATTAAACCTTTAAATCTTTTTTTTTTTTTTTTTTTTTTTTTTTTAAAGTTCACATTAAATACTCCCTTTGTGTCCATGCTGAGGAAGTCTTTAATTACGTTAGTTAAAAAAAAAGAAGAAAAAGAATGGATAGTTCTGATTTTGCTCTCAATTGCTCTATGATTGTGCCATCTCCTCTAGTCATGTTTTTTGTATTTATTTTCTCAGCAAGGTGCCTGTTTTAGTACTGCAGCTGATGACCTAAAAATGCATGGGATATGTTTTATCATACACAAACTACATAATATGCATGGCTGACTCTCTTAGGCTGGCAGAGGAGAACAGCTCCAGTCAAACCTCTCACTCTTCCATCCCAGGTCCCTGCTGGAGTTTACAGTGGCCTCAGTTGTGGCGGCAAGGTAGGACCATTTGGGCAGTACCTGAGTTCAAGGAGGTCCAGCTGTGGCTCCTTACAGTCTCAGCCCGTTCCTCTTGCTGGAGCCAGTCCCAGTGGCTTGATGCCGCCTAAGAACTGCCTTACTCCCTCCTCTGAGCCGCTTTGCTCAGCACTGCGTAGCTGCCAGAGCTGGGGTTCAGCACTGGCCAGTCTGTTCTCCCTCCAATACTGTTATTTCAGAACAGGAAAACGCTGAATAAGAAAACCAAATATAAAGACGCTCTTTTTCTCTCCAAATTTAGGGGTCTAAAATTTTGGCACGAAAATCTTTGTTTGGAAATTTGGGCCCAGATCATGAAGGGAGCAAACACAGTGACTTACTGTAATATCTGTGTTTGAATTTAAATGAGAGTAGGCAAAGGGATTTCTTCATTTAAAGTAGCAGTATTCAGAAAATGAGAGTCTGCTCAAAGATCCATACTGTGAAGAAACTGCAAGAAGAACCCTTTTCCAAGTGATTCTGAACAGCAACAAAAATATGCAAATTCTTTCTTGTAGATTTGGTGTTTGCCACACTTTTGTTTATCCTACATACATATATAGCCTCCTGAATGCACGCATGTATATCTATATCACACACATGCATATCTTGTAGATGGGGGTCATCATTGTAAGTAAGAAAGACAAACACAGAAACACCACCCCCCCCCCCCCATTTTAATCTGTATATATTCAGGATTTTATAGGAAATCTAGGGCATTGCCACGACAATTCCAACAGTGGTTGTTTAATACCTTTTGAATTTTTATAAACAGCTACCCATTTACTGCAGCAGCACCGCAAACTTATTAAGAATGCTTGTTCATGCCAAATATACATAGAAAACTTAGAACAATCTTCCTTCTTCTGTATAATTATTATTTTTCTTAACACAAATGTAAATTAATACAAATAAATAAATTCTAATTACCATGAAACTCTCCATGTCTACAAAGTTTGGCATGAATTAGGAAATGTACCTGGAACTTTGTAGATCTTATGTAAAATTAATAATAAATGTTTTCTTGCCAACATCGATATGTTTATATTATGGTCATGGGACTCTCTCTGATGCCTAAATTATTTAACACATCAATTTTTTATCTCCACTCAAGCCTACTACATAAAGTTGCTGGGTTTGATATTAAAGGTGGTGGTTCAAATCAAATTGATATTGCATTTTAATTAAAATAATGTTAGGACACATCTCACAGTCTTTACTCAGGCAAAATGTACTGGAGTTGTTGAAACTTGCTTTTCCATTGCTTTCTGCTTTGTCAGGTGCTGGCAAGTGGGGTGGCACTCTATATTAGGGAGTGTTTTGACTGTATGGAGATTGATAAGTGTGATGAGCCAGTCGAATGTTTATGGGTAAAGTTGAGGAAGGCGAACGAGGTGGATATCCTGCTGGGAGTCTACTACAGGCCACCTGACCAGGATGAAGAGGTCGATGAACTGTTCTGTAGACAACTGGCAGAAGCTGCAAAGTCTCAAGCCCTCGTTCTTGTGGGGGACTTCAACTTACCAGACATCTGCTGGAAATATAACACAGCAGAGAGAAAACAATCCAAGAAGTTCCTAGAGTGTGTGGAAGATAACTTCCTGACTCAGCTGGTAAGTGAGCCCACCAGGGAAGGTGCCTTGTTAGACCTGTTGTTCACAGAGAAGGACTGGTAGGGGATGTGGGGGTCAGAGGTCGTCTTGGGCTGAGCGACCATGAAATGATACAGTTCTTGATCCTTAGCCCAGTTAGGAGGGGGGGCAGCAAAACTTTCACCATGGACTTCTGAAGGGCAGACTTCAACCTGTTTAAAAACACTGGTTGAGAAAGTCCCTTGGGGAACAGTGCTAGAGGGCAAAGGGGTTCAGGAAGGATGGACTTTTTAAAAGAAGAAACTGTTAGAGATGCAGGAGAAGGCTGTCCCCAGGTGTCATAAGACAAACTGGCAGGGAAAACAACCGGCCTGGCTGAACAGGGAGCTTCTGCTGGGGCTTAGGAGAAAGAAGAGAGTCTACCATCTCTGAAAGAAGGGGCAGGCTACTCAGGAAGAGTATAGGGGTTTAGTTAGGTTGTGTAGGAAGAACATTAGGGAGGTGAAAGCCCAGCTTGAACTCAGCCCGGCCACTGCCGCAAAAGATAATAAGAAGAGTTGTTACAAATATATTAACAATAAAAAAAGATGCAGGGAGAATCTCCATCCCTTATTGGATGCGAGGGGGAACTTTGTTACCAAGGATGAGGAAAATGCTGAGGTACTTAATGCCTTCTTTGCCTCGGTCTTTAACGGCCAGACCAGTTATCCTCATGGTCTTCAGTTCCCTGAGCTGGAAGATTGGGATGGAGATCAGAATAAACCCCTTGTAATCCAGAAAATAGTAGTGAAGGACCTGCTGAGTCAATTAGACACCCATAAGTCTATGGGGCCAGATGAGATCCACCCGAGAGTGCTGAGGGGGCTGGCAGGTGAACTTGCCGAGCCACTCTCCATCATCTATCAGCAGTCCTGGTTATCGGGTGAGGTCCTGGACGACTGGAAACTTGCCAACATGATGCCCATCTACAAGAAGGGCAGGAAGGAGGATCCAGGGAACTACAGGCCTGTCAGCCTGACCTTGGTACTGGGGAAGATTATGGAACGGTTCATGTTGGGGGAGATCACGTGGCAAGGGCAGGACAATGGGGGTATCAGGTCCACCCAGCATGGGTTCACAAAGGGCAAGTCCTGTTTAACCAACCTGATCTCCTTCTCTGATCAGGTGACCCGCCTAGTGGATGAGGGAAAAGCGGTGGATGTTGTCTACCTGGACTTCAGTAAGGCATTTGACACTGTTTCCCACAGCATTCTGCTGGAGAATCTGGTGGCTCATGGTCTAGACAGGTGGACTCAGGACTTCAGGTTTTGATTTTCTAAGCTCTCCTTTGCCAGGAACACTTTCAGCCCCTGCCTTCTCCAGCTACGTTCTGCTCCTGGGTCCTCTCAGGCTGGGTGAATTTCACACCTGGAAGAACCCAATAGGCAAGCAGAGGACTGTAAGTTACTGATGGGTCTCTTGTGTCTTCTGGCTGTAGCAAACATGTACACACCCCACCCTCCCCGCTGCCCCCTCTCTTCCCCCCCCACCCCCCCTCATTTTGAGGGAGGGGATTTGTTCAAAAATGAAAACGGTGATCTGTCACTAAAGGAAGAAAAGATTCAAATGCTCAACCTTCCTCATGGAGAAATGAGCTGGCATCTGGCAGTTTCCCAATGGAACAGTCGTTTTGGAAGACACTGAGATCAAAACACTACCTTTTTCCCAGGAGTGCTTCAGTCATGACAAATGTGCGGCCTGGGAGCAGTAAAATAAAGTCCTCTTATGATACTTTTGAGTTGCATTGACATAAGGCACTTGAGACACCTGAGTTTGAGTTATGCTGGTTCTTATATAACATCATGGATGTGCTTTTCTCACTCTGCTGGCACAGGAGAGCTGAGCAGCTGCATAAGGTCCAGTTGTCATGGTTAGCAGCTCCCCATTATGGCTCTGAGGTAAGAAAGTTTTGGCCATGTGATTGCCTGCTACTGTTTAAGAACTGCAGTTTATCATCAGCAATTGACCACTGATAAATTAAGAGCTCAAGGGTCTTCATTATCCTCTTCCATGTTCCTTCTGTTACCATCTTGCACCTACATTCTTCTACACTGGATCATTATCTTAGGTTCATAGATATTTCATTCTACCAAGAATAACCAATTTACTGTAGCTAAATAAAAATATGGTTACCTCAAACAACTCTGAAAATCTGAACAGAAGTTTGCCAAACAGAAGAACAAATTGGCCAATAGCCATCTTATCATCAGATGACTACTGATACAGCAAAAACCAAGCTTCAGACAGGTGAAGACAAGTCCAGATAAAGCCTGGAGAGTCTTGAGACCTTACAGAGTTAGTGTGAAGTCTGTGTCCTGTTACTAAAGATTTACTGGGCTCTTGGGCAACATGCTGCCTTGCTTCAAAACTCAATCCACTTCCAGCTCCTCCATGTGATTGCTCTGCAGGCAGCAAGTTCCTTTCTTGGGATGAACTAGTGTGTAGACAATGAGTCCCTTGCCCTCTCGTCAGAGGCAGCTCTTTCTCTGATGAATCTTTCTGTATTCACCTTGCTCCCAAAGATAGGAGAAGGTCTTCCATACAGAGTACCAGCTGCTCTCCCTTCTTGGGCAGGTACTAGTAAGGTCAAAGGCTTCTCTCTGGATACCATCGGTGTATTTCCCCTGTTTTTCCAAAATGCTGAGACTAGACCTTGTTATCCTGCTTTAATATAAACTCTCTCTGCATCAACCCCCAAGAAGAATTTGAGTCTGCATGAAACTATGCTCTGTGTTGGGGAAGGACACACCTGTAAGGACTGGTGACTGATCTAGAAAAAAAGGTGTGTTAGATACATTACTCACAGCTGACCTTTAAAAAAATGATGTTTATGCATTCCTGTTGTGTGGTGGGTTGTTTGGTGTTTTTTTTTTTTTCCTGCTTATTCGTTTTTTGGTGTCACTAGTTTTTTCCTTCTTCACAGGAGATGGCCCCCCAAATGACCTTTGTTGTTGCTTCTGTTGTATAATTATTCTTGCTTTCTTCTTTGCTACCTTGTGCATTTACCTGCAAATTATCTTGCTAGTAGATACATGTCTCTGGTCTGACATTCTCTGATTTCTTCAGTAGCCTGCTTTCCTACACCTGCAAGATATTTCTCTCAGGAGCTCTCTTTTGTAGCCATGTTTCTAGACAGATGCAACTCCTTGCTAAAGATCCTTGGTTTGAATCGGAACTCTTTTTGTAAATTCTCTGGATTTAATACACGCTAGGCTCTGCCTGCCATACGCTTGATGAGTAGCCAATGTGTTTGTCAGTACTTGGTCGGATGAATGTTACTCCATGAAAAACAGAAGGAACCTCAAGTACACCCCAGGCTCTGCCTTCCTAAGCCATTCGCAAGACGTATGTCTCACTCATTGCTACAGACCTCCACTTAGGAAATCTTCACCGTGCTTCTGCATCTGTGGCATTAGAACAGATTTTAAGCTCTATCTTAAACTTCTCCTGCTGTAAATAAAGCCTGCTGGGTTCAGCCATGTCATGGATGTGGAGAACAGCAGATCCCCTTCCTCCTCACTGTATTGTTTTCCAAGGAAGACTGTTCCTGCATGGTTATCCTTATAGACAGTGCATGCAGGAATTTAGGAACTGAACTGAAAATGCCTGTAATAACTGAGGTAGTTGCTCCTCATGGAAGCACCCTGCTCATCTCCTATAGGTGAATAGCCTCTGTGATTCTGTATATCCAAGTGCAGGTCTTCACCCTGATCGTGAGAGCAGAAGTGCACTGAAATCAGTACCAGTCTTAAGCCTTTACTTACTTAAGTGGCCTAAAAAAATAGAGGACCTGTATTAGGGTTGACCTCTAACAGATGATAGCAAAATGACTGCTACAAAAAATACCATGACATTAGAATCACATCCATCCTGGCAGTGCTGGAAGAGTCTATACAAGATCCTATATAAACCCCTAAATATCTGTGAATGTTTTAAAACATTGTTTTAAATATGTTTTAAATATCTGTGAATGACTTAAAATTTAGTGCAGGCTCTGAGACTACTCACTGAAAGACAGCTGTCTGCCTATAGGAGAGGACTAGTGGTTCTCTCCTAGGCTCATCCTCTTTCTGGTTACCAGCCCAGACACCTCCCTTCCTCAGATCTGTTAATCCTGATCACTGCTGCTGTATGAAAAACATATTACCAAAGGGCTTTCTTTAGTCGCAGAGGTTTTTTTCCCCCTCTATCATGGCCAAAGCAACGTGCATCTTTTTTTACAAAATACCTGACCCATGATTTCTGACTTGTGTCAGGTTCCTTCTTATATGAATAGCGAAGTATGAGTTAATCCTTCTTTCTCTTAAAATAACAAATGTGTAAAATATTTTATAATCCTCTGCAATTAAGGCATAGAGCAGGGCTTTTGTTGCTGCTCAGTGAAATCATAATCACAAATATTTCTTGTATTACATTGTTCAGTGTGAGTGCTCTTGCTAATTCCTTGCCTCTGTGGAATGACCATGTGTTTTGACTCTATAATCTAAAAGTTCAAGACTAGCATTTTTCTGATTCTTCTGGTCCTGCATCTCGTAAGATGAGTATTTAAGTTTTAAGAGTAGCATGTTTATTTATATATGTTGCTGTTAATCCAAACTGTCTGCTAAACTAATCCCTTGTTAAAATGAGATCAAGTCAGCTATTTTAGATTACAAAGTTAAAACAATAGCTCAATCAGACACTTCACACATCTGTTTTACTTTTCCTGAATAGGTATGCAGTTTTTCTTACTGCACTGCAAAAGTGTGACCAATTAGCTATACTTTTCTTTCCTTTCATTTTTCTCTTGTGACATAAGTCTTCTGTTTTCTCGGTTCTATTGCTGATTACTTTTGAAATGCTAGCTTTTTTATGTGTTTGTTTTCTTTCTCAGTAATACATTTTAAAATGGATAAAAATTTCATGCTTATTACTTGTTAATATGTTATCATATTCTATTATCCAAATTTGGACCAGAGGTAATTCCAATGTGGGAAATGCCAAAATAATACATTCTTGGAGATGAGATCTTAGACAGATATGGAAACCCAAAGTAGGCTTTGATTTACCTACAGTCTACAGGAAATGAAGTATTACCATCAATGTGGTACATAGAGATTGTAACTGAAGATAACTTTATTTCCAGCTTTACCTGCTGCTTTGATTTAAAGTATTTTTCACATAATCTAATTTTTCATAAGCTTTCACGTGTTTAAGGTTTGGCTTTTTTTAAGGGATTGTATAAGTTTCCATTTTTGTGCAGACTCCCACCCCCCTTATTTAGTGTATTTGTAGAGCATTTTAAAATGACATCAGGTGAGAATTCCTCCAGCCTTTAAAGCCAAAAATATGGAACAATTCCCCTTGCTCCTGCACATGGGATTTACCTCACCACATTTTAATAAACTGTTTTTTTGGGCTGGTATTCTGAGAGGATGGCCCTCTGCAAGGTAATCTTCAGGTCCACTCGAATTTGATATAATTTTCTTGATCCACTTGTTTCATCAGTCCTCTTTGAAAGGTGGAGGAGCAGCCTTCTGAGAGAGGTTGACCCCATTTCAGTCCTATATTTAACTTTATATTAACCACTTGAAGATTATCAACCAAGGAACTTTCAGGACTCCACCTGCCCCAGGAACGTGAGTGACCGTGCATCACGGGGAGGTGGGAAGACTTATTACTTCCTTTCTGCTAAAGAGAAACTAAGGCATAGAGAAATCATATAAGATAAATTTAGATTACTCCATAACACAGAGAGGCTGTGATGTGGTCAGGAAATGAAGCTGGTCCAGCTTGCCTCCCTGAGCTTGTGGGAGCCACATCTATGCACCGAGCAGATCTGTCCTCTCAGCCTCCCTCCTGAGGGTAAATACCTCCTGCCACTGAGCACTGTTCTCCTCTGAGTGCTCAAAGGTATACATTCCCATTGCTTTCCTAGCAGGTCATTTTAGCCCCCATACCCAACCCCCATTCTGCCTTCAACAGTGGCATGTGGTCTTTCATGCTCCACAATATATGCCTACAGGCTTTAAATTCTGCAGGGTTGCAATACCGGTCTTAACAAACACATATGGCTGCAGCCTTGGACCCAGCAGTTACTCTGCAGTATTCACGCAAGCTCCTAGAGAAGGTGTGGAAACACAGCTTACCTTCCCAAATATGGACCAGAAAAGCAGGGCCAGCTCTCAGATGGTGCCTGGGAGTACATGTCCTCCCTGCCACAGGTCCCCACAGCAGCTACTCCGCAACTGCTCGGTACTGGGGCCAATTGTCTTTAATATCCTTATCAATGATCTGGACCCTCAGTAAGTTTGCAGACAACACCAAGTTGGGTAGGAGTCTGGATCTGCTTGAGGGTAGGAGGACTCTACAGAGGGATCTGGACAGGTTGGATCAATGGGATGAGACCAATTGTATGAGATTCAATAAGGCCAAGTGCTGGGTCCTGTGCTTGGATCACAACAACCCCATGCAATGCTACAGGCTTGGGGAAGAGTGGCTGGAAAGCTGCTCATTGGAAAAGGACCTGGGCTGTTGGACGACAGCCATCGTAATATGAGCCAGCAATGTGCCCAGGTGGCTAAGATGGCCAACAGCATCCTGGCTTGTATCAGAAATAGGGTGGCTAGCAGGACTAGGGAGGTGACTGTCCCCCTGTACCCTGCACTAGTGAGGCTACACTTTGAATACTGTGTTCAGTTTTGGGCCCCTCACTACAAAATGGACATTGAGGTGCTGGAGCGTGTCCAGAGAAGGGCAACGAAGATGGTTAAGGGTCTGGAAAACAAATCTTAAGGGGACTGGGTAAGGGAACTGGGGATTTTTATTCTGGAGAAAAGGAGACTCAGGGGAGATCTTATTGTCCTACACTTGAAATGACGTTGTAGCAAGGTGGAGGTTGGTCTCTTTTCCCAAGTAACTAGCGATAGGATAAGAGGAAACAGCCTCAAGTTGCACCAGGGGAGATCTAAATTGGTTATTAGGAAAAAATATCTTCACTGAAAGGGTTATCAGGCATTGCAATCGGGTGCCCAGGGAAGTGGTGGAGTCACCATTCCTGGAGATATTTAAGAGGTGTAAATGTGGTGTTAGGGACATGGTTCCGTAGTGGACTTGGCAGTGCTAGGTTAACGGCTGGACTTGATGATCTTAAAGATCTTTTCCAACCAAAACAGTTCTATGATTCTATATCAGGACTGCATATTTCCTACATAACTTTTGTCATCTCTTTGTCCTGGTTTGGCTAAAACAGAACCAATTTTCCTTTCAGTAATTTTACTTTTCAGTTAAGTCTCTTCTAAGACTGCACTTTCTGAAGTCAACCACACGTTTTTCAGACACTGTCTGCTCCCAGAAGTGAGGTGCAAGAAGGTACAAGGCCCTCTTCTCTTGCCCTTCTTCCTGCCCTTGCTCGTTTTCTATGGCCAGCATCTTGGGAAGACTTTGTGATCTGCGTGTTCCTGAATCCAGCTCCTGTCTGTTGCTGCGTCCAGGAGCCCAGCTTGGGATCTTCTCAGAGTTGCTCTGCAGCACCAGTGGTGACGTGAGCATTATTGAGGGGAGCGTGTAATTTGGGAGGAGAAGCTTGATACTGGTTTTGTACATATTTGTAAATAGTTCGTTATTTTTCCTCTCATTATTATATTTCTCTTTTTATTGTTATAGTTTCATTAAAGATGTTTTAGTTTTATTTCCAACTCATAAGTCTCTCTCCCTTTTCTTCTTTCCCTTCCCCTGCCCGGGAATGGAGAGGGGTTAACAGAGAGCATCTGTCATCCATTTAGTGGCTGGCCCAGTCTCAAACCATGACACTGTTGGAAGGAGGAGGCTCTGAGTATACTCAACGAGAGTGACAAACACCTCCACAAGGAAGCTTAGTTAGTCCCTAGAGATGGGTTTGATGTCTTCATGCCTCATGTGCAAGAAGCCAGTAATCCTTTTAACATGGTGGTTGCTGTCTTTCAGGGTCTAGCAGGAGTGACTGCCCAACATGGCAGACAAAACTACCAGACACACGGTTAGATTTTTCTGCCTCCTGGATTTCAGATCTCCAAATAATGCCCCTTCCCTCCAGACCTGCACACACTCCACTGGTTGAACTTCTCACAGGCAGAAATGCTAATTGGCTCCACTTGAGGCTACCACCAAGGTCCCAAACAGCAACAGTGCCACCATAGAGGCAGATAGGGTCAGACCACTTAGCATGTTAAAGAGTTTGACACTGAGGACACATGTGAAAGTCAGAAGGAATTTGCCTCTGTAAGTTTTATAAATTTGCTAGTGCACATGGAGCCTCTGTAGCATGGATCTAACTCTTCTGTCACAGCTCCACCAACACTCCAGTGGCTTTCAGGCCACATGTCTCCCAGCACCTTCCTGCACTGATCCTCGAAACTCTGCTTAGATCTTTTCCCCAGGGGTAGGAATCACTGACTCAGCCTTCTCTCCTGTGGGGAGCTACCTCTGGGCTGGTTACTCAATCCCTTACAAACTCTTTGTAGTGATGGAAACAAATAAGTGCTTTTAGGATGTGACTCATATGACTTCTGCTTTTGAAGGAAATGAATTGGGTCTTATAAGTGCCTATTTTCTTTTCATTAGCTGTATCAGGAATTCAGGGTAGCTAACTCTGACACAGATATCTTACTTCAGAAGACGATCAATGCTGTTTCAACACCCTGAATGTGAAAAACACCACACAACTGCTGCATAATGATGTATTTTGTGAAAGATTGTAAAAACACATGCAGGTTAAAGTGTGTAGCATTTTGTATACCTAGCACACTTTCTGGATATGCTGTTATCTACTTTTCTGTTACCCCTGTGGTATATAGGCATGTTCAGTCCTAGATGAGAAGTGTACAACTGGATCACGGTATTAATAATTCGTTGAGCCTCTCACAAAGGGTAGAGGAATATTTCAGCAAGTCTGCCATGCCATGTTCTATTGACCTTCTCTTGTCATCAGCAAAACCAGCAAATAAATAACAGGGAGTTCTCTCCTCAGCACAAGCTCACTCTCTTGCTGGAGAGAAAGGTATTTACCTAGCTTAATGAACAAGTCCATAATATTAGTACTATGAAGGAACTGGTTTTGAGAAAGATTGTGACATTTGGAGGAATCTACCCTCTGTCTTCTGATCACTTTAGTTTCTTCTGTGCTTATTACAGCCAGAAGTCTAGGTACCTCTGGGAACTTCAGCAGAGTTGCTGCCAGCATCCTGTGACCCACAAATACGTTGTGCTCATAGGGTATTTCCTGCATGTGATCATCACACATGGAATAGCTAACCAGGTGATGTCCCAGCCATGCTTTTGCTGTGACACCCAAGAAACCTTACAAGTGACTCAGTTCTAGATAAAATGTTCAAGGAAATACTGACTTGTGTTAGAACAAGGTTAGAACAAGCTGGATTTCTAACATCAAAGAAAACAGGTTTTAGTATGCCATTTTGGACCACTGTGGCAGCATATTAACCTTTATTATTGACATATGTCATATTTTTAACATTTTCTATTCCCTTCTTTAGCCATTTCCATGTTTCTTGTAATATCATTTTTCATTATCATAGTCTTTTAGATGAAAGATAGCGGACATGAGAAATTGAGTGATTCCTGTACTATATCTTTAAAATCTGCAATCTGTTTCACTTTCCATTGCACCTCTTTTCAAGTTTCTTGATACTTTGATGATTCCCTGTGCTGCAATATCTGCTTTTCTCTCCCCACCCCCATGTTTCCCTCCTAGGAACTGTGTGATTATGGCTTTCTAAGCTGCAGTGTTACAAACAAAATCACGATGATATTTTAGAGCCCAATTTCTGTTAAATAGTTGGGAATCTGAGATAAAGTAACTTACCCAAGTGCCACAAAAAGATCTGTGACAAAAGAAGCAACAAAGTAGGCAAAGTAGACAAAGTTCCAAATTATAAAGGAGAGGCCTTTCTACTGACCATTTGTTTCTCCAGGAAACACTGGAGATATAACTAAGAGAAAAGGAGAAAGGACAACCAACACTACCCTAGCCTTCTCACAGTTACACAAAACAAACTGAGCTTCATGAGGGATACAAGCAAAGAAAGAACTACAGCAGATAGCTGGGACCATATCTGTGGCTGTAATCAGGCAATGCTTTGCATCACCAGTGTTCTGTTCAAGAGCTGGAGGCGATTCTGCCTGGTAATATCTTCTTTGTGTTTTTAACATGATGGAGTGCAGGTAGGACTCTGAGGCACCTACGATGCGCTCCAATATCTTCACTGAACTGAGGAGTACTGTGCGTGTTGCTAGTTCTCAGAGGCATTGTGGGAGGCATATTGCAGTGGAAAGCTTCATGGAGGGCAACATCTTTTACCTTGTTCAAAACTACAGAGTTGAATCCTCAGCTTATTCATTCCTTATGGTTACTGATTTGTCTTTTTTTTACACAAGGAATGTTTTTCCCAGAAGTTTTGCTAATTGAGAAGCTGAAATCAAGCTGGTGTTTTTGCTTGATCCCATCCTCTAAACAAAAAAAAGCAAAACCAAGCAAAAGTCACTCTTTATGAGGAGAGGAGGACACTGCATGGGATGAGGGTAGGGGAAGAAGGAGGGAGAAGGAGGAGGAGGAGAGAGGGTTGTGCAGACTTCCTGCCCACACTTCAAAAGGGGCTCTCTTCTACTGTATTATTTCCTTTCCCATTAGCTTCACTTTGTTGGCTTATGGTTCCAAAATGCACCAGGAGTCAACTCCAGTGCAAACCTGATATTAAAAACTAACAGGCTAATGCCAGGGAAAACACACTCTCCTCCTGGTTTCAAAGACAGATTTTTTT
This sequence comes from Podargus strigoides, assembly GCA_028020825.1. NCBI lineage: Eukaryota > Metazoa > Chordata > Aves > Caprimulgiformes > Podargidae > Podargus > Podargus strigoides. The sequence goes on from CM051622.1 coordinate 69,537,619, forward strand.
TTTTTTTTTTCATAAGTGCAGCCATGCTTTTCTAATAAAAATTCATTAAACAATGGTTATGAAGGATGAAGGGTGGGGGAGGGGGAAGGGATACAATCAAGTGAGTCCCTTTGAACTCACTTGAAAAAATACAAAAGCAAACAACCAAGCTGTTAGTGTCACACGTTTCCCTTATGAACAGAGAGGCCTCTCCAGGTTTGCTCATAGCCAAGAGTAAAGATGAGTTAGGCACCTTCTCTAAACTTCTCCCTCCAAAAACTGTAGGATTTCTACTCTGTAAACATGGATGTGGAGGCTCTTTTATGTTGCTTCAGTTTACATTATTGTGGGTCTAAACGAGCCTAGTAGAGACTGCTTAATTCGTTTATGTAAAGTAAAAACAAATGTAGAAGCCCTCGCTATTTTTTATTGTTAACATCCCATTGGGAGGCAGGAGAGTAAATATTTTAGAAGTTTAAAGCAGTCTACTTAAGCTTAATAATAATGCTGGGTTTCAAGTAACAGAGAAGAGTAGAAGTCACTGGAAGATCAAAGATTACGCTGAGTTTTATAGCAAATCTGGGCAAAGATCTCCTGGGAGGGGTAAATCTTCAGAACTCTCCTTTCCCAGTCTTTCATGGTGATCGTTTGACATCTATGGAACAAGAAAGTGAGGAAGCAAGAATTCAGGCAGTTCTTCTGTGCCTAGAGAAATAATAGGCCAGAAAACTGAAGGAATGCTGACTTTTCGGCTAGTTTATAATTTAAAAATTATATATTTTAAAAAAGATGAAAAAGAGAAAAAGAAAAAAAAACTACTAGAGATACCCTTTCTTTTCTTGGATCAGTTTCTAATCTTGTGTTAATTGAATTTTGAGTAAGTCATCTCTAAATAAGATTGCTGACAGTTTCCCTGGGTTTATGTTAAGTGCTTGTGCTTGTCAGCAAATTTTCTGAGTCATTTACCTGTTGAGAGACATTAGACACTCTTTACACTCTTCCCAGCAACATTGTCTCTTTCATCTGAAATAAGAAGAGGAGACTGCTGTATTTTGGGCCGTGGGCATGATTGCATATTTGAAAAATAGAGGAGGAAAAAAAGGAACATCAAGTAGAAGAGCTGATAATGAATGATGCCACATAACAATACTGTAAAATCAGGTATGTGTGTGTGTATGTGTTCAGGGGATTGATATTTAGAGAGCATATTCAAGAATCTCTAACATAGGAACAGAAACTGGGCCACATTATTTTCCCATGGCTGAGAAAGTTTCCACTGGCCCGGCTTTCAATTATAAAAACGCTGGAGTCCTCAGCTGTTACACCAAAGCTTGTAAATTTCCTAATGAATATTTAAAATAACCCTATGGAGTTTTTTAATGTTAATGTATTTCAGCCTTTGACTAACACGAATATCCTACAGGGCTACCATCATATTTAGCTACATGGTTAATGTCATTCTTTTGTTTTAATGCTAAAATATAATGCCAGAGAAAAAAAAAATAAATCTTTGCTTCAGCTACTTCTGCTGTGCATTTTATATGGTTTTTTTTTGCCTCAGTGAAGTTCCAGACACAGAGCAGACCCACACAGACAATTTCTTTCTAGACTCTCTTACAACACAAAAGCAATGCGTGCACTACCCCCAGCCCCCCCCCCAAAAGCAATTATTGAGAATCAATACCATAATAATGGTGAGCAGAGCTGTGTTTTTTCCTTGATAGCCAATTATGAGCAATTTACTAAAGTTGTCAACTCATGGCAAAACAAATAGTGTTAATAGTGTAGATTTCATAAAGACCTATCTGTCTTGTTATTGCTGCAGTCTGAGTGGTGTTCCAAGTTCAGGCTGGTAATGGAGCAATAACTCACCCAGCGATGGAGAAAGTACTAGCACCAGCACCAGTAGCCTTTGGAGCAGAGAGACTAAGCGCTGCTGCCATACGCTATGTCCAAATGTGATTCCCTCCCCATAAATAACCATTGGGTTTTTACAGGAAAGGTGGATTACCGTAATATCTAGCAATTTTCTTACACTCTTTTTGGAGTGTTTTTGGACAGAGCAATAACACATTGCAGTATTTGGGGAAGAATTTTGGGACTGGGAAGTTAATACTGTATTTCTGATTGTTGAATTCAGGCCTTAAGGCAGGCAATGCAAGTTTACCATGTGTTTGCAGAGCATCTAGCACAACAGGAACTTTGTGGCTTCTCAGTGCTACTGGCGTGCCAAATTATAAGACGAAGGAGCATAAAAGTGATGTTAATATAGTGGGTGAAAAGTTTGGTATCAAATCAAACAGATTTCTTTGTGTTGATGACAGTGTTACTAGGCCAAGTTCTGCCAAATTTTTTTAACTGTGGGAAGCTGTGTCTCATACATTGCAGCAAACATGACTGTCTCCGCCTTTGTGAGTGGAACATGGTGCTGATCTTGGCATTGCACACTTGCAAATGGGACTACATCCCACTCTCCTGTGACAGAAAACAGCAGTGGGGACAAGTAAAAAGCTCCATGGATCTGAGGTGATCCCACCACGAAAGAGGTGCAGAGGGGCAGACTTCTTTCTCTGGTTCTTGGGAAATTCTCAGATGCGAAGGATGCTCACGTGGGGTCAGACATGCTGTGTGTGTCTGTACAGTTGAGCTGGACTATGTGTGGAGTTGTTCTCTAAAACCTTGAAAGTGCACAAAAAGGTATTCTGGTATAAGCCCAGGGTATGCCAAGCAGGAAAGCCCCCTCATGGTTGACCCATCCAAGTGGTCTATGTCCCTGCTGAAAGCCCTGGGAGGATGGGCAGGGACGCACCAAGCACGTGTCCACACAGACTGAGCTCAACACTTTCCTCAAGTCCAGGTTTTGAGTTTGAATCTGAACCATGGCCTGGGTCCAGCCTGGACAATGGTTGGAAGAGCCCTTTGGGGCCTGGGACTTTAGCCTATGCTCAGGCTTCTTTGTGTTCCCCAGTTCAGCTGTTCACCTCTCTGGGAAGCCACTGTTCCTAGTCCCAGCCTTTGCCTCTGTGTAGGTGCAAAAACAAGATGTAGGAACACAAACCAGAGTCAGCAAGTGTTCATCTCTGGATTTACGAAGAACTGTTGCTGTGCACAGAGAGTTTCCAAGCCATATTCATCCTCTTGTCTTTAAGAAGCATATAAATACACAACAGCAAGGTATTACTCCAGGTAAGAGAGGGAGAGGAGGCATGAGGCTTGTTGTAAGCTCCTGCCCTTCCTGCACTCTGAAAAATGTAGGCATGTGTGTGTGCATTTGGCATTTAAATGGAGTTTCCTCCTTTTTTATCCCTTCCAACTAAACACTGGGGGAGTGACACTGGCCTTCCACTTTCAAGGAGCTGCCAACAGCTGTGTCTGGTGCGATGTCTGCCACACACATGTGGTGCTCCCTAATGATGGTCTGGCAAGGGTCTGAAGACAGCAGCAGCACTTGCTGGCAATTTTGAGACATTGTTCTGCTTTCCTTTTGTACATCCTGGGCTTTGGAGCAAGTGCATGCTCCACTCTCCCTCCCGAGGCACAGCTGTTGATGAAGAAGGGGTGCCTACACTGGGAACTCAGTCCAAACACTGCCTTAAGATGCCTTGTCTGTTTTAATCTCCAATCCCCTTTCCTACATACTGGAACAGTTGCCTTCCCTGCAAACTTCAGCTGGTCCTCACAGGGTGCCTTAATGCCTTCAAGCGTTTCTCTGCTGGAGACTGTGAACATCTCCTTTGCCATAATCCCAGCTGTATGTGTCAGGAGTGGGAGCTGGTGTCCCACCTTTCCTGGACAATTCTAGCAAGAAAATCTTTCTGGAAAATAAAGGGTTGATTTTTCTTCTTCTTGACTAATCTGTTTCTAGCTAAACTGAGCCTGGTGAGCAAATTTTAGGTGCCTCTTTAAGCGTTTGCAGATCCCACTAGCAAAGAAGAGGAAACTGGTTTGAAGAAAATAAAAACCAGCCTGCACATGAAGGAGAAATTGGAATCAATTTCCATGTCAGGTTTAAGGTCTGTTTTAAAGCTGAGGTTTGAAGTTGAGGTGTGGAATCAAGTTTGGTAGTGCTGAAACACGGCAATCTGTTCTGTGAGATTTCTTTGCTAGCCGACATAAATTTAAGAAGCCAGCTAGCCTTAAGGGATTTCTACAGTCTTGGGTTGTGTAGGACAGAGAGCTGGAGTTCTTGCAGCCTTGTCCTGCTGGATTTGTTCTGACACTGAAATAGAAGGGGAAGTATCGCACTACTTAACAGTGAATGGGTGGATGTGGAGATTTTTCAGAGCAACCTGAATGCCATTTTAAGGCATGAAGTGAGGAAAGACAACACCTTCAAGCGATTCTGCAGGATGTGCTTAGTGAGACAATGTTAATGGAATTTGGCCAAGTTTCTGTGACTAGTACAGCTCTTCTTGAGCAAAGAACCACATGATCTTTAACCGAGCACAGGTTGTCAAAGGCGAAAAATAGTCTTGCCAACAACATTAGGTGCATAAACTGAAGGAGTACCACCAGTTTCCAGTCATGACCAGTGCAGTAATGCAAGTCTGAGTGATGAGGGACACAGCCCAGCAGGTGAGTAGTCCACTAGGTCTTCATTTTCACACACACACACACATCACATCGCATCAGACCTGTGTTGGGAGTGTACAGGAACCATCAGATGGAAAACGAAAGGCCAGAAGATCTGGCCTAGGAAGGAGCTGCCTCCATTTCAATCATATAAACATCCAACAGTTTGGAGAATGGTGTTGTTACTAGTCACTACATCTCTACTTATGAGTACACAAAGGATTTTACTACTGGTTTTGTGTATCTCTGCACCTGTGCTACTAGGCTGAACTTTGACAGTAGTTTTTCAGAATCACTGGTTCTGGAAAGTGGTCCCCCCCAGAGAAGGGCTAAGAGGCTTTCTGTTGAGATTACTTGCCTGAAAGTCAGGTGGCCTATTGCTGGTCCTTGCAGATTGGTTCTCTCTGCTCCCATGTGTATAAGGGTGTTGTTCCTCTTGGTTGCTATCCAGTGTTTGCTACATGGCACTATAATGAATATTCACAAGATCTCACTTCACACCCTTAGTGTAAGTGTCCAAATTACAATCTTAGATTCGTTTCCCTCTATAGCCTCCTCCAGATGGCAAAACAGAATACGAACCCAAACTACATGTGGTAAATGGTCTCTGGAGCAGCCTTTCACTCCCTCTCTGTGGTCTACAAAGAAGTTCTAGAAAAAGTCACACTCTGATTTAGGTGCTGAATTTTGGTGCCTCATGTTTAAGACCAGTGTGAGTGAATGCCCTCTGTAAGTAGTGTGTTACTGAAAAAGCCACATCAGTGACCTGGCCTGTGGAAAAGGTGTTGCTGGTAAAGCAGCGTTCAGAGAAAAATTGGGTTCTAAACAAATTTGTCTTGAATAATTCATTTCATACACTGTCTTTCTTCTGGTGTGTGAATTGTGTGTTAATAGCTTGCAGTTTTCTCACATTTGTTGGTTATTTGAAACTATTGTCTGAATAATTTCTGTGAATAATTCTTGATCTGTAGGTCTTTCACGCTCATTTCACTGGGATTATTTGAAAACTGAAATTCATCTTTCAAGATGAGTTAGTTTTTATTAGTGTCATAGATCATAAAATGTATGTCTTTTAAAGGAATTGACTGTTGAAAAACAGCATATACTGTCCTATGAAGAAATACATTTGGGTTTCTGATGAGCAAATCTCATCTGTTTGTAGGTTCTGTTTGGTTTGTTTGAACTATCATTCATAGAAGCAACCATAGGATTACACAAACTCACCTGTTCACTTAGCCCAATCCCATGCAACCTCAGGTAACTGTATAGTAATCTAAACATTTGAGTATTGATTCAAGTACTTACAGATTTTTAGCCTATAAATTAGCTGGGGTGTAAATTTCTTTATGCTTTTGATCAAATTATAAGTCCTGAAAATGGTAACCCCTTTCTTGTGGACATTTTATTTCTCCTACATCAGGTTAAAGTTGCATGTAGAAAAGTCATAGAGAAAGAGAAACATGGAATATGAGAAAGGTAAAATGTAAGACTGGAAGGAATCTCAGGTCCCTGCCATCACCAAGGCGAGGCAATATTTTAAAGAGGAAAAGTTAAATATTTATAAGCCTTAGGGAACAGTTTATTTTGGATTAGTTTTGCATATGAAAGTTTGGGTTGGTTTCTTTTTATCTCAGGAGGCTCTGTTATGCCTGTTAGTCACTTCTCTGCAGGAGTACCTCAAGGAACTTCATATCGTGTTTGTGAGTAAACTGCAAACATTCATATCGACTGACTGTTTCTTGTCCAGAAGTAAGACCATGTGTGGAAGTCCATTTTAATATTTAAGTGATTTTTTTTCCTAACAACACTACCATGCTCTGCGGCATATTCTCCTCTTTTGTACTGCAGAACTGTTTTGTTTTTGTGCGCATCCCACAGTGTGAAATCAGACAGAGAGAAACTAGAGAGTTTGTTCTTGAGACACTCTGTTGTTATGTTATCTTCTCAGTATTGGCCAAAAATAACTGTAGTAGTAACAGTGAGTATAACAAATGGTAATGGTAGTGAATACAAGCATGACAGAAAACCTTTTATTCCCTACCCCAAAAATGCTTACTTTTGAGTAACAAGCAATAAACAATTCAATATCATTTACATCTAAGTCGATTTAGACCTCATAAATAAATTTTTATTAATCGCTAATTAATTAACCAATTCAGACTCTTATTTCTGTATCAAAAGTATCCAGGTCTTAACAGTTCAATGCCTGTCTTTCAAACCTTTTGAGACACCACCACACTAATATGAATGCTTTCACTCTGTACCATGAATACAACACTTGCATGCCCACTGACCATCTTGACTGGATGCTTAGAAGAATATTTTCCCTAAATGTAACATTGCAGTACAACAGAGAGACTTTGGGATGTGAATTTTCATTGCCTCTGCATTCATAGACTTCCAGCACATGGCTGACTGACCAGCACAGTCAGAAACAGGAGGTTATGGCAGCACTGGTCCAGAAACGTATTTGGACAGTAGCGTGGCATGCACTAACACACAGGTTTGCTGAATTAGCCAAGTAATGGCAGAGGGGGTGGAACTAGATGATCTTTAAGGTCTCTTCCAACCCCAATCATTCTATGATTCTATGATTCTATGATTCTATAATACTGGGGGCATACATTACCTGCTGTGAGATGCCAGATCATAGAGCTGGAAGGGGTCTCGGGAAGCTGTCTGATCCAGCCTCCTACCTGAGGGGAAGTCCCTGGTACCTGTCTCATTCTGGCAGATGTTCATCTAAGCCACAGTGATGCAAACACTGTGGCATTGCCAGGCAGTCTGTGTTGGTGCTCCATGGTCTCTACCATTAGAAATCGTCTCCTAGATCTAGCTTAAATCATCCTGTCTATTATTTTAACCAGCAATTTCATGAGTTATCAAACACAGGCAAAAGGAAGAGATTATCCTCTTTTTGCAGGAGAACTTTTACACACTTGAACACTATTATTGATTTTCTTGTCAAATGTATTTCTTAAATACTTCCAATTCCTTCAGTCTTTTCTTCTTTTCACATTGTGTCCTCTAGACCTTTACTCATCTTTTTTCTCCTCTAAATGATACCTTCTTGCAGTGCCTGACCTGAATACAGGAATCCTGTGGCAGCCTGCTTGCTGATGTGAAGTGAAATGGATAACTTCATACATCTTGTGAGCAGTGTTTCTTTTTATATACAGCACAGTTTGTCACTTGCTTCCTTCAGAATAGCGTGACATTGTTTCCCTGATCTTAATTCAAAGCTAATAATACCTGATAATATTACTAATACACTCCTGAAATAAACCATCTGCCAACTTCCAACTGAGTGTACTTGAGAAGCTTAGCTCATCCATGGCATCTCACTCTATCATGCTGTACCTATGTTCTATAATATGTTGCCAAAAACTTTGCCATTTCCTTAACTGTGTGTGTGCACAGCTAGGCAGAATATCTGGTACAGTACTATTGCCGTGAGCTCAACTTGAACAAGTGCAACACATATTTATTATTTGAAAAGAGCCTAAACCAAATTGCTTTCCTATGTTCCAGAGTGAGGAAAAAGATGGTTTTAAATTCCTAAGTTGTCAATTTCCTTTCAACATTAACTTCTGGGAAGCTCTGTCCTGGTCATGGTTACACATGAGGAAATCACACCTGTGCATAACAGTGCTACAATATATCAGGATAGGTGAAGTCAAGTTCATCCAAAGATTTTGATATACAAAGTGATAAGACCTTTGAAAATCTGCGCAGTTTCTACCTATTTGGGACTGGAACCATCCGGGAAATCTGGCTGTGGCAGGAAATACAGAACTAATTTGAGGTCCTGGCTCAGGGCTCCTTAAAATGAAGAGCTACTGGAAGAGTCTTTGGTACAAGGAAGTTTTCAGTCAGGTGAAATGTTAGATCCCTTTTCATACTTCAGCCTTTATCTACTTTGCGTTCCCTCTTTTCATTCCTCTCTTCCTCAAAATAGGATCACTAGGTAGCTGTGTGTTTGGGGTGTATTGGCAAGCATCTGCTACAAGGTGACCCCCTTTTTTCTCATGAAAGTTGAGCAAACTTTCACTACCCATCTCTAGGATTGAAAGGTCAGCTGTATAAACCATACACCAGCCATTTTCACCGCAGAGTCATCAGTCAGATGAGATAAACCCACCATTCAGCTACTTCAGACAGTTGTCACACCACCTGTGTGATAGATTAAGTAAAAGACAATGAAGGAAAAACAATACACAACTGTCAGTTTGAATTAGGGAGGAAAGTGTTTTGCTGGAGTTTTCTAACTTGCCAGTTACTGACTAACAGACATGTCATTGCTTCCAGTGATGTTTCTTGCTTCCTAATAAAACAAGTATGTGCTCACAAGTTCAAGTGTGCATGCTGGCATCAAAGTTTTCATGTCTCACAAGGTAGATAACTACAAAAGTGGACTCATGCCTATGGTAGACACCTGCACTTAACTGCAGGTGACTACAGAAACTAGACAGGTCAACACTGTTCACACTCAGGCATATAACAACTCACAGGACCTCCCAGCAGTGGATTTTCAAAGTTTGTTCTAGCTTGAGAAATATGCAAAGGAATTATTGAGCCCTACCCCTTCAAAACCCACCTGAATTTAAACACAGCTGCCTCCAGTGACGTGACTAGCATAAAGTACCTTTCAGGCAGGAGTAGTTGCTCACATGCAGCATTTGCAAGCGGAGGTTGTGAGGTGGAGAAATACAGAGCGTTGTTTTGCTCTTTGTGGCTGCAGTGCCATCAGGTTTGGAGCCAGACAAAGTGGTGGTGTGGGCAATTCATCTCTCTGTTATTGCAAATATTTGAACACCTGCAGAGAAAACAGAAAGGGAGTTTCCCCTTTTCGAAACTTTCTATTCACATCCCACTTTGCAGCTTTTCTAGGCACTACACTAACCACAGACAAGAGATTCTGGCAAGAGGAAGTCTCAGTGGGGTGGATGAGCTTCAGGAGTGAGGACACTGAGTAGGTGTCAGGAGCCCTTGGGCCTCTCCTTGCCACTGTCCAGTCTCCCGATCCAGTGCTTCTCTAACCACCTTGCATGTGAAGTGTAAGAGCTGGGACTTTCTCTTGCTCTATGTTTGAATAGTGCTTAATACTACCCTGTACAGACTACTGTAATATAAAGTATGCTAATAAGCTTCCCCCAGACACCTATTGGAGGGCAATGCAGCAAAAAAATAGGAAACAAGGTGCAATATGCAATACTCCCAAACTATTTTGTAATGAAGATGTAATGATCATGGACAGGTGACCAAAAATACTGTATATCAGCTGCAGAATAAATTATGCCAGTTTCAGAAACTGGAGAAAGCTATGATTAGAAAATCCCCTTGAAGGTAAACCAGCCTTTAACTATCTGCCCCTGAGCTGTCTGGAAGTGACTTGGAAAACAAGTAGGTACTTTTGATGTTGGGACTTTCGACAAGAATGGGATCCAGCTGCTCATGCCAGTGGTTGCTGCTGTGTCTGCTTTTGCTCTATTAAGTATCTTTTGGTTAATTCTGTATAAATCTGGACTCAGCTAGTCCTCATAAAGAGAGAAACATTTTATTTTTTTTTTCCAGAAGGGGAAGTTCTTACCAGCTCCTTCCAGACACCAGATTTGGTTAATAACAGTACCCACCTGCTTTGCCATAGTAGGTATGTTTCAGCTTTTGGTATCTTCAATAAGTCTGAAGTGTTTGATCATCTGTGCAGGTGTACAAACAACCACAGAATGAAGAAATGGAAATTTCCCAAGGCAATGGTAAGAAAGATATTTTTGTCTTTTTACTTGCCCTCAGACTCAAAGTGCAGTAGAGCTTAGGTGGTCAGTTGTGGACACAGGAAAGATATTTTTGAAGTTGTGGGAAACACTGTGAAATGACTGTTTACTTGAAATAAGATCAGATATGAAGCTCTGACTCATGGCCAGGTTCTCTTGAGGTCTGATGAGTGCAGGGCTTGGATCCCCTTTTAGTACCTCAATAGCATAAAGCCCCATCTCTGCCAGTAGAGGTGCACTTCAGTCCAGAGAGCTGACTGCTGCTCCTACAGACAGATCCACATCAGCTTTTATCTACTTGGATCATGCACCAATAACTGCAGAGCCAAAGCAACAGGTAACTCAGAGCTGGCTGTAACAACAATCACAAGAAGTAATGAAGTATACCCTTCAGGAACTACCCAGGTTTGAACTCTATGTTGCCATGGCTAGATGGATGTCTCACCACCTCAGCTACCTGAGTTAAAGATATGCCTATGCCCTCTGTGAATAATGCATGCACTGCCATCCATAGGCAAGTGGAGGTGAGACTGCTCCTAGCGGAGTCTGTGCTTTATCTGGAGGAGAGGACCATAGTGAACCCCTGACAAATTGCATTCTTCATGCCCTTCTGGGCTTCTGCTGATGCTGCTTGGTTAAAGATGACTTGAGCTCAGGCTTTTGTTGCAACACAGAGGGAAGTTTTACCACTTATTTCATGCCGCCGAGGGCAAGCAGCCTAATTATGGCGTTCTCTGATACTGAGGTTCTTGGTAGCTGAATAGGTGTGTTGGACCTCCGTCCCTTTCCCCATTCCTCTGCAGGGCAGACAGACTTGAAGCACTTATTATTTCCTAGGTGCAAAGCAGGTGCTTAGTGAAGAGCATAAATCCTACAGAGCTAGGGGGAAAAAAACCCCACTCGATTAAATAGATGCTAGGGGAAAAAAAATAAATACAAATCAGTAATTCTGCCACCAGGCACCTGCTGGCATTGTCAGTGAAATTTAGTAAGAGAGGTGTACTGAGCCATGGGTTTTGCAAATGCTTTTTTTCGAAGCCTGTTATAGGTCTCTCTGCATGTTTATTCATTACTGTCTTCATAGCACTTCATTCTGGCTTTTTAAGTGATTCTGAAAGGCATGAGGTTTAACATCCATAGGTCTGGTGCCATGCTTTAACCTCCAAAAAAGGACCAGCAAGGGCAGCAGCTGGGTGACACTTCCTACACTGTTCTAGCAGTGTCTCTGACACTCCTCCTGCAAAACTGACTGCTTAGGGTGAGAAGAAGAGGTCATCTGCACGTGTGCACCATCAGTCCTTGGCCTTTTTGCTGACAATATCCACAAGGTGTCCTTTCTGACAGCTGCAGCGACAGAGTTGTTTTGTGATAGGGACACATGTCTAGGCTGAAATCATCGACTCATGTCATCTAAGCTGCTGAGCAGCTATTAGAAATTTAGCACCTTTTGGCTACCTGAACATCTGCTCTGGTTTTGAGCTAGTGGCTTTTTGGTGACAGGTTCTGATATCCTATTACCAATCCCAAACCATTCAGCTCCTCTGAACACATGCACACTCAAAAACCAATTACATATAAATGTAAATGACTCTGAAGTGTCAAGTGATGGAGACATGACCTTCACCTGGGTTGGGTGGATTGTGTGAGACACCTCTAGCCTTGTTGTCTTGGCATTTCAGAAACAGACTCTAGCCCCAGACCCTTGCTGCCCTTTGCTTCCCTTCACCTGCACCCTTTTCATGGACAACAAAACTGAGATGTAATACATCACTTTTGCGATAGCTCTATTTTCAATCGAAATGGGAGATCAGGATCTTGCAACAACTTGTGAGATTTACATTCATCTGTGGTACAGGGTTGTTAGGAAGCTGTAGTTTGGGTCACTTCAAAGTACTTTTATTTTGAAAAATTGGCCAGAACTTCAGCTGGTGTACATCAACACAGCTCTGTTGCTTCAGTAGAGCTGATTTACTCCAGCTGAGGATATGGCCTTATATCATATGGCTGTTTTTTAACTTAAAAGTATATAATGCTGCCAAATACAAGACAGGCAGACACAGGGTTCACTATGAGAGCTAAGGAGAAATCTTTGTACAAAGATCTTGTTCCTGTATAAAGACACTTATAGCAAATGATTAAGAAATTATGTGTCCCTATATTTTCTAAGCATGCCATGTTTGGATATAATTGTGTTACTCTGAATATTATTACTTCCATTTACAAAGTGAAATTCCAGCCCTGCTCTTTGAAAATTTGTCCCCTTGTACTTAGTAAATCCTAATTATACTGTCACAGCGGTTACCAGTGGACCCTGAGGGTCAGTGGACTACTTCTAAGGGAATCACAAAAGGTAACTGAGAAAATCAAACCTATTGTTAATAATCTTGAATTCATTATGCAAGGAGGTGCAGCACCACTGAAAAATGTTTTAGGGATTGTAATTTGTAAAAGGTTGAAAGTGCTTTCAATGAGGTTATATTTCTTTCCATCTTCATAGTTATTTTTCCTCATGTTCTGTTCCCATTTCATTTTCAGTCTCTTCCTGATGGTATGTTTATGTTTTATTCTCCTTTCACAAGACAGGATCTTGAGTCCTCAAAATGTACCTATCTAATTAAGACATTAGTGAATGTTAAGATGTTATCCCCGCCCCCAGAGCTTTAGAAGTGGTCATCGGTGTGGTGTCCAAAGAAGGGTTTTAGGTCAAAGCCATTTGTCCAGACATGAGATTTCCGTCCTGACAAATCAAGTGCTTTGTGGGTTAGCTGTGTTCTGCTTATGCTTCTTAGAGCTTTGACTTTCTTTGGTTTCTGCCATAAAAGATCATATTTCTGAGTCTTTCAGCTCAATATGTGCCTTATATGAGAGTCGTACTCCTGGTGAAATCCCTGTCAGAAACCTATAGCAAAGAGCTGAACAGATATACATAACTAAAAGAGAATTTCCTCATCAAAGAATGTACAGTCTAGACAAAGTGCCTTTAACAGCTCCCTGATACATTGCTGACCTGTGTAAATGGAAACTCCCTGTCCCTATGTCCTTTCTTGATTCTGTGTCCAAATCCTACCATCAGCGAAGCATGCAGCTCTCTGAAGGAACTTGCTTGCTTGCTTTTTTGGCCTTTGCTTCTCCCTCTCCCTGGATGCCGACAGCTTAGCTGGGACAGAGGGAATGCATTTCCTTCAAACACCTCATCAAACAAGGACTTCAAAAAAAGGCTCACTTCTCGCTGGCTATTTTGAAATTGGAGTCAATTTAGAATTTCCAGGACAGATTCTCACATTGGTTGACATATACACTATTGAATCCAAAATCCATATAATGAAAACCAGGATGGGTAGCAATGAGGATTAAACACACATATCATTAACAGAATTGTAGCATATTCTTACATTGATGGTAAGGGAGAAATTTTGCTGCTAAGAAACCTTCAGTTTGGAGTGAGAATTTGTGTGAGGATTGGGTAGAAAGCAAAGACAGGAAAATACATCTGAAGTTTTATCCACAGCTTCTCTAAGTGAAATGCACTTATTAGCAGGGTAGCCATCCTCTGAGGAGTATGAAAGTATTCCACAACCAAGGTGTTAGGAATAGCTGATTAAATAGAGTGGGGTTTTTTAATTTCTTTTTTATCAAGAATAGTTAATGCCCATTTTTCAGCAGGAAAATGAAAACATTCATTAGAAACACTATCCCACACAACATTTTTTGCCACAAAAAGTAGGATACTTTTTCTTTTCCATTCTCTCTCACCTGCTGACAAAACAAAAAAAAAAGGACATAAAGGAGAAAGAGGGGAAGAATATGGAAAAAAATAAATGTGGAAAGGCAAAACTTGCAGTACCCTAAAATAAATGTTCTTGTTTTCACTACAAGACAAAATAATTTTGAAGGAAATGAAAATAATCTTAATTTTCTATCCAGACATTTTTTTGATAGAAAGCTATCTCCCTTACTAGACCCATACGTGGTGTTTATCAACAAGGGGTTCAGCAACACCACATAATTAAAAACACTATTGAAAAAGGTGGAGACTTAGAACTTAGATGTGAAATAGCAATTGAAAAAACCTCTCTGCACATATTTAACTATCAATCTAGAATCCTGTTTAGGTTGCAAGAGAAACAAATTGTTATAATACGATGTAAAGTCATGCCCAGTTTTCTTCCCAATAATGTGTTCCTGTCTCCTCCATTTGGGGCTGTCCAGAGCAGTCATGCAGTTGCATAATAAGTTGGACTGAAGAATCTATCTGGCTGAAAATTAAAGCAGGAAAATAAAAGAAGTTTTCGGTTTTCTCACCAAACTATTTTGTGGCCCTCAGTGTCAGTCCTGGCACAACAGAGCAATCAGATACTCTGTCTGGGAACATCACGGCTTTTTGTGCAGGCCTTGTCCTATGTTTCAGTCAAGCTCTTTGAGATGCTGACTTGCCCTGGGGAAATTTCAGAAATGGCATTTTCTATATTGCACACAATGCGACCTGACATGGGGCTGATACAGGACCTTTTCATATGAATCGTACAACACAGTTTGTTAAGCCAGAGCTTTGCTTCTGCCTTGGGTTTGAATGTGTTGACTTCACTGGAGCTACTTCTCACTTGCATCACAGCAGGCAAGGAGATATTCTATGTCGAGCATCATAACATTTTAACAAAGGGAAACTGGAAAAAATTGCACTAGTCTTCAGACTCTATAACTTCTGAATATTTGCGTAAAGATATCAAAAGCCATCACATGGCCTTCTAAAACCTTCTGGGTATATATTATCAGTTCTTTTTCCTCCGTATAGGCTAAGAAACTGAAATACTGAAAAATTAAATCCAAAACCACACAGCAAATTTATGCCACAGTTTGGACGAGAACTTGGATCTCCTTCAGGGATATTTAACAAAACAAGCTATGCAAATATATGTGTCTTTCTAAGTGAGGTAGCAGCATCCATGTGAGGACTAGGTAGATATAAATGTTCAAGAGTTATACCTTTTCATCTGGTGTAGGAAAGGAAGATAGGCATTGCACAGTAAGGGCCCCTTGATCTGATTTTTAACCATCTCACAAAGCTGCACACTATTTGCCCAAGCTGGGTTGAATGCCTGGTCTAAGTGACTTGCCCCTGTACATACAGAAGAGTTTTTTGTGTACTTGAATTTGCTTTCAGATAATTTTTCACCATGTCTGTCTGGACCTTCTTTTTTTTTTTTAATGTATTCCTTCAGTACCATTAGTGAGGCAGTGCAATGCCATTTTTCTAAGGTCCCGAACGTTTACATCTCCAGGTAGGGTGATTATGGGCATGATGGAATGATGTCTTTAGTCAAGTGTAGATCTTATCTTCCCATGTAACAAGGTAGCCTAATGAAATGAGTTTTATTCAAAGACCTTGTCTCATAACGCTTCAGGAAAACATGATAAATTGAATGATTCTTTTAGCAAATGCATCACACAAAGCACTGGCATATTGCTTATGAAGTTTAATTTTGTAATAGTTCATGGGGTATAATATACCTGTAGCTATTTCAGTGGAATGAATCTTACAGGCTCATTACAAAAGCAGAACTGTTGTCCCAAAATATTGCTTTTCTTGTTGAACTGTTGCTTGGATTCAGGGAAATTTGCATGTATAACCTCCAAGGAATCACTGCATCTCACTTTTTAATTTTTTTTTCTTTTACTGTGCTGTTATTATGAACTGTGGTGAAACTCTTTTATTTAAGTTGTGCAGTCTAGCTGTTAATAGCGGTAGTTTTACTGACCAAATGTGGCAATCTAAATCTAAATCCAGAAATAAATTAGTTTGTTTTTTTTTTTTAAAACTAAGAAAAGTACAGTTGTTTACCAGCTGAAAGAATGTAAAACTAGACAAAAGTAAAATTGTGATTTGGGCAGTCTTTTGTTCTCTTGGATCTCAAATGGTGGAGTTTTTAACATTCATTAAGACATATATCAACTTTAATGGGAAGATGACTGATCCAATTTAGTTATGAAAATGAGAAGTTACTCCCCTGATACAACTATGTTTCTGATAGAAATTCTGCATTCTCATTACTGTAGAATAGTGCATAACGTAGTCACACTTGGGGTGAACCTTGAATCTACATTGCCTGTCCTTCGTTGGCCATTTGGGCCTTCCTGGTCTTGTCTCTAACTGTGGTGGACCAGGAGGAGACCACTTGTCACTCCCTTATGTGCAAGATTTTCAGTCCATCCAGGATTTCCAAGTGCATTCCTGGGAGTGGTGGGGTGAATGTGGGCATGAACACAGTGTTCCACCTCCTATTTGCATGAGAACTCCCTTCCTACTTCAGCAGAACTGTTTGGGCTGTTTGGCTACTGGGGAAAACGTAAAGGTTGACAGAACAGTTTGTTTTAGTTGGGAGTGGGGGTGGGGGTGACTGAGCAATCTGCATAGGTATAATCTAAAACTTATTCAAGTTTTTGGCAATGCACTTATTAAGTGTCTCCTGATCCCTGACAAGTGGTACCATAACCGTTTCATCATCTATCCTTTCTTAAATAGAGCAGCATATTGTTACGTACACTGAGTTGCCGTGCATACAACGGCAGTTCCTGGAGACTGACCCTCCAGTTTGTGCTGTGCTCATATCCAGGAGGTATACCCACTACTCTTCAACCAGAAACCAGTGTGAGAGCAAGAGCTGATATAGTTCTAGATTCTTGCCCTGTATTGAGTTCAGACACAAGAGGCATAGGTTCCCAGACCAGGGCCCTCTAAAGCACTCCCAGGTAGTCCTCTTTGGCCACAGACTATAAAACTTCTGGGACTGTCACAGCAGACTGGGCTCATTATTTTTCCCTAGCTTTTTCTCAGCTCCATTAATTTCTCCTTGCTTTTTTTCTTCCCTACAATACCTCTAGAATTAGAAAGACTGAAAAGTACCAAGTCTGTGGAAGCAGGATCAAAGAGCAGAGCTGAAGTCCATTGAAATCAATGTGAATTTTTCAAAAGGGTAGAATACCACAGGCTTTTGTTCATGCTTTCACTCTACATTGTTTGTGTTACAGTAATCTTCAGAGGAGCCTAATGAAACTGGAGCCTCACTCTGTTAGCCAATGCCTACCCAGCACTGGCTGGATCTTCAGTTTCATCGGATTCACTGGAGTCATGACAAGACCGAGCAGTGAGGCTCTGAACCCATCTATGTGGCAAACATCTTGCTGGATAGGAAACACCTGGCCTCAGGAAGCTCAGATATGGAGCCTTTACATTATAGCATAGCAGAAATACTCATTACTGCTAACATTAATGCTATGGCAGGGGAGTTGAGTGATTTGCCCTAAGTCATGCAGCAGGCTGTGGCAGGACTGTGTCTCCTGAGACCCAGACTCAAATTCTCAGTCCTTTTCTGTCTGTCTGAGGAAATGCTCTGTCTGAGCTCTGTGCCACTCAGGGAACCAGTTCCAACAGCAGTTTTTGTGTTATGGAGGTTGGTAGGAGAAGTCCATGGGCACATTAAGTAGGAAGAGCAAGGGTGGTAGCTTTGTTGGAGCCTTGTTGGAACCCACGCTTGAAATGTTCTGGGTTCTGAGGGGTAAAAGGTTGGAAAGCAGTGAGCTGTAATATTATCTCAGTTCATATTGTTTGATCTAGTTGTAATGAGATACACCTATTTATTGATTACTACAAACCTCTCATATTTGGCTCTTGAGTGAATAAAATGAAACTTCAGCAACTTGACTTTGAACACAGAAAATTGCCAAATATGTATGTTTAAATTATTGCTTTTATATAAATCTAAAAACTATATTCAATTTGAAAACTTGGACTCTCAAGATTGTTAACTCTATCCATTATTTACCTCATTTCAAAGCACTGAAAGATGTTTCAGAGGCTGCATCTTGTACAGTTTGGAGTCTATTTCTCCAGATCTTTCCAAAGATTATTGGTTAGGCAATTTAGCTTGCAAGTCTTTATTAATGAAACTTTTGGTAGCACTGAACATGGTAGAATTTATCACGGGATAAAGGAGTTAAAAATCTCTATGTAATTGAGTTTGAAATCTATATAATGTGTGTACTGTATTGCACATACAATACCACAGTCAGTATCTTTAATCACATTTGGTGTTTCTGTCTGACTGCATATACTTCACATTTTTTTTCTTCTGTAGTTTCAATTAGTGTTTAATGAACTTAGTGAGAGTTAATTACTAAAAAGTGACTTCAGGGGTCAAGCCTGTTTTACTTAGATCCACAAAGACAGAGTGTGAATGTGGTTTTGCCACTATGAAGATTATAATGAAAAGCTCATTATTATTTTTTTAATCAAGGAATAAAAAGCTGACTAAGTATCTAAGTATCCTTTCCACAGCACATTCTCTGGCATTATTACTACACATGTTTATAAAGCAGCAATCTGTCCTGTGTTCAGGTATACCACTCTTACAAATATAACAGAAAGCATCCACTTAAATCTGGCAGCATCATTCAGTTCTTTTTATGTTCCTCCTCCTTGCCGATTTAAAAATGTTATGAAATTGAAGTAGACTTCAATAAGTACAGTGATAATATGTTATTTTCCCATTAAGTACTATGGAATGTGGTCTTATGTGCCTTGCTTCAATATTTGTGATAATTAAACATTAAGGAAGGGTGCTGAATGTATTTTTTTTTAATGACATCAGAGTCACAATTTTAATGCAGAATCAATATGCCTACAACATTTTGGATTCAAATCCATAAATTTTTACAGCCAGTGTTTGTGTTTTGATTAATGTCTTGCACTGTCCTTTTAGCATTTGAGCTGCAGCTCGGGCTCGTGTGGGATATACCTATATTGTTCTTCCATTGGACCTGGGTAATGTTTGAGCTGTCAGGCCCTGGGCTGGCCTCTCCTCATCAAACACAGAGCAGTGGCTTCTCTTTTACCTTGAGACTGAGCAGAAAGGTCCTGCCCACGTCAGTCCCTCCCATGCCCTACGACTGCCTGTGCAGGCAGGACTAAGGGCAGCCTTGTCAGGCGGATCTGGGCTGCAGTCATGCCTTTGTGTCACCCTCCTGACCAGCTCTTCCAGGGCATGGATAGATTCAGCTTATACATGGCTCCTCTGTGCAGCCGTACGCCTCAAAGTCATGCCCCAGCTTTCACTAACCAATATTATTAGGCTGATTAACGTTGCACGATGGGTAATAACACTGAAGATATTCAGATTTAACCTACTGATCACTAATACTCTGCTCTAAATAATAAGGGAAGCCTATTGTTGGTTTATACCGACAAGAGAGGTCTGAGACAATGAACTCTCTGCCTGATATTCAAACAGGTCAAGCTCTCACTAATCCTCTGCAACATCATTGTTGTTTGCTGCTTGGAAGATTCAGAACTATCAGTGCAGCGGCTGAGGAAGACCAAAGTCAATCTCCTTTGCATGTAGGCACTTGGTGGTGTTCAGAACCAAGACTCAAGCTTCTGACCGTTAAGTTTTCATCTTGCCCTTGCATTACAGCCACACAGGACACATTTCACTTGAGGTGTCAAGGCAATTTATACAAAAATCTTGTACTGCATATGGTGTTTGTTATCATGCTGTTTGTCTGAGCTCACACAGCCGATCTGTGGAGGGATAGTGCATGTTTTGTAATGATGAGGCCTTGGTAATTTGAGATTAATTATTAAATGCTGAAAATAACTGAGCATCAATATGCAAACAAATAAACAATGAAAAGGAAAGATGGGAGAGAGAGGTAAGAAAAATGGCAAGGTTTCCTGAGAATCGGACAAAGATGTTTCTCTGGGATTATTTTGACTGCTGTCAACTCTTCCTTTTATTTAGGAGCAATTTCTTTCAAAGCAATAAATATTTGAAAACTTCATATTTATTAAGTGTTAATTTTACCCCTAGGCTTTTTGAGCTAAAAGTTCAAAACACGACACTGAAAATACACACATGCTCCATCTGTTCATCTCCTGTTGCAATGCTTTGAAAAATGTCACCGAAAGCCTTCATTATTTTTAGTGGTGCTACTTTTTCAGGTTTTGGATCCCTGTTTTAACCTTCAGTATCTGTTTCTAGCTCTCTGTCTGTAAGTGACCTCTTCAGTAAAGTGTACAATGACACTTGGCCACTCACCGCAGCTCAGGGAAATCAGGCTGTCACCAGGAGAAGGCAAATTTCCATT
Source organism: Podargus strigoides (assembly GCA_028020825.1). Classification (NCBI taxonomy): domain Eukaryota; kingdom Metazoa; phylum Chordata; class Aves; order Caprimulgiformes; family Podargidae; genus Podargus; species Podargus strigoides. Next base: position 69,558,084 of record CM051622.1, read on the forward strand.
TCTAATTATGGCCTGTGGGCTCAGGACTCTGGCCCACTTCAATCCACAGAGGATTTCCCACTGGCTTCACTGGAATATTGCACACAAAGATGAAGGACAGCAAATGGCTTTTTACAGGAGCCAAATAAATAGACAACACCATTATTTAGGCACCCTGTTTGGGGATTTAGCGTGTGCTCACAATTTAGATTTATGGAGCACTATTTATTATCTGTGTTTTTCTCCTGTCCCCATCCTCTTTCCTATGTTTTGTTCCCTTCTGCCTGTTTTGGTCCACCTCCTAACACTTTTTCTCAGTGTTTCCCTTTCTCCAGCAGCTCCCCAAACCTTCCGTACCTCATAGGCTGAGACGATCAAAATTTGAATAATCAGTGTTGACACTTTTGACTGCCATCATTAGGGGTGAGGCTTAATCCCTTGGGAGCAACAGAGCCCTGGGAGCACACAGCTTGCAGAGCATTGTCTTTAGTTGTCTGCATGTTCAGCACCATAGGGTTTATAATTTGCTCATGTTTTGATTTTTTTTTGCAATTTTGTGGCTTATTTAAAGAGAGCGACAGTTCAGGTTCTGCAGAACATCTATCATGAAAACGCCAAACCAGTCAAATCCCATGAATAGGATACAAGCAGGTTCTGCTTTGAAAGGTTTTTCATTTTTCTTTTTTTCCCCTTGGGAATCAGGTTCCCGATTGTAGAAAGTAGAAGCACTGTATGTCTGGTATTTCAATGTTTCTGTAAGCTATGCTGTTTATTTATGTGAAATATGGATTTAGATGCAACACTTAAAGCTCCAAGTTTCACTTTTTTTTTTTTTTTTTTGTTTGTTTGTTTTTTGTTCTTGCTGGGAGTAGGCAAGAATTCCTCCTCATATGAATTACTAAAATGTGCAGTTTCTTGTGTTTTGAGTGATAGCTCTTTCCCAATTTTAAAGAAGGCATCACTGATATTTAATTTTACTGCTATCCCTGAACTTACTAAACATTTTCAAAATGACTTGGGGAACCCCGCTCCACTGAGAGACCTGACCTGTTAGCCATGTACTCCATGACAGGTGAAAGAAATGCTTGTGTTAGAGAACAAAGAGACATATTAGTACTCAGTGCAAAGCCAGGGTATGAATTAAACTATGTATAAAGGTAAAACCTCAGGGAGAATATAATCATCTTTCATAGGCAGACATAAAAAGAAGCTGCTTTTGAGGAAAGGCTTGAACAGGCGCCTCCTAGGATGTGAAATTGGTCTAATTAGCTAGCCAATAAAAAAGGTTCTGTAAAGACTACTCTTTTGGAAGAAAGTTGATGATTTCTCATTTTAGAGCCACACTAAACAATGTTGGTAAGTTGTGCTCAGGATATTGCTTATCATGAACAGCTGTCATTTGATAGTCTTTGCCTGTAAAGATCTTGTGAGCTCTGGTCCTAGGACGTCTGAGTATAAATCACTGCAGTCAGACCACTCTGAGTTTGTTATTTCCCCAAGTGCAGATCTGTTCTCCTCTGTAGTCCCATGCCTCCTTGTGGGAGCTGCACTGATTCAGGCAGACCACCCTCTGTGGCACAGAATTGTGCAGCCTCTCTTAATGGGAGTGTGCTGGTTCAGGTAGACTTCGCCTGGCTCAGGAGTGTCCTTGCCCCCATTGTTCAGGCAGCGTTGAGGCAGGTTATCTCTAGCTTTAAACCAGGGTACCCAGCTGGCTCCTGAGAAGCTTGGACCTTCCCTGCAGAATGAGGTGTAGCCAGAGATCCTTCCCTTGCAACACCTTCCACAGGACAACAGAGTTATAAAACATGGAGCAAGTGGGAAAAAGATGAGACTTCCCAGAGCTTTTGTCATAAGACATCTCCCTTATGAGGAAAGGCTGAGGGAGCTGGGTCTCTTTAGCTTGGAGAAGAGGAGACTGAGGGGTGACCTCATTAATGTTTATAAATATGTCAAGGGTGAGTGTCATGAGGATGGAGCCAGGCTCTTCTCAGTGACATCCAATGATAGGACAAGGGGCAATGGGTGTAAGCTGGAACATAGGAGGTTCCACATAAATGTGAGGAAGAATTTCTTCACAGTGAGGGTAACAGAGCACTGGAACAGGCTGCCCAGAGAGGTTGTGGAGTCTCCTCTGGAGACATTCAAAACCCGCCTGGACATGTTCCTGTGTGACCTGACCTAGGTGTTCCTGCTCTGGCAGGGGGATTGGACTAGATGATCTTTTGAGGTCCCTTCCAATCCCTAACATTCTGTGATTCTGTGACTACAGAAATCATAGGGTCTCAAAGAGACTGGTCTGGATTTTTTTTTGCCCAAGCAGTAGCCATTCCTGAGGACCACAGCCTCTGTCCCAGTCTCTGCCTTGTTTCTCTCCTAAGTGCTCATCTCCTCCAGGGCTACAAGAACCTTTGTAACCATTTAGGAGTGGGTTGCCTCTCACTGACACCCCTCTCTTCCCCTTAGAGGGAATGGGCATCTTATTACAGTTGTTACTGACCAGTTATTAAAGATCTGTGCTCAGGAATCTCAGTTTCTTTAACTGTTTTTTTTTAAATTCCAGGCATAGGAGTTTGGGTGGAAAGGGTTGGGAAAAGAACAAGAAGTCTTTTAAAGTGTGTACATTCCCCTTTATACCCTGAGTTGGTCATAAACCTGGGAACAGGACCTAACTGTTCAGATTCTACCCCCAATTATTCAACTGTACAGCATGTTCTTTTTACCATTAGAAATATTAATAACAACAGTTTATCGCAATCTCACCTTCAAGGGGAACAGTGAGAAGAGACAGATAAAAACAGGTTAATACAAGGTAAAATGTCTGACTCCAGATTTGACTTAAAAGATAGTAAAAGCAAATCAATTTTTCTTGTATAAGAAATTGTGTCATTTTACCATTATGGTTTTAGTGGCATATACTTTTTCTTTGTGTTTGCCTTTCCTTTTGTCTCATCTGCTGTTCAGACATGATAAGCCTGTTCTCAGTGTACAGCACACAACGCTAGGCATCTTATACCCAAGAACCTGTCTTTTTTTCCCATTTCCAGTTTATACTACTGCGGGATGTGGTAACATATTGAGTTATCAGTCAGGCTATTAGGCTGGCTGTAACTATTTTTAATAAAATACCACAAAATGATAGAAAAAAATTATTTGAAAGATGAGGATTTGACCACTTTACATGTGTTATAGATTCTGAACATGATGTGTAAATGGTAAATTCTGAAAAGTTATCTTCTGTATAATGTCATTTCTGCAGAACTCTCATGCCTCAGGGTTGTGAATTATTGTGCTGTGAACATTATAGGAGAGATTATTTACAATAAATCGTGTAAACCCCCAAATGTTTTGCAATCAGAATATGTCAAATGCTGAGGGATAGGGAAGCCACTTTGGTTTATAACTTCCTTCAGGTACGAGCTAAAAACTGTACAGTACTGTACTTAATGGAAAAGCATCCAGACCAATCTCTATAAATACTTACCACAGTCCCATAAACTAACCTATTAGAAGCACTTGACATTTTCATTTATACCTGTAAAACTGGCGAAAAAAGTTACATAGGCTGAGCTCTTTAATTCTTTCTCAACATTTCTCATGAACAAATTAACTTACAATATACTCTAAAGAATTGTTCATATAATCTTTTGGCTGACCGTCTGTAATCTAAAATATAGTTTATCTGAATAATATGAGTTATGTGTCCTCCAGTTCCCAATGTATGGTGTTATAGGATTCTTGTTTATTTCTCTAGTGCAGTTGGTATGCTGTAAAAATCTATTAGAATATTCTCAGATAATAATGTAACAGGAGACTTCACAGTAGCTGTGAAAATAATACAGGATCTTTTCTAAAATGTTAAACATTTTTTACCAAAAAGTCAGGAAATTAATTCTGCAACATTACCTAATACAATATTTGATATACATTTAAGATCTCTTTTTATGCTGTGTATCAACACACAAATTTAAAAAGAGAAACAGAAAACACTGTGATGGAATAGATGTGGGCAAGTAGGTCAACCTACAGATTCTTTTGGACTGCCCCAATTTGAGTATTTTGGTTGTAGATACAGAAAACGTTAAGAAAAATTTTGGGAGAGTTTTTGAAAGAGGTTCAGTACGCTTAGGACTGGTAACAACACTCCCAAGTCTAGTGAAAACAGAAATGGCAAGTCAGAGTATTAGCATTAACAGCAGAAATTATGTCAAAACTTTTGGCCTCTACAACTATGAATACAAAAAAAAATATAAGATGTATGAGATGTGGAACAGATCACAGGACAGATTACTTCATCCTTAAAACCATTTGAAGGAGCAGTCCTGAACCCAGTAAGAGGTACAAATGGCATACAGAACCTCATGCTAAAACTATATGACAGAGTTTCGTGCACTGCTGTTACCATATCCTTCGCTAGAGCAAACTTGCGTCTCTCCTACTTTACAAATAATTTACAGCTGAATGTGGGTATGGAGACACTTAAAGCATAGCCATAAGGGCAATTAGCAGGACAGTTTCTGCACCTGACTGCCAAAGACCCAGGCACTCGAAACAGCTCTCCGCTGCTCACTTCAAAGTGGACTTTTTGGGAGAAAGAATGTAAGGTACTCTGCAAAGTCTGGTTTTATCAATCACCTGCACCTATTAGTCATGTAGAAGTAGCATTTCAGTGGAAAGAACAAAGTTGTGCACGCTAGTGTTGGTTATAATGCCACATGGCTGCAACAGCACTTAGTTTCCAGACAGTCTGCAGCCTGGTGATCGCAGGCTGGCTTGCTGCAATTGCTTTCTGAAAAGCCCAGGAAGACACACCTGACGACTGCTGTTACATTCTGCCCTCGTTTCACATCGAACATGGTGATATACAGACTACGCTGATGCATGTACTGTACTGTCTGGGTGACGTTTTGTTTTAAAAAAGAACAGTGTATTTAAGGTTGGCCTTTTAGGATTAAGAAGCCATGCTTTTCTGTATAGTACCTTTTTACAGCTAGGTCACAGTGACATATTTTCCAGTAAAAGCTAGGAACTCAAACTTTCAGCAAGTCTGTTTATAAACTACCAAGACAACTAAACAATTGTATTGGAAGCACGCCATCTGTGTTGTTATCCTACGGTACACTGAAGAGTGTATATTTTAAGACAAATTAAGTAGAAACAAATTTACAAATATTATTATAATTCTAGATGCCCAATCTGGCTTTTGATGATTAAGCTTAGCTGTCAAATACCTTATTTTTCTAAATTATCAGGTAAGATACCTATATGTAAAAGTACGACTTGTGATATCCATGTAGGGAAATGAGTACTAAGGTTTCATTTTTATTAGTTTTGCAGGAATTTTGATAAAAAATGTAACTTGTAAAATTTGCAGTAGTATTTCAAGTTGATCTGGACAGAACAGAAGTGCATTTCTGATTAGCCCATAGAATATACTGAAACTAATAATATTTTACTATCCAACTCATTCTTATGTTATTTAGGAACTCTTATGACAATGTTTTTGACAAAGCTGTTGAAAAGCATTGGCCAGAGAGTAGATATTTTTTACCTTATACAAAAAATGCTATTCAATGACAAGCAAATCAAGCAGTTATGTGCAATTCTCTATGGTATTTCAAGCAGAAGTTTGTCAGGAAAGAATGTCTAAGTTATCACACAGAAAAATAATCCTCAGTGCATAGGAAACCAGAACAAAGAATGGCAAGTTACAGGTTCCCAGGAACATAGCAGTGCTTCATAAAATGCGTGGCACATTACTGGTAATTTAAATGAGCAGAAGACGGATTCTATATTTTGTAGCTGTCCTCCAGATAAGGTGTTTTTCTCTTTCTGTTGATGATTGCCCTTTGAGTTGTTTGGAAAATGCTGATTTTGGCTGCTGTATGGCCTACAGAAAACAACAACCAATTTTCCTTGTCAAGGATGTAAAAAGACTGCAGCATTTACACTGATATTTTTCCTGACTTGGGGAAAACGGTGTGCCAATGCCATTGCCGAAGGTACAGGGGTGCACAGATGCCATTCATCAGCACTTACGTGGAACCGGGAGTGGGTTTCTGTGCTTTCTCACGACCAGTTTGAAGGTTTAGTTCTATGTTTGGTATTTATCCCTACTTATAAACTACTTATCTATGGTGACTGCTGGGATTGTCCTCACTGCAAGTATTCTCTATGATGAGTGGAAAGAGTTATAGCCTTCAGAGGGACATATAGCCCTTCTGAGAACTTGTGCCCTGGAGATGACTATTGTGTCAGAAGAAGCATGAGTGGAGGAGCCCATGCAAGTAGGTGCTTCAGTTAAATTCCTGAAGTTATGTGGGTAAAACTAGGTCCTTTCCCCCCCCCCCCCGCAAATACTGTGTAAAATATTTTCAACCCTTAAATCTTTTTTTGCACAGTTGAGAAAAGGCAGAGCAGCAATGTCAGAGTTCTGTCCCCCGTGTTCCCCTCCCCCATATATTCTATATTCTCTTATTAAAGGAAATAAAATGGTTTGGAAATTTATTCCAGACACAAGATTTTTTTTCCTTAATGTATATTTCTGATGCAGCCACATGCTGGGTTCTTTACATTAAACACATTTGGCGATTCAAGTTTACTTTTAGAAACAGCCTGCTTTGTTTTCTGTTCTTAGTTGTTTTTCTTTTTTATTTTTCTTTCTTAAAACCATGAGTTTACTTTTTGTACATCTTGTCCTTTTAAGGAATGCAGGCCTCTTCTTCCATTTCCTATTGTTTATTTAGTGCTTTGTGGAAACACAGTGATCTTTGTAGCCAGCAGCCCATTGTCAGCCTCCTTGGGTTGCGTCTGGCAATGTAACTTTTAAAATGATGATTTTCGTCCACTAAGAGGTAACTTAATTTTAGTTTAGATTAATCTCATTCAGCTTTAACTGCTTAAAGTTAAGGTATTTATGCCAAGCTAGTTATATGGTCTCTTTCTGAACTTAATGGGGAAAAAGGGATCTCCAGAAGGTTACTTACCTCAGCGCTAGCACTTTGTATGATTTTCTGCATTGGCAAAGTGCCTGGATGATGATCTTCAACTCTAAGTAGCTCCTCCCTGCTAACGTGTGTTTTGTATTTCAAGGCTGACCTTCATAAGAAAAGGGTGAGAAGCCTGTTTTGTCATAATGTCTCCAACATGCATACTGCACTATATGGATGGTTTGATGATCCTTATGGGTCTCTTCCAACTTGAGATATTCTACAATTCTATAATTCTAAGATGGTGCTTTGGCCTAAGGTCTGTTTGTTTCAGTTTAACTTAAATCTCTTTCTAGATGCATTCACTAAACTTAGATTTTTAGCAGGTATAAAATTGTTCACACACTTCTTTGCACCTGGGTAATTAAAAGGTTGACAAAAAATGGATTGAGGTAAGCTGATGCAACTTCAAATACAAACAGCTCTAATCACTCCTCTGATTCTCCTTTATGCGTCTAATTTTTCTGTAAAAGACTGCTCAGGGCCGTAGGATTTGTATTGGCCAAAGGCTAAACACTTCTAATGCTGTTTTTCATTCCTAAAACCACAAGTACAGTACATTTCTTTTGCAGTTTCACTCTTCCAGATTCCTTTTGTATTATTATAGATTCCCTCCTGGGATGAGCAAAATAATATGTGAAGAATATTAGTGATATGGAAGCTTGCTTCAGGGTTATTTTTAGATATCCAAGTTGAACTCCACAAGTGAGGTAATAAATCTGCTTTGAGATTATCAATAAATGAGCAAGTGAAAATGTAGGCTTTAAAAATAGTTTGTACTCCTTTTGTTCTAGGACAGGAGGAGAAACTGAACCAAGCTCTGCAGTCATTGTTGCAACACAGCTGGCTTGTTGCAACACATAGCTGAGCTCGCACAGATGTAACTGCCAGCAGAGTAAGGCTACATGTGTCTTATTTAAGACAGTAAAATATCACAAGGTGTTTGGATAGTATAGCACGGTAAGGCACAACAGGAGATGCAAATGGCTGCCCATTTTGCGTATAATAATCTTGAGTGATGACGATAATAGCCATACTATTAGATTCTTTGACTGGGGCACATATAATAATGATTTTACAATAGTGTAGAGAAATGATAATACAATAACACTGTATATGCAAGACTTAAAGAGATAAAACCTCTGATATTCGTTATGTATTCTATAATAACTTCTGCATGGCTGGCATTTCATCAATGGGCTAATAAAACTTCAGTTTTATAATTATGTCTGAGGTCTACAATGAGCTCAGTTATTTTCATGGAGTAAAGCCAGCCTTCAGTAATGCTTTTGCAAGGAGCCAGGTATTGCCCTACTCTTAAGGTTGACTGAGCAAGTCTAAAAATTTTACAAGAGCTGGCTGAGATTTAGACCAATAAAAATCCATTTTGTCCTCTTTTTTTTTAAACAGTAAAAATCCATAAGTAAAACAAAATTTAAACTTTAGAGGTGCAAAGCTTAGGTTATTGGGCCATTTGAAATTTTTTTGGCAAAGGTGAAGTATTGCATGTTTTTCAAAGAAACATTATACTCTATTTCAGGAGGATTTGGATATATGGAAACCTCTAATAATTCATTTCTCTTCTAAGATCTTCTACCACAGAAGAGTTTTAAAAATTTCACTCTATTTTCAAAACAAAAATGCAAATAACTCTTTGGTATAGTTTGTACATAAAGGAATATGCTGTTTTTTTAATAATATTTTCATTCAATTAGCTTGTCTTGCCTAATAAATTTTAGTATTTTGTTACTAATAACTAATGAAGAACAGGTAACAAAAGCCATAACAACATCTTGTACTCATTAATAATTGGATCAAGTTAGCTTGCACATCACATGAGCACGCCGTCACATACAGAAAGCAAGAAGTGTCTGGGGCAGCATACATTATTAATTAGAGCTGAAGCTGGACTTCTGTTGTGGCAATCATTACTTTCATGTTCTATTACTTTCATGTTCTAAAAATACTACATCTGACTTGATGTTTTATGATTTCGGTATGTCAGTGGGTGGACATTAGATACATTTCATGAGGGGCTGCAAGCTTAAATTCTCCTCACTAAAGGAGAGAAGTTCAGGAAGGGCATGGTAGCAACATAAGGACCTTCTACTTGAGAGTGAGCTTCCATGGAGGTCAGCAGTTGCTTCCTGGCACCTTGAGCTCAGTAGGATGAAGCTGGAATATCTTTCACGTCCCAGATCATCCAAAAATTTCTGTATATTTTGTGGCCTTTTCTTTTGTATTTTTCAAGACTGCTGGTGTTTCTGGTATAGAAGGGGCAGCATCCCATACGCATCCTTGTATCTGCACTTTGGCTGGTATGGCAACATGCCCCTTTCTAAGATCTTCTGCTGGCTCCTGGTGTTCACTATAGAAATACTCTTCAGCCATTTCATATTGCAATGTTTGAATAGTTTGAATGCAGCAAAAATATTGACCTGGTTTTGGGAACTAATTAGATCTGTCTTGTAGATGTAACAAATTCAAGTATGATCAAGCTGATCATGTTCTTTTGGGGTAGTGATGGATAGGTAGGTAACAAAGCTGTCATTACAATGCTTTCTAATGATTGGATCCTCCTTTTTGAAAGCGATTAAGAAAAGGTAAATGTGCGACTTTGTTATTTCCTCTGTTAGCACAAAAAGTTGCATAAACTTAGCAATGCGCAGTTGGAGGAAAGGATTAGAAGGTGGTCTTCTGACACGAGCTCCATCAGAGATCAACTGGTTAATAGGATGCAATCAAATATCTTCTCCTAGACATGCTTGAACAGCTGAAACATTTTCCTGGGTCCTTCAAGCCGAATACTTGTATGCTGTGCTGAAGCTGAAGGGGAATGCAAGCATAGCTAAATACTACATTTCACATGGGGGGCGGTTACCAGCAGCTGAGGGACAGTAACTCCCTAAACTGCTGGAGCACAGTCCTTATGATTTTGATTCTGTTTTGAGGTAGCTTCAAGTAACAGTAATCACAAGAAAAACTGCCTGAACAGACTGCTTGCATCCCTTTCGGTGTCACGCAACAGAGACTGTAAAATGAATTTGTCATTTTGCTATAAAGCCTCACTACTGAGATAAGGAAGTTGGAGATTATTTTACGGAATGGAGTCCTGTTCTTGACTGGATATTTCTCCATGTAGCTCGTTCTCTTCTTAGGCGGGTCTGGGCTCTTCTGTCCCAATGCAGTTAGGACATTTAAAAGTGAACTGCTCTGCAAATTCATCAAGAGAGACATAGTCCAATGACATCATCTTCATGTCATTAGTGGGAGCAAAGGATGCTTAGTATCTCATGGAATTGTAATGCTAGTGTTAGGCTTGAAAATTTTTGTATTTGCAAAATCAAGCAATCAAGAGATCAGACCTTTTCTCCTCAAATAAAACTATGTGTTGTGAATGGACTTCAGCCGCCATAGGGCTTTAGTGGAAATACTTAGTATATATAAACATGAAAAATATAATGCTTTGTGAGATCTATCTTTTGGCCAAGCTGAAAAGTCTTTTTAAATATTTTTGTTTTCCTGGTTGCTCCAAGGGCTCTATTTTCGTTCTTGAAAGATGCTTGTTTGGCCAGTTTCTGAAATTACAGATATTTTCCAGGGCTATAATCTACTTCGACTAAAGAAAGTCTGAAGATGGCTGATGTTCCAGGGAACATGTGTTTTGAATTGAAGAACAATGATACAGTTTTGTTTGCACTCATAAATAATGAATCTTTTTCTGACCACAAGTAAAGATTGTCTAAATTAGTCTCCTGATTCAGTAATTGATCTGAAGCGTATGTTGTGTCAGAGCTATCAATATTCTGATGACTGCATGCATCTAAGAGAGCTACAGTAGTGTTTATGAAGGACATTATATAGAGTATAAAGGGGGTTAGAAATGAGCTTTGTGGATTATCTTCAGTTAATGGCATGGCAAATGTCATTTTATGGACCTAATTTACTGAACATTAATAATGCTACAGTTGAAGTAAATCATTTTAATGGCAAGATTTATGTGAATAACACTAACACTAATTTACCAATGGAATTTACAAAATCCATTTAGCTCTTCTAAAAAGGCACTAAGTGGATGTTATGGCTTGGTTTTAGACTGACACTATCATGGGAGTAGGGCAGCCCTGATCTTTCTTTCTCCCTTGTGCTTGTGCATAGTGAAAGCCAGAATATGAGTTCAGCAATAGCACTTTGGTGAGTCAGAGAATAGAGCTGAGTGATCAACCCCTGTTTTTTTTTCTTTGCCTTCAGCCAAGAGCAGCTGATTAAAGTTGTGCCAAAGCAATACTGGGAAGAGGTGCTTGGGGACTGCACCTCCTGCACAATGTCCTCCCAGTACTAAATGCATTTACCTTCAGACAGCTAAGCTGATGTGGAGTCTTTGGCGTGCAAAATGTTATTGGGAGAGCAAGATGCTGGGGATGAAGAAACCTTGATGCCCATGCCCATTCTGCTTATGGTACTAAATGAAGAGTGAGCTACAGTATCTATGGTGTGAAGATGTCCAGGATGACTGGAGAGCATTTCTCTTCCCAAGAGATGACTCCATTAACATAAGCAAGAACTCTCATGACAGATAAGGTCCATGCGGCCAGCAAGACTTTTTAGTTAGCAGAGGAAGCTCTCAGGCAGAGTGTCCTAAAGAGATGATGCAGAAACACTGTAGAACCTTCTGTCCTCATCAAGAGGACATCGGTGGTTCCTGCCTTTTCAGGAACAAATGCAGAAATCAGGATTTTTAGCTTTCAAATTCCACAGGCATTTATGTAAAAAAACTGTTTATTCTCAAGGTAAAACAAGTATAACATAAGACAAACCTATAAATTAATCAAACTCGGAAAAGAAAGAAAGAAAGACAGGCAGACAGATAGACAGACAGTGTTATTTCTGTTTTTAAATATACAGAAATTACTTATAAACTGTCATAGTAGGGAACCGTGTAAGCGGAAGAGAGAGAGAGAGAGAGATAGCCAGCCCATGGAAAAAAAAATGAGCAAACACTGTAGTGTTTGCTAATAAGGTGTCTAGGATGAACATATAAGCTGATCAAACAGTGCATAATTATGAGTTTAAAAATTATTGCATAGAGAATTTGATTATTCACAGAAAGTTATGGGCTCAGCTGAGTGTGAGACTTTATGTATGTCTGTTGGAACTGGTTGTTTATGATGTGACATTCTTTAATGGTAAAATGAAAAACATCACAGTTCTGTGCCAGAACAGGAGAGGGTCATAGGGGGAATTAATATTTATGAAACAAAATAAATATGAAGATGGAACTTCCCTCTCCTTTTCCCATCCCCACTTCTGTTTTTTAACTCTATGAAGTCCATGACACATAATTTACACTGGCTTATATACACTGTGGAACAGCTCACATCTTTGCATTTAGCTCTCATTATGGTATGGTGTTGCAGGTACCCTCTTTGAGAAGTGGGTGCTGTCGGAGGCATAAATTGTCCTTTATTGCTTTTAGAAAATTCATTTACTCCTGAAAAGATGCAATATGCCAGTCTTGCAGAGCCATAGCTCTATTTTATCCATCTATTTTAAGGAAATGCAAATACCTCTTCCCACTCAAACCTCTTGCCATAGGATTTCTCTGTGTTCCATATTGTGATCTGTAAAGTACTTCCTCTCAGGGAAGAAAACCTACTAATTTTACAAGTGAGGACCCAAGAAGGAGACAACTAAAGGTTTTGAAAGCAGACTGTGGTGGGGTAAGAAATCAAAGAGAGATCTTTAGGTTGTACATAAGTACCAAAGTGACTTTTGTTTTTTTAATGTTCTCTAATAGCCACTCTTCGGTGCTCCTCATCCACTTCCCAGCACAGGTGATATTTGGCATCTCTCCTCATTTTGTCAGGCTGTAATTTGGGTAGATTCTATGCCCTAGGTTCCTCATCTGTAACTTTAGGCACATAACTGAAGTTCTTAAGCTAACTTAGTGCCCTGAGATCCCCTACATAGAAAATGGAGAGAAATACGTACCTCTGGAAAATGATTCAGCCCTCCTAAATTTTGATTTACCCATGAAGATGACAGACTCCCTTTCATAAGAGTGGGGTCTAGAGTAAGAAGGTCTCAGGGTAGTGACTTCCATTAGATGACTGAATCTGGATGGGATGCATGTAAGTTGAGTGTCTTGATAGTGAGACAAAGCTTTAATGTCCTGCAGAACTTGGGATCATGATGCGTTCTAACAGTAATTATAAAAGAGAACTGCTCTAAAAAAGATGCAGGTAAATTGAATGCAGGGAGGCTGCTAGCACTTATACTAATTCATTCATTGACCAGGAACTGTGCAATTTTGCCAGAAACACCTCTTCCCCCCAAGAAACCTGTTTTTCAGTACTGGGCACGCGCAGTTGCCAACTTATCAAATAATGAGGTGTTTTTTGTAGTATGCACAAATGAAGATGAGAAAAGTGCGTTCCTTGTAAATACATTCTCAGAGAAAAAAGGAAACCAGAGTTCTGGATGAGACACGACACATGCAAGCATTCAGTCTGGCTCATATTACCACTAACTCATCATCACCTTTCCCAATAAACCCAAGCTGCCTAAAAATGGTGTTGAATATTTTTTTCCCAGGGAGGAACGATATTTCAGGTGACAGAGAGAGAACACAGTAGAATGATTCAATATGGATAAATTACTGCGGTTTTGCTCTAATTTTTTTCTTCACCGCCATTTGGTTTCTTCTGAATTCTTAATGGGCTGTGTTCTACAGGGGAAAAATGCCCAAAACAAAACAAGACCTAAGAAGCAAAGTGGATTTCAAAGACAACCTGAAATGAAGAGTGAACATTCAAGCAACTGAGAGGAAGCATATTCCTCCTTTGAACTCAGGAGGTTAGTATGAACTGGCAATACTTTCTTTCAGACCGTTCCTCACAATTAAGTACAGCACTGATGAAAACTCAGAGAGGAGATCAATGATGTGTCCTGGAAAGAGCTTGAACCCATAATGGAACAATCAAGAGCAAATGCTTTCTAAACATGGGGCTCTCACAGGGATCAAAATAATTGCTTCAAGAGTCTGTTTATTTACTAGCAAAGGCACTTGTTTTTATTATGCTACTGAGAACAAAGAACCAGTGCTGGTACTTGGTCATTTTATTTCCACAACTCTGCTATCACCATCAGTAGTTGAGACAGGTTCCTCAACAGAAACAAAAAAAATGGGCTTGCCCACTTGCCCACAGTTAAATGACTGAAGTAAGAGCATTGCAGTATATTTTTTTCTTCTTTTCTCCCGCTCTTTCCCATGAAAGAGAGGAGCCTGCCTGCCCACTGTGGTGCTTGCCTGCAGTGCCTATTCACACACAGTGGTCAGAAAGACCACCAGAAATCCTGCTTTGAGATATTCCAGGACAGGACCTCCGTTTGTGCAGTCTCAGTGGGGAAAATTGTAGCTGAGAGCTTACAAAATGCTTTTAGCTTAGTTATGCCACACAGGTAAGTTTTATTGTTGAGAGGCAGGATTCTAATTGAAAGTTTTGTTTCCATTTCATATATTCTGCATTATTTTGCTTCTTGGGAATGAGAAAGGATAATACATGTTTGGCTCTGTTTCCTTATGCAATTTACAGAAAATTGATCATCTTCTGACCTAAAACTGAGAGGACACAGCTGTCCATCTAATTCTTCATTTGAGTTCTCGTATGTAATGGGCTTGAGGCGCTGGGACACGAGGACTTGAATATCTAATCCAAGAGACCATTTAAGGACATTTCTTTTTTAACCTGGGAACAAATCTTTTGGAATTAAGAGCTTTGTTGGACTAGGGTCAGAGAGCTCATCACCTTGTTTTGAATCAACACAAGGGGGCCTTAGGGATGCATATACTCATTACAGCAGCATCAGGCAGCCAGAGCCTCCTGGTGAATCTTGCTTATTGTTTTACATGCTATTTATATATATAAAAGTGTAACAAATGGAAAGATGGCTATATATCATAAAATCATGGCAAGTGTTCATAGAATTTAGGGAAAACAAACTAAACAGTCACAGACTCTCTGTTAAAAGAATGAAAAATAAAAGAGAATTCACAATTTCTCTCCAACAAGAGATGTATTCTCATGACGTACATTCTTAGTATAATTCATATCATGCAAAGAGGGTAAACATAGGGAAAAGCCACAATGTGAGAAAAAAAAGAGGAAGAGGAACAACTCATTTTTTGGCAAAGAATAATCTCAGAATAAATGGTATCTGTAGGACCTGTCTCCAGAGCCTCTTCTACTGCTCAGATGCAATAAACAAGGTTCACAGAATCACAGAATCACAGAATGTTAGGGATTGGAAGGGACCTCAAAAGATCATCTAGTCCAATCCTCCTGCCAGAGCAGGAACACCATAAAAGAATGTTTTTGGTTTTTTTTTTTCAATATTGAAAAATATCTTCAGAGATCACCCATGACTTATTAAAACTTTATCTGTGTACCACAATTAATACTAGAGGTGTGTCAAGGCAAAAATTTGGTTTTCCTTGTAGATTATGTTTGTTCTGCATACCTACTGTTAACATTTTTCCCAGCTAAACGACCTACTCATCTACTCTATGCATCTTACTCAGCTCTGTAAGTCCCTTGTACCTGGAATGAGCTTTAGGGCATCATCCACCATAGAAGCCAGTCTTACATAGCAGGTGAATGACCACAAGGATGTCATGGTATGTGTGGGGTATTGTAATTTTCCTACCTGTTTTAGGACATCCACAGAGCAACTGAGCACCTTTGTGTTAAATCAGCTAGAACTAGTGAAGTTCTTTTCATCCATCATGGGGTCTTTGGCCATTCTTTGCTTGGGGAAAGGGTTATATGTTTTGTTTAATTGTCCTTTGTTTCTTTTGGTTTCCTTTTCAAGCACCTCTTGTCTAGGAGGGTCTTGGTGACTCTTTGAGACCCCTGTGGTGGTGAGTTGATATCTGGGCAAATAGCTGTGTTGTTTCAGACACTTGCCATGTTCTCTCTGATGTGGCTGTGGCTGAACAACTATGTTAGCCAGTCCCTGTTAGTAGTGATTGGCTAGGTCTCGCCTTTCCTTTACCTTTTTTTTTTTTCTCAGAACAAAAGAGATACAGAACCTGTGTCCCTGTTCTTGCATGTGGTAGGGCATGGCCAGCTGAGAGCAGACCCCATGTACCCCAGTACATTTATTTGCTCTTTGACAAGGTACAGTGGAACCAAATCTCCAGAAGTCTAGTGATAACATTGTGAGCAATGATGAAAAAACACTGCAGAACTTGGTTCTTACCACATAACCAATCTTTTAGCAAAGTAGTCAAGTAATTGTGGACACAAACAAAGACATTTCTTCCTAGAAACAATGGGAATGACCTACCGAGGCAAAGGAAATGGATTCAGGTGAAGGCAATGGGTTATTTTGACCTCTGACAACATAGTATTTTTTGTATATTCAGCTACTATGACCTTCTCTATTATAGTCACTGTAACGTTCATGAGTCTATGTCAGGGGAGGAATCACCCAGGAAGGACATTGCAGAGAAAGTGGGAATAGACTCTTTCTGAAATGCTTCAAATATCCAAGAACATCTCTAATATATAATATGGAAGTTATTCTGAATATTTGCAGAGAGAGAACATTTGTAATGTATCATACACACCTTTGGTCTCCGAGAAAACTAATAATGTGAAGGGTAAGAACACACAACATAATCACAGTTCCAGCCTTGTTCTGCTTCCATGTTTTTGTGTCTCCATGGGATACTTATGTTGCAGTCTTGAATGCGTTAAGTGTTATGCATGAAGTCACATGACTTGAACTCCAGGGCAGACACAAATTAATTTCTATTGGAAAAATGCATGCCTGATGTTGTTTTCATCGCTATGTCCTCTTCTGTGTAGTGAGTAGTAATATTTTATCTATCTGAAAGTTACATCTAGAGCATTTTTTACCATCATTGGTACAAACCTTGTTGCTCTCTGCAGCTACCTGAAAGGAGGTTTTAGCAAGGCGGGGGTTGGTCTCTTCTCTTGGGTAGCTAGTGGTATGAAAAGGGGTAATGGCCTCAAGTTGTGCCAGGGGAGATTTAGACTGGATATTGAAAAAAATTTCTTTGTTGAACGGGTTATCAAGCACTGGAACAGGCTGCTGAGGGAAGCAGTTGAGTCACCATCCCTGGAGGTATTTAAAAGATGTGTAGATGTGTAGTTATGGGGCATGGTTTAGTGGTGGACTTGGCAGTGTTAGGTTAAAGGTTGAACTTGGTGGACTTAAAGGTCTTTTCCAATCTAAATGACTCTATGATTCTACGAAATACAACGTTTCCTTTTCACCTTAATCAGAGGATAATATTTCCAATCCCCTTCGTTTGGTTTGTGGTGGATCCCTTCTGTGCAAAACTTCTAATTTTGAAAATCAGTCTTGTGAAGAGCTGTCTCCGTTGCAGACATACTCCTGTGCTGCTGCAGCTTTTTTCTACTAGGGCATGTACCAGCAGTGTGTGCACCTAGCTAGTAAGCAGAATAAATATCTTAGGTTTGTCAGAAAGAGACTGGTTAGAGTAGAATGTGTGTCTGTTTTGGGAGTTGGTAGCGAGTGTGCCACATGGTCTACTGTCAGCTTACCCCACTGAGGTTGTGCATATCCTTCCTCCCTCACAAGGCCATTTAGAAGTGGACTGAGTCCACCTCTGGGATTTTGTCAAGCCTTTCCCACCGCATTTAAGATGTACGTGTCTGATGTATTGCTATTCTTGTTCTTCAGTGTGTGATTGGCCAGACTGAACTGAACTGCCATGGAATAATGTTTAGATCCATCATGACAGCATTTCTCTGAAATACTTTCATCACAATGTGGATTTGTCCTGACTTTGTCCTGCTGGACCACTTCTCACAATTGTAACAAGTTGTATAACAAATAGCCATATCTTCACTTTGCTTTTCAGTTTCATTTTGGTCTTTTGCTGTTTTTTGGTCTGTTTAGACAATTAGCTCTTCAGGGCAGGAGCCTGCTGTTCTTACACATCTGTAGAGTACAGTTCCTGTCAGTGTTATATACATCAAAATAACAAATGAAATGTGCCTCACTTCTGATGGTGCTCACAGTGTGCCTTACTCTAGGGACTGATATAGTGTGTCTAAGTCACTTGCACTGACATGCAGAATCGTCCTTGAAGGTTAGGCCAAGTACCTCTCACGTGTGCTTGGACAAAGTATTACTTCTTTGTTGGTGACAGGAAGAATGCGTGATTTTGTTCTCTCTACTTCTGTTCTCATGATGCAAATCTCCTGGCTGTCAGCAAATAACTATCTACCCTCCATCTTTGGTGGTAAAAACACTAATAGCCAGACTTCACTTCCCAAGGATGCCTTGCAATTGTAGAAACTAAAACTGCACTTTATTTCCAAGAAAATTGTGACTCCATTTCTTGAAAAGATGTGATCATAATATGTAGCTATAGAGTGAGAGATTTACTTTAAGAAAGCAATCTGCTTTCAAAAAATGCCTGCCATGCAAGATGAAAAGAAAGTACCATGCCTTTCAGTGCATTCCTTCCAACCTTATTCAGTTTTGCCTGTACCTATATGCAAGGATGCAAATCATAAAATGGTGTATGCTCCTTCAACTTTCCTCATACTGGGTACAATCCCAGTCCCAAAGCTCTCACTTTCCTCATGAAAGATGATTCAACTTTTTTCATAGCTGGAGTTTAAAAGATGCCTCTGCCCCTCTGACTTATTAGTAACTGCCCTACCCCATTTACAGAGATGTCAAGCACAGTCCTGAGGTGGACTCTAAAGTGTTCTGCTATTATAATTCCTTGTAAATGCATAGATTTGATTTAAGCTATCTTTAGAACACAGATTTTGTTTCCCAATAAAGTATTCTTTTTTGTGACCTCCTAATTAATAAGATTAAGGAATTTAGCCTGGGAATCTGACAAAAGGCAGCATTCTAGGACCCTAACTGAATATTAATATCCATCTTGTAGCAAAAGCAGAACACTTGTTTGTGTATATTGGAGCCCCACTGGTTTAGGTCTTTACTAGGAAAACAACAAAGAAGAGAAAAAAAATAACAAATTACAGCTGAAACAAATCATCAGCATCACTGTTTTCAAATTACTATATTTCTGGGGAATTTCAGTCAGTTACATGAAAAAGAAGACATCGGTTTCAATGGAGCTTTGATAGTCAGGTTATGTTAATAATGGGGACTCATGTAAAATGCATAAGGTATACCTTACAGATGAGGAAGATTGCTAATAATTATTCTGTATGCTAAGAGTGTAGCTCTTTCTGAACTGATACATAAAGACTTCTTTACATCCCAGCCTAATTACTTATAGACAGTTGAGCACAAAATTACTTTCATCTGTTTGAACATGTGGAAGGAAAGAGATTAGAGATGTACCTTTCAAAACAGCTGGCTGGCATGTTAAAGAAGAAAACCTACTGGTTCTTCAGTTCTGATTGAAAAGTGCATTTCTTTATAATTAGACCTATTAAAGTAAATGTCGTGCAGGGGGATTCTCGGAGGGGGTGACTAGAGTGCACAGCATGAAAGTCAATTTCTCTCTTTTTGGCTGCTCTAGAAACTGGAAGAGTTTTCAAAGCTGAGGAAAGATAAGACTAGGTGTTTTGCCACCTTGTGTTTTTCCTTAACCATTTTGGGATTTCTTTTAGTGCATGGATTTCCATGGAATAGCAGTGGGAGTTCCTGGGGATGGCAAATGTCTATGGGCAGCCAATAATCTGACTCTTTTTAATGTCTTTCTCTTCCTGTCCTTCAGGAAAAAGTCAATGCTAGTTGTGTGAAAGCAATGACTTACACAGGAAAAAAACATATGGAGTGTCACAAAGGGGCTGTAGGCAGATGAGTGATCAATGTCTTGAATTTCTATGTGTTTTCTTTAGCTGATTTCAGGGCAAGTGCTGTAGAAAAGGGGCCTAATCCAGTACTGACTTTATGGTTTTGAAATGGAATAATGTGCATTTGTAGCAACACCAACAAGCAAAATCTTTCTCCTCCTCCAGGTTTCTAATTCTATCCAAAGATTTTTAGTGTGTCCTGAGATAATAGCCATAGTAGCAATTTCTTAGGAGTGCTGTCATCCAGACTTCTCTGAGCATTTCACCAAGAGGAGACACATTGCTGTCCTCCTTGTGTCAAGAGAGGAGTCAAGATGATACAAAGTGAAGGTACTACCTCAGAGATACATATGAGAACTCCAGGCTGACTATGAATAGACTAGATGCCTCTCTTAATTTTTCATGTATATAGCAAAATAAACAGCCGTGGAAGCTCCATGGGGAGAGAACCATACACTGCTCTCCAGATCACCAGAAAGAGAACCATGTACCTGGTGTAACTCCTCCAGGTCTGAACCATGAGATATTTTGCTGTTGCCTGTTTGGTCTCTGTTCTCTGGGAGATCATGTAGAACAGATGGAATTGGGTTAGGATGTATAGGTTGATGTGGAAGTCAAGAATATACACTTTAAAACACTGTGGATGTTCAGAGCCTTGTCCTATCAGGTTTTGAACATCTCTGAGGAGATCTTAAGATCAAGTCTGAAGAACACGGGAACAGTTGAAATAACCACCAGTTTAATCTGGTATCTTGTCTCTGACAGTCACAAGTGTACAGTATTTAGGGGAAGATTAGTAAGTCTACAGTGGTCCTTTCTATTGCACACCTCAAATTGGTGAGTTTTGGGTTTACTTCATGCATATCTGGGATCTGTAGAATGCATTTTTCTGATCACACAGATCAGCTGTTTATGACAGGCATGACAAAGAGGGTGTGTAGGCAGATTCTGATTCAGTCCAGGTTCTCTTGTATTTCTTCCCGAGATGATTTTTCCCATGCATAAAGACAGAAAATTATAGATAGAACTTTACAAATAAACAAGAGGTCCATGGCCTTAATATGAACTTTTTCATTAGACCAGCCCCTATTATGTCACGAAAGAACTGTGTCTTTTTGGGTATCCTGGTAATCAGATGCTGTATGTCTGTGTGACAGTCCTGATGAAGCTGCCCTGTATAGAGGCTCACAAATCCCGGCTCCCCCTGAATTTTCACCCTGCTCCCCACAAAGGCCTTCACTGAGCTGTTTTGGTGCTGTTTGAGGAAAGGTCTCCTGACTCCTGCATTCATGTCAAGAGGCTTAGCCTCTTCGAGAAAGCAAAAGGCAGTGTGGCACATCACTCCAAAAGATGACTGAGCCTTTCATTAGTGAAATTAATGAAGAGGACACCGCAGTGCACTGAGCTTGGTGGATACTTCTGGCTAAACCTCTAGGGGAGAACAGGAGAATGACTGCCTTGCTGAGCCCCAAGCTGACCCAGGCTCCTGCCCCAGGCTGCCACTGCTAAGTGCTTTTCCAGCATGCATAGAAACAAAAATAATTGTAACAGCACCAGTCATGTTAACTCATGAATGTGTTGGCCTTTGTCTTAATTTCTAATACGGTTTGGACTTGCACCAACTTTGAATTCTTTATGGATAGAGGATACTTCTGATTAAAAGATACATCTTGATTTAAAGGACAGCTAGTGTGTTGTACACATAATACATGGCTACCAGGAACACTACTGATTGCTGATAATTTAATTCCTATAACAGACTAGAGAAAGCTTATTACCTGGCAGCCAGTATTCAATCACTATTTTCTGAAATAAATAGCCTATCAAACAGCTAACGATAAAAAAGCAGATGTGATGTCCTTAATTTTGTGTATTTTTAAATGTAATATACTGTGCTAACACAGACATCCTAAAAGCTGTCTCCCTGTTAATCCTTTTCAATGGCTTTTTCCTGTATTGGTGGCATGGCTTATTTAAGTAAATGGTATTGTTACATTAATTTTAAAATCTGATGTATGGGTTAAATAAGATAGTATAATAGAACAGGAAATGCACTAAAATACTGTCTTCTGTGTTACACTCGTGGTTCATGGTTGGTTTTTAGTATGCTGTAAGAAAAGAAGCATTTTTAAATAAGTAAATACAACTGATTGTGTATTTCTTTTCGTTGTCATTGTTCTCAGAACCATAGAAACAACCAGAAAAGCAAAGACTATAGAAACATTCTGGCATCTGGGCCACAGAGAACTAAATACTGTAAAATAAAATAATTCTCCCCTCCTCCCCAACAACTCAAAACCTCATTTGCCTCCACAGAATACTTGGTGTTGTAGTACGACAAAATGTAAAAAATGGGTAAGCAGTGAGGTGTATAATAGAAGTAAGATGGGAGAATCTCATTCATTTTAATTAATAAATAAACCAAATGATAGAAATCTACAGAAAAGACATCAGTCCATTCAGTTATCTGTCTTTTACTGGCGTAGAATGAAGTCTAATGTGACATCAGTTATAGATCAAGTATAGAGCTGGCTGTGAACTTTCAGTGTGATATTTTGAAGAAACATAATATATTTTAACATTCAAAACATGATTTTTAAAAAAAGTTTGGCATTGTTCAGTATGTTACAAGTGAAAATTCATGTATTAAGATATGTAGTTGGGGAATCAGAACAGCCTGAATCAAAACATTTTGTTTGCCTAAACCATTGTATTTCAGATTAGCTGAACATGAACTTTTATCTGCCTGAGATATGCCATGGAACCAGAGGAGCTGATCTTCAGTGTAGTTCACACTCCTAAACTCTTCTAGTTGGGCTTTTTAGCTGAATGAGGTTTCCATAATATATCAATGTTCTTTCTCATTGAATAAGCAACATGTTCAGTTGAAATATAGGATAAGTTAGTCCATAGGTCAGCCTAGATCTTCTTATGAAGGATTTAGAGGAAGCAAACTTTCTAATGAAAACCAGAATGACTTTCAATTTTGAATGTCCTAAATTCAATTCTAGGTGTTCTGACTTTGATAATGTATGGTATAAATTTCTCCCACTGAAATATATATGTACAATGGAAATAGGCAAATATTTCTCTGTTATTCTTTAAACTAATGAATTTGAAAACTAAGACTGAAAATAAACTTCTAGCATATTTATATCCTGTTTAAAAAAGGATGAGAGAAAAGAGAGGAAAAAATTAATGAAAAATGGCTCAGAGATGGGAGTGTAGTGTTGGACAAAACTTACATACAGAGATAATACAGGCAAGATAGTGGGGTGTTTCCTTGTAGGTGTATTGGGGTTGCAGAGATTAAGGAATCTGTCCTCTTTTACCCCCACTTTCCTTTGCAAAGCCAGTTTTGGCTGTATCTTAAATGTACTAATAAACACTAAAGGCATTTGAGAATAAATCATGTCATAGTTTCTGCTTCCTTTTGAGTGTCCATCTGAAATTTATAGTTCCAGAAAAGTATATATATAAATATATACCAATAACATTTTTGGAAGAAATGGCAGAGCTGCTGCCAGCTATGCCCTCTGGCACTCTGAGAGGCAGAAGCTCCTCTTGGGTTTTGCAGTACGCTCTGAAGTGGAGTTGTGTTTTAATTGCTCCATCCATCCCTATTAAGGGACAGACAGAAGAGGGAAAAAAATCTAATGAGAAAACAGATATTGTATATACATTACACTAAATACCTGTGATTAAAAGAATATTAAGATTGCTAAATGAACCACTGAAAAAAACAGGAAACATTGTATTTATAGCTGCTGGTGTAACCTTAATTTAGCTTCTGCAGCAAACACCATTATGATACAGCCCCAGAGACTCCCGCTTCACCTAATGAACTGGTCCTTCATGGCTGTTCTACTCTTCACAGGTGGTATGGAGTCCCAAGCCTTATTCATCATACAAAATACAGTCCCTGTTCCAAGTACTGGGTGATTAATTTCCTCACAATTTTTCATTTAGTTCTGCCCTAGTACATTCTGTTAATGGTACTCAAGGTACTCATTGTTATAATATTCAATGTCTTCAAGAGCATGCAATAATGCATTTCTGCAAAATCCTGGAATGTGGTGGATGATGGTTATTATTTGTTCTTATGTGTTATTGTATGTATTCTTATGCTCACAACATTGTTCATGGGAAAAGAGGAAACACACTTTATATTTATATAGCCAAGAATTTATTGTTATCGTAACTAAAGTCTTTACAATACTGTCCAAGAATAATTTGTCCAAATTTAATTACAACAAAAATAATATTTTCATACATAAATTCTCATTAATAGTAACAACATAGCTAAAATAGTTATACGCATGCTTAGTTTCTACTTCTTTTTCTGTTATTATGGCTAACCTTTCCATGCTCTTCTGGGTCTTGTGATTGGTGGTTTCACTCTGTTGTTGAGAGTGTTGGGGGTGCAATGCAGACTTGTCAACATCTAGAGTCTTTCACTGGGAGAAATATGATGTTCATCTTGGTGGTTTCTTCTTCCTCACTGTAGAATCTACTTGAGTTTCTTTTTTAATACGCTTGCTAACATGTATTATACATATTTGCTCTTTCCTCATGGGTCTGCAGATTTAAGTTACATACAAATTTACTATATAAGATGCCTTTTTGGTGTGTTAGATACTATGTCTTTATTCGCTGTTACACCTAAACCCAGTTTTGTCCAGCCCCAGGTCTCCATTTCTTTGACTGACCACTGGTGATTTGCTTATAGCTGAAGGGCTCAAGTGCGAAGCCTGTATCACATTTCTTATCACCCTGTGTAGATATTCTTCTACACTGCATCCTGTGTCTCCACTTCTCTGCTGTCATACCAGGCTTGTAGTTCTCTACACTACATCATTATGCACTAGAGCTGTAAAATTGTGGAGGTACCATACAAAGATAAACAAAAGTAAAACAAATCAGCTAGAGATACCTGGTAAATCAGTAAAATTGATGTTAAAGACAAACCAAGAAAAACAAAGTTACCAGCAGGTCAAGAAAAGTTCAGAGAGAGCAAGTCTGGCAAACTTCAGTCCTGAGGCCTTGCAAACTCAGTGCAAAGCTTACAGCCTGCTACTAGCAATGGCAATACCATATTATAGGGCTCATAGTCACAGCGTGCATCCTGAGAAATAGTTTAATTAGAAAGAAAATGCTACATTTCTTTACAGAACATTTACCATAACTCATTGAAAGTTTTTTGTTTTTTTTTAAACCTTAGGCTTCAAGGAATGTTAATTGATTGAAAGTACTTTTAGTTCCTAATTAGATTGTTACAACAGTACTGTAAACAAAGACGATGATGAACAGACACATGCTGAGTTAGGATGTTATGTCTAGTAGGAATGGATACATTTGAGAATTTTGGAGTTAGGTTGCAGTTCAACTCAAAGCCCAGAAATTCAGAGTGAGTTCCACTAGTATTGGCTGCTTTGAACTGCTCTGGGGATGCAAAGCAGCCATAAACTTGACTTAAATGGCCAGTAAAGTGGGTTTTACTGCTTCTTTGTGTTACTGGATTGCTCCAAAGCAGCTGGAATAACCCATGAATCTGGCCCCAGATGTTTATGTGGAGTTTATTCAAACTATTCTAACCTCTTTGACTATGAAATCTGCTGGAAAGCTTGTGAGAATAAGCTCTCTCTCTCTCTCTCCTTCTTCTGCTCTCAACCAGAAATGCCAAAAGAACAGCCAGCCTTTCAGTTTCATCACACTTTTGATCTGGTAAAGGCTGCAAATAGAAAATAAACCCTCTAAGACTTACCTGAGTTTTTTAGAATTCTATAATTTAATCTTAATTCTAAGAAGACCCACTGTGTTTTGGTGGTGGTGCCATCACCTTATTTATAACTAAATTGATTACTCCCTCACTGTTGTTGAGGTGCAGGTCCTGGTGGACAGCAGGATGACCATGAGCCAGCAATGTGCCCTTGTGACCAAGAAGGCCAATGGTATCCTGGGGTGCATCAAGAAGAGTGTGGCAAGCAGGTCGAGGGAGGGGATCCTCCCCCTTCACTCTGTCCTGATGAGTCTGCATCTGGGGTACTGTGTCCAGTTCTGGGCTCCCTGGTTCAAGGACAGAGAACTGTTGGAGAGGGTATAGTAAAGGGCTACGAAGATGACTGGGGGACTTCAACATCTCTCTTATGAAGAAAGGCTGAGGGACTTGGGGCTTTTTAGTCTGGAGAAGACTGAGGGGGGATCTTATCAATGTGGTGGGTGTCAGGAGGATGGGGCCAGACTATTTTCAGTGGTGCCCAGTGACAGGACAAGAAGAAATGGGCACAGACCTGAACACAGGAAGTTCCATCTAAACATGAAGAGGAACTTCTTTATTTTGAGGGTGGCAGAGCACTGGAACAGGCTGTCCAGAGAGGTGGTGGAGCCTCCATCTCTGGAGACATTCAAAATCCACCTGGATGCTATCCTGTGAAACCTGCTCTGGCAGGGGGGTTGTACTAAATGATCTTCAGAGGTCCCTTCCAACCCCTAACATTCTGTGATTCCATGATATGTATTGCAGGGCTTGTATCCTAGTATGAAGTCTTACATCTGATAGTTCTAATTTTCAGTTGAGTTGCAAATAAATTCCGTGTTATGGATGGATTTATCTATTACGTTTCATTCCATTATGTGATGGAGACTCAACCATTTCCCTGGGCAGCCTGTTCCAATGCCTGATAACCCTTTCAGTTAAGAAATTTTTCCTAGTATCCAATCTAAACTTCCCCTGGTGCAACTTGAGTCTGTTTCCTCTTGTCCTGTTGCTTGTTACTTGGGAGAGGAGACCTACACCCACCTTGCTACGACTTCCTTTCAGATAGTTGTAGAGAGAAATGAGGTCTCCTCTCAGTCTCCTTTTCTCCAGACTCAACAACCCCAGTTCCCTCAGCTGCTCTTCATAAGACTTGTTCTCTACACCCTTCACCAGCGTCGTTGCCCTTCTCTGGACATGCTCCAGCACCTCAATGTCCTTCTTGTAGAGAGGGGCCCAAAACTGAACACAGTATTTGATGTGTGGCCTCACCAGAGCTGAGCACAGGGGGACAATCACCTCCCTGCTCCTGCTGATATAAGCCAGGATGCTGTTGGCCTTCTTGGCCACCTGGGCACACTGCTGGCTCATATTCAGTCGGCTGTCAACCAGCACCCCCAAGTCGTTTTCCACCAGGCAGCTTTCCAGCCACTCCCATAGCATTTCATGGGTCACTTGTGACCCAAGTGCAGGACCCAGCACTTAGCCTTGTTGAATCTCAGATGGTGTGAGAGATGCTATTATATCATCTCACTCATCTGGACACATAATCTATGTGTTCCAGTCAATCTTAGAATTATTTTACAATTTTGAATGGGAATATTATGTAAAAGTTCTTTTGCTTTTGGTGAAAGTTTACAGTACCTTCATTCATACTAAATACAGACTCATAATAAGTTGGCCCACTCAAGTTAAGGAAGATGCCTGTGGAGTAAGGTACTTCTTGGCATGAGTAGGACTCTCAGACTGTCCCATTCTGGTGCCAGCTCCAGTCTGGGTCTATACTGCTCTTATAATGAAATTCAAACAGCAAGGAAGACCTAGCTGATCTGTATTCTGCATAAAAGCACAGATTTCTATGATGATCAGGATAGTATTTATCGTGACACCTATGTCATCTTTGGGACACTTCTCCCTACCAAAGCCAAGTCCAACTTTTCATAAGATATAAATAATGTAAAATTATATAATAATATTTCTGACTTGAGTCACTTGAAGCACAGCCAAGCAAAACACTGGGGACTGCATTGGAAAGAACATCTTTTATTTTTGGCTGCACAGATGAGCTAGCTGACCTAGTAGAAAATAACTATCTCTTAATATCTCTGATTAAAATTCCTTAACTTCTAGCATACATTTATAAAAATATTGAACTTCAAGTTTATACTTTATAACAGCCTTGAAGAAAAATTCTGCAAACATGATTTTTCTCTAAATTAGAGATGCACTAATGGTTAGAGAAAGGACTGCCTTTTTTGGCCAAGATGAAGGCTAAAGCAAATATTGATTAGAGATGTTTTATACACTAATACTCAAAAGGCATTAAACAGGCGTTTTCTTCAATGGGAATATTCAATCTCTTTTTTTTTTTTTAATGCTATGATTACTTGCTACATTTTATTTAATGTGTTTTACAATAATAAGGTTTTTGTATAGGTTGCATAGCATACATGAAAAGCATGACCTTAAAAAGGAGGCAGGACGGAGAGAATAGTTGAATTGTTAACAGATGAATAATTGGTTTTGAGAAATGTCAACAGAGCCTGCTTGTCTACACTAGAGCTGTTCCAGGAGAGGTAAACAGAGGTAGTCTTTTTGCTGCAATTACATGTGCAACATTCAGAGGGATTCTTCTAATGACTCACACGCCTGAGATTACTTGGTCTACAGTGGGTTGGAGTCAAATCTGAATCCAGTAGCACACTGCATGATGATCAAGTTATTAGTTAAGGAATATGTTTATTTAAAATAAAGGTAGCCCCAAATTAGGTGACAGTTCTTTTCTCAGTCTGTATGTTGGACCAATAACTAAGTCCATCAAATACAGAGAAAAACAGCAGCATGTTCAAATACAGTTTTATGAATATTTAGCACCCAGACAATTCTAGGAAGTTTAAGGGCACTCATCATTTGAAAATTTCAGTTTGGAGGACCTTATTATGTGGAGGTTGCACAAACTCATCATCCCTATACTAAAGACTGCACTGAGTAAGCAGAGCGGAGACAGAGGGTGGGATAGGAAGTGGAGTGGTCTGCACATGTTCACACAGAAGAAGGAGTGTTAGGACCCATAGTGTCCTTCACTCAGTTGTTGCCTGATCCTATAGTCCACCCTGCTCTGTCTCACAGATTAAATATCTCAGTTTTTCTACTCTGCAAAGTCCTACATGATAAACTTTCTACATATCCCTGAAACAACAACCCAGTGGGTCAGGCATCACTCTATTTGTATTAAATCAATTATTATTTTATTGAGAAGCTGGACATAACTATTAACACTTCTGGCCTATCTTATTAACTGAAGATTAATTTGTGGCCTAAAATGAATCACTCAGTCGTGCTGCAAACCACAGCGATCATCTTATCTAGCTAAAGTACTTGTCATATGCTTCTTAGATGAGAGGTTTGATTTTAAAACAGGCATCAAGAGAAATAGTTTGACACATGGTTTAAAAGGCTTCCAGAGCTCCCTGCTGATTTCCTCAAAGTGTCTCTATCATCTGAGTTCTGAGAAAAGGGTCTGGGGTTACAGACTCAGATGCTGCATTGTCTCTTTTTCTACCACATATCCTCACACCCACTAGCCTGCTGTGCTCTGTGCTTCTGTTTGCTCACTCTCCTGTCATCATCCAGTTCAACTGCCCACCAGCAACCTCAGACTCCTGCATTGGCCCACTTATCCCTCTCCTGCATCTGCATTAGGCAAAACAGAGATACCTTAAAAAAAAATCTCTTTTGACTGTCAAATTAGGCCTTGAATCTCATGAGAACTCCAATTTCAAGATTACATGTTTTCAATATAAGGTCCCACTTGCATGATTAAAATTTCTAGAAAGTAAAAGTCAAACAGCACTATGTGAGAGACTTTCCTCACCCAGAACGTATGGGCCATATGTCAGGACCATGACCCACATATGTACTTTTATTTATATGCCTTCCTCCCATACAAGTGGGAAGATATGAGTAGTCACAACTATGTCTATATGCAGCAACTACTGCCTGTATACCAATAGGAATGCCTCATTATTTTTACATAGTACCAGATATAGGATCTTTCTTTATCTCTGTTAGGAATTACCACTTGTTATGTACAAGCAAGAAATAGACAGCTTTCATTGACAGCTTTCATTCTGATCACTGAGATTTTCCAAGCTGTGCAATAAATGCAAGCTACAGATATGCTGAAGTTCTTGGAAATTATTTGACTATCCAAAGAAGTGTAGATTTTATCCTATTTCCTTTTGCCTTTTCACCAAAAGGTTTCTGTCTGAGCGTACTAAAGGGTGAGAATTTTAACTGGTATGAAGTGTAAGCTTTTTTTTTTTAAATTTCAAATTTATCACAGTCTTACTATGGTAGGTAATCTATATCAGGTTACATTAGCTGTATGCAGTATGACAGTCCAGTTAGAGAAAACAGAGTTAGAAAAAGAATTCTAACCACCTAGTCCTAGAGATAAGATGACACCTATTTTTGATGAACCTGCACTTTTGGATGTGCTTGCCACTATCTTCAATTAACTCATTGGTGCTTCTTGTTGATTCATGCCCCAAGATCCTCTATTATTTTTTCATAACTACACTAGGCACATAACATTTTTCCTGGTACTTTGCCTTTTTGCTTTTGAAAGACATCTCTTTGCTTGATGTTGGCAGCATGGACTGTTTGAAGGGGTAGCATTTATAAACATTATCCTTTAGAACTTGCACATCTGGCTGAAACCAATAGTTCACGCCACTAGTTCTTATAGAAATGTTTTCAAGGCTAAAACACTTTAATGGCATTTCCAGCCTTCTGTTTCCCAGAAAAAGAAAGACTGAAAATCCTGGATATTTCAAACAGCTCATATTCTACTGCTTCTCTTTCACCAGTATTTATTATTTAGCATTGTCTTCACAAAATTAGGCCAACATGTTGTCATATTTGGATACAACTTTAAAGTAGCACTGAATGTTAAAAAGAGAGGCATTATAAAACAAACCACATCCGAAACTATGTCCTTATGGTTTCTGGATTTGAAAAAATGAAAAGAAAAATAAAGGTGGTCTGAATAGCTTTGGAAATAGATTGAAGATTCTGGATTATTAGGTACTCCTAGGTAAAACAGCTATTATTATGTTCAGCTTTTGCTGCTTCTCCGACTAATCAAGCCCTGTCTTGTGCTTAAATTGGCCATGATCTGTATTTTTTAAAAGGAAACAAATTTAACTGCATATAAATAGAGAGATATATCCAGAAGACATATTCAAGTATCTGCATAACTTTACTTGTGTTAGTAAGTAGGCTGTGATGTGGGCAAAGTTACACAAGCGGCTAGTGATATGTCTTGCTAGATTAGGAGTCTCTCTGTGAGTCATCCTGTCTTCACGCTAACATCAAAACAAAGTGCACAGCAGCTCTTTCCCACACACCTCTGCCAGCCCATTGACGGAAAAAGAAGTGAGATGTTCAAACAAGAGAATGCCTACTGAAAAAAACAGAAACACAGACAATATGAGCATGGGGTGTTGCCTGCATAACAAGACTGAGCACTTATCATAGAATCGTAGAATCACTATGGTTGGAAAGGACCTCCAGGATCAAGTCCAACCTTTATCCCATCATCTCCCTAACCATTTGACCATGGCTTCAAGTTTTACATCTACTCGTTTTTTAAACATCCCCAGGGATGGCAACTCCACCACCTCCCTGGGCAGCCTGTTCCAGTGCCTAACCACCCTCTCAGTAAAGAAATTCTTCCTAATATCCAACCTAAACATCCCCTGACACAACTTGAGGCCATTTCCTCTCGTCCTATCATTAGTAATTTGGGAGAGGAGACCAACACCAGCCTCACTACAACCTCCGTTTCGGTAGCTGTAGAGAGCAATGAGGTCTCCTCTCAGTCTTCTCTTCTCCAAACTAAACAACCCCAGTTCCCTCAGCTGGTCTCCATAAGGTCTGTTTTCCAGACCTCTCACCAGCCTCGTTGCCCTTCTCTGGACTCGCTCCAGCACCTCAATGTCCTTCTTATTCTGTGGTACCCAGAACTGGACACAGTACTCAAGGTTTGGTCTCATGAGTGCTGAGTACAGGGGCATGATCCCCTCGCTACTCCTGCTGGTCACACTGTTTCTGATACAGGCCAGGATGCCATTGGCCTTCTTGGCCACCTGGGCACACTGCTGGCTCGTGTTCAGTCGGCTGTCAACCAACACCCCCAGGTCCTTTTATGCCAGACAGCTTTCCAGCCACTCTTCCCCAAGCCTGTAGTGCTGCATGGGGCTGTTGTGACCTAAGTGCATGACCCGGCATTTATCCTTGTTAAACCTCATACAATTGGCCTCAGCCCATCACTCCAGCCTGTCCAAATCCCACTGCAGAGCCTCCCTACCCTCAGGCAGATTGACACTCCCACTTAATTTTGTGTCATCTGCAAATTTACTGAGGGTACATTCGATCCCCTCATCCAGGTCATCGATAAAGGCATTAAACAAGACTGGCCCCAAAACCGAGCCCTGAGGGACACCACTTGTGACCGGTCTCCATCTGGATTTAACTCCATTCACCACAACTCTCTGGGCTTGGCCATCCAGCCAGTTTTTAACCCAGCGAAGAGTCCACCTGTCTAAGCCATGAGCTGCCAGCTTCTCCAGCAGAATGCTGTGGGAAACAGTGTCAAATGCCTTACTGAAGTCCAGGTAGACAACACTTACTGGCACTTAATCATGTGGTATTAGCCAGTTTATTCCCCATGGAGTGACAGAAGAGTGGTATCACAGAGTCGGTATAGCAGAGATGTGTTTTAGCTCTGAGCAGCAAACTGAACTCAAGGGTTCTCAAGTTTTCCTTGTTTTTTATCACTGCTGTTCATTCAAAGGGTTATGGAAATCTGAGCTGCACTGTCTGTTGGTATCCCCATATAACACAGTTGTACTTCATGTAGTTGTTTAAAGGATTCTGCTTGAATTATGGTGAACCTCAAAGTCATCACAGACAATGGACTGATCATCCTCCAGGCACTCTGGAAATATCATTAGGGAACTGTCCAGCAAAAATTTCTCCTTTGAAGCGTGTTTCAGTATTGTGTCCCTCTAGGGGGTGATACCTGCTGCAGACATGAAAAGGCAGTAAGGATGATGAGAGGGAGAGGAACTGCCTGCAGTGGGCTGAGTGTCCTCTCTGCCCCATCCTGCAAGGAACATTTGGTGTTTAGGGATAGATTCATTTCCTGAAGGTGACTAAGATGGTAGTAGATATATGAGGAGAAAATTCTCCCTTTCTTTTAACTGATTAATGCAACCTACTATCTGCCTACAAAGTGCAAAACCTGGCTACTGATGCACACTGAACTGGAAGACAGGTAGGCCATAAGCTTTGCACTGAGCTCAAGTATTTAAATTCTCTCTGTCCATTATTTTTCTTGGTTTCCTTGATTTCCTTGGTTTCCTTCATGTTTCTCTTTGTTTTCAAAATCCTTTCATAAGTTTCTAGTAGTTATTTTTTTGACAGGGACCTACCCGTGTGCCTATAAAAACATGCGAAGTTTGAAGAGAGACAATATTTTTCAGTCTTACAGAATCGTAGAGTCAGAGAATGCTTTGGATGGGAAGGGACCCTTAGAGGTCATCTAGTCCAACCCCCCTGCAGTGAACAGGAACATCTTCAAATACATCAGGTTACTCAGAGCCCCATCCAACCTGGTCTTAAATGTTTCCAAGGATGGGGCCTTCACTGCCTATCTGAGCAACCTGTTCCAGCTCTTCACCACTCTGATTGTAAAAAATTTCCTCCTTATATCCAACCTAAATCTACCCTCTCTTAGTTTAAAACCATTACTCCTTGTCCTGTCACTACAGGCCTTGCTAAAAAGATTGACCCCATCTTTCCTATAAATCCCCGTTAGGCCACAATAAGGTCTGCCCAGAGCATTGTCTTCTCCAGGCTGAACAACCTTAACTCTCTCAGCCTGTCTTCATAGGAGAGGTGCTCCAGCCCTTGGATCTTTTTTGTTTCCCTCCTCTGGACCTGCTCCAACAGTTACACGTTCTTCTTGTGTTGAGGGCTCCAGAGCTGGACACAATACTAGAGGTGAGGTCTCACCAGAGTGGAGTAGAGCTGTAAAGTCACCTTGCTTGACCTGCTGGTCACAGTTCTTTTGATGCAACCCAGGACATGGTTGGCTTTCTGGGCTGCAAGTGCACATTGCTGTCTCATGTCCAGCTTTTCTTTCATCAGTACCCCCAAGTTCTTCTCCACAGGGCTGCTCTCAATAACATCATTCCCCAGCCTGTATTGGTACCTAGGATTGCCCCAATCTAGGTATAGGACCTTGCACTTGGCCTTGTTGCACATCATGAGGTTCACACAAGCCTATTCTCCAGGTCCCTTTGGATGGCATTTTGTCCTGTGTAAACTGCACCACTCAGCTTGGTATCATCTGCAAACTTGCTGAGGGTGCACTCAATCTCACTATTTCATTGATGAAAATATTAAACAGCACTGGTCCCAGTACAGACTGCTGAGGGACACCACTTGTCACCGATCTCCATTTAGACATGAAGCTGTTGAACACTACCCTCTGGATGTGACCATCCAACCAGTTCTTTATCCATTGAACAGTCCACCCACAAAATCTGTATCTCCAATTTAGAGAAGAGGATGTTGCGGGGAAACATGACAAAGGCTTTACAGAAGCCCAGAAAGATGACATTCATTGCTTTTCTCTTGTCCACTGATGTAGTCACTCCATGGTAGAAAGCCACTAGGCTGGTCAGGCAGGATATATGCCCTTGGCAAAGCCGTACTGGCTGTCTTGAAACATTTCCCTGTCCTTCATGGGCTTTAGCATAGCTTATATACAGAGTTCTTTGCATGCAGTTGGATGTTCTGCTACAAAACATGTTTTCTTCCTTAGAAAGTAGCAATGTATAGTGGAAATTGTCTTTTTATCTGAGTCTTCCTTTGATATCACTTTTACTTTTCCATTCTTTTGCTTTTTATGTTTGCCACTTTTAAACCCTGATTGTGCTCCCCTTCTTAATAATGTGCTAAATATTTCTGCCTACCCATCACCTAAAACGTGTTCCTTCATTAACAACCTATTAGAAACTTTGAATGGATACCTAGAGATGAGCAATGGAGGTAGCTGAAAGAGTACACAGGCAGTTCCAAGATAGAAGTGATATATGACAAAGTGTCTCCACTCTGCTTATGTAATTGTCTGGATCTTGATTTAAGATTCCCCTGCTGCCAGAAATGAATTATGCCACAGAATCTGTGTTCTTCCCATTTGAACTCTGGAATGCCATTAGTGATGATTTGTGCCAGATATCATTAAAATTATGCATGAAAAATATAAATGATCTGCAAAGCAATTACAAGCCTACAGTCCTAGACCATTTTCTGGTCACCCCAACCTTTCCCTGTTTTGAATGAGAGTTCCACATACAGAAAAAAAAATCTGTCTTGAGTCCTTTAAGCTGCTTTCAGGATTTTTAAATTTTTGTCTTCAAAAATGGGCAAGTGATTTAGGAGCTCAGGTCCTATTTAAAAGTTAAGCAAATATGGTGCCTAAACACCTTAGCAAATCTGGGCCTGAGAGCACCTGAAGTTGGGTGTACTTGAAGTATGTGACTCTTACTGGAAATGAGAATAGCCAGTACTTCAGAGCACTGCGAATCTGAGCTGCTTATTGGTATGTTTTATTTCTGTGATGTATTTAATTCAGTAGAGATGTGACTGCTGGCCCTGATTTGAACTAGGTACAGTGTGGGCATATATTATACAAATCTCCCTATACAAGATCTGCTAATGCATCTCAGTTTGAATTTGTAGATCTGCCAAGTTTCACTCATTCAGAGAGAGGCTTCCTCATTTGGGATTAATTTTAAGACTCTTTTAAAAAGTGTCTCCACTTATGATGAAACACTTTGTTGTATGTGAATGAGATGTATAAAATCTTATTCTAAAGGCCAAATTCATCTCTGGTGTAACTTCTTGGAAATTCCCACGGTGCTTTGAAATCTTCCTCATTCAGATGATCACAGCTCAAGAAGCCTGAACACTCCTTCAATTTGATCCCTGTGTATTTTGCACAGTGTCAGTCATCTATTGGTTTTCTGATATGTTCATGTGGAGTGAGAGATGATGTAGTCACAGATCATTTTATTTTAGCCTAAGCCAGGATGAAAACTCTACTGATGAAGTGAATGTGACATACAGCTCTTTATTTTTTGTATGTAAAAACAATATACACTTTATAACATATAAAAATACATATAGAATTGTATAACTTCCATTTTTTTCTTTCTTCCTTTCTCCAAAATAAGCATATTAAAAAGTAGACAGTGAAAGAAGCTGCCTCTGGTGTAAAGGCATTACATATTTTATAACTAAGACATCCACCTGCCTTTTTGAACACAATAAATGATCAGGGACAAAACCAAACAGAAAACAAAAATCCAAAACCAAGCCCCAAACAGTTCATGTTAGCTGATAATATAATTCAGAACTAAAGATTCCTTTTGTCTTCTGTGTGATACTAAAAAACTCTCAGGCTGATAAAATCAGCAAGGACAGGGCAATTGTCATTGCTCATTTTATGACCTCGGGCATTGCTCCAGTGCCTCAGACTGCCTTGGCACCATTAGTCCCTAGACTGCTTCTGCTGATCTTAAAGAGGCTTTTGTTGGTAATCAGTACAGACTCTGGAATCCCAGGACACCACTGCTAGTTATGCTGAAGTAAAATCATAAGGAGTGCAAGCAATAACAAGCACCAAGGTCCATGCTGACCCTTAGCAGCTGTTTATATGCAATCATAACTAAGCAAATGACTTCCCAAATGAAAAGGCATGTTTTTGGAACTGATAATAAATCAATCTTTAAAGAAGGAGAAATACTTATTAGTTTTATTCTCTGCTAGGCTGTAAAAACCCAAATAAGAACCCCTGCCTTAGAGCCAGACGGCTTTCACATATATAGGGAGATTTAAAGGGGTTGCACATCAAAAGGGGGCATTTTTAAGAGTGCTCACATGACAGAAGAACACTACTGCATTTCTGAAAGTGATACACTCCAGTTTAATGAAAGGTAACTTTCAGAAAACCAACTAAATTCCCACCAAATCCCTGGCAATTAGTAAAACTAAGACATATAAATTCTTAATGGGGAAAAGGAAAAATAAACAACATAATCCCGATAGTGTGAATTTCAGTGTCATGGATAACGTGGTAAGGCTGTACTTACTTCAAAAGTTTGTAATTAATAACAGAAGAGATTTTTACAGATGTAGGAGAGAGAAGGCAACAGTGCCCTGCGTGCAGGGGGAGGACATGCTGCTCCAGTGCCGTGAACCCCATGCAATCACACTCCCTGCTCCTCCAGGCAGCCTCAGTGGGAAGTCAGTGCCCATGCCTGACACTGTCAGCAAGGCTGCTGGCAGGTTCCACCACTGCCTTCTGTAGCCCATGAGCCAGGGGTGACCCTAGTAGGTGAGAAAGTGAGGAAAAATTTGCCTGCGCCACCCTTCTATGGTCACCTGTTTCTGCCGAGACCCTATATTACACTGTACAAATGTGCAGAAGTAGATACTTCTTTCTCTCTCCCTCTGTACTAGCTTTGTAAATGTATGGAGTTTGGGAGGAACAGACAGGAGGCAGTGTGCATCTGGCTGAATTAGGGGTTTACATCTGAGCTGGCCAGCTTTTCTGGGAATTATTTGTCCTGCCCTCAAGAAGAAGACCTGTAAAATAGTTTGAATGTGGTACACCACAGAAGTACAATCCTTTTGCTGACCTTGAAGGTAGCTGATGATGACTGTTCCAGGCACAGAGGTCTGCATGGCAGACATCTTAAGCTTAGGTGAAACAAAATCTTTCTAAGAGTCATCCTCATGTTTTCCTTTTGTTGGTTATGAATCGTGGGTCAAGAAAAGATTGGGAATATTAGACCAAGATGAGCAATATCATGTTTGTAGCTGTGGTGTTGTTTTGAACTTTTGCAGAGGACTACCACACCCCTCTGATGTTTATTTTGTAACATACCGACTGCTGTGAGACTGGCACAACAATTTAATATTAATAGCAGAAATCTGGTTTGAATTCCCTTAAAGTCAATGTTCTTGTAAATCTAATAAGTACTTGGATATTGGTGTGCTAGTCGCCATCTGCAGAATTTAAAAATCTGAAATTCATTTAAGCCTTATAATTAATAAACAAAAATCCTCAGGCTTAAAATGTCAAAGACATCATTAGGTATGTTATATTTTTATGGTGCTATCCCTAAAAGGATGTTAAAGTGCTTTGAAAGTGGCTTGATCCCTTATAATGCTGTAAGAAGAATGTTTTTTATTGCCATTCTACAGAGAAACAGAAGAAATTACTGATACAGGACAAAATTTGAAATGCTTGGCTGTTTGCTAAGGACCATTCCCATGCTGACTATCAGACATGAGAAGATGAGCAGCAGTATAGAAACAGTAGCCTGGTTTGTGGGTCCTATGTTAGGGACAAGCATGTGTGGCCCATGCTGCAGCTGAACCTGGTCTGGGCAAGCAAAAGCTGCTTTAGGGATGGATTAGGAGCTGTTTTCTGAGGGTCATTTAGCAAAGCAGCCATGAAATGTGTCCTTGCTGGAAGCGGCTGCTGAGAGGAAGAGGTAAGGCAGAGACAGGGAGCACCTTTGGAGGCTCTAGTGGAGCCAGCCAGGCAGTTGGACACATTTGCTTTCTTCCTGGCACAATTTGCCATGGGCACTGTCGGGTGCCTAGTAACAATTAGGATATGCTAATTGGCAAATGAAGTATGCAAATGCTCAGATGAAGCAGATGTTAATAAGATTGGCAGGGGTATGGTTACCCTGACAGCCAAGTAGCAAAATAATGTTTTGGACAAAAAAACAATAAGAAGGTGAGTGTATGGGAGATGCCCAGCTGACCTCTCTGAAGGCCTTTGTTCCCAAGAGTAAGGTTGTACTTTAGAGAGGCACGTGTGTGGGAGGTGTTGTGCTGCTCTCTTTGGTAACTTGAACACCTCTCACCTGGAGTCTGCCTGCAGAATAAATTCATTATCTCTGACGGGGATGACCTGCCCTCATCTGCCCAGTGTAACTGGCTAGGGAAAGTCAGACATGTGGTAGGCGCAGGAATATTTGGTATTCCAACTAAGCTATTCAGGAACCACAAGGGGCCATGTGGCTTGTTCCAACAATCGGTGTTATTATACACGTACAATGGAGGGACCGAGCTCTCCCAGCACAAAAGAAATACTGATGGTCACACACAGATATTGTCTGTGAAAATTCTAAATATTTATGGACAGTTAGACTCAAGGCTCTTGCTGGTGGTCAAAACCAGACTTGAGAGACACAAATAGGTAAGGCCAATGGGAGGTACTGTGGTACTCTCATTTAACTTTGATGTTACCTGTTGATATTTTCTTCCTTAAAACTTCTAGCTGACCAAAAGGGTCTGAGAACCATGACAGCTTATATTTAGGTGTATTTAAAAAACTCACAACATTTTTTTCTTTTACTTTGGGTCTTTTTCTACAATTTGTAGAATTAACCGCAAAATTACAAGTTTACTGTAGGACCTGTGAAGTGAGACCATTTCTTAGTATCATTGAGGATTCAGGAAGCTACTGTTGGGGTTCATTCTAAATCTCTCTTGCTTCTTATGAAGGCAACTGTATATTATGCTCTACTGAATTTCTGTTCACACCTTCTGATTTCACCTCCATGAATTTCAAAGGTCTTAGTAAAGAATGCAGTGTTTGGTTAGGGCATTCAGGCAGAACAGAAGGATTTTTCAGAAGCCCATTCATGCACTCCTACTAATCCCAGAACCAACCAGAACCTCTGAGATCTTCCCTGTTTGACTGGAGAGGTTCCCAGAGCCCAGAACTGGGCCTTTCTACACGTTCAGACATGTCTTACACTTGTCAGACTTATTATCATGCTTCTGCTTCACCCCAAACAGCTGCCAGAAACTGGTGTTTCTCCCCTTCAGTTCCCTTGAGCACTTGAGCAGTTTGTTGGCTACCTTACAGCACTCTTGGAACAAGGTTTTAACACAAGGCAGTGGGAGCTACTGCTTTCTTTTCAAAACCAGCTGGACCAGGAAATGGTAGGGATCTGATTTTGAAATCGTGTTTACCTGAGAACCAATAAAATTGGACCAACCTCTTCTTCTGCCTATAGGAGCAACTACTAATTACAAAAATACCCCAATCACCAAATTATGCAGTTTGGAAAATCAATCTCCATTTCACCTCTTGAACGAAATTTTCATTTTGAAAGTGAGAGGAAATACAATTGCACTGAAGTATTAAAGAGCTTCAGTGCATCGAAAGACAATCCAGTGTGTCAACACTCCTGTGTGGACTTTACAGCAGGCACCTGACAGGAGCTGTAGATATGCTCATGCATTCTGCATCCTATTTCTTTAGTCAGGGCCCAAACTAAAAACACTGTGATGCCAAAAAAGGCCATTACGGATTTCAGCCTCAAGTATTTTAACTGTACAAGGTCTGTTGCAAGTGGATATGGCTTTGGCCCTGAAATTTCCTTAGCTGTTGTTAAATTCCACCTTTTGGGATGCAGTAGCATTTATCTTTCTTGCATGGTCCCCTCTGGGGTTTCTGTAGGGTTTTAAACTACCCTTGGTGAGGACCATGAATTGATAAATATTTGTGAAGTGAGTGGTGTGTTGAGTTTCTACCAGAACTGATGTTATCTAAATATGATTATCCAAGGATGGGCACTATCTTGAAGGAGGAGCTGATGACTTGCAACCTCCTTCCAGCTGAGGAGTTAGACACTCTTGCAGGATATATAGGATTGCTAATGGTTCAGGAGACAGTGACAGCTTCAGTAGGATAAGCAGGATTAAAATCAGTGGAGTAGCAGGACTGCAGAATATGTATCTTCCTACTTATATTTTTCAAGGTGATTTTTTGTTCACTTACTAATGTTTCTCCAGTTTTCCCTTTATTTTACTTGTAAAAATTGAGCAGTTAGGAAATTGCTCTTTGGGTGCTTCCAGTGGAGTGAGGCTCTAGCTGAAGTAAATGTAAAAAAAGTGGTTTAATACTAATAAATATATGAACAATTAAAATACGCATCCCTGTAACCAGGACCTTGCTCTTGAATAGTGTATTTCTTTTAGGGGAGTTGTGTATTGGTGATCAGTTTAATGGATGTTACCTGTGAGTTGCCATAATGCATTTGTTTGGCACATGTTGGGTATGAGCTCACCATCCATGTGTGACTGGGCTGAATGGCGCGGTGAGGTGGCTTTGGAGGGAGGAGAAGGGGCTGAGCACACCACGATAACACTTTCAGGGATCAAGGCTAGGAATACCCACCCAGGGATGATGCCAGTGTCTTTTGCAAAAAAAGTGGCACCAGAAACAGTGCTGGAAGCTGCATCTTTCTTTCTTCAGGCATCGAGACTCCTTGCTACCTTTGGCGGTAGTGCTCACAAGCATGGACATGGAGGTGGACCAAGGGAAGCTAAAGAACTTTCAGAGAGTCAACAGCAAAGTGAAAAAGAACATAACCTACACAGGCTATTTTGCATTATGTTGGGTCTCTTTGTTCCCTTTCCCGTTATATCTAGGTATTCATCACTGTTCTCTCCTGCATTCAGCTATGATCTTTTTCTTGTAAAGAAATGAACTATGTGAATGAGCTTGAAGACAAATTTCAAAATATTAAAAGCTGTACTTCTCCTCAAATCTAACTATTATGTTAGTTGTTTACATACATAATTTAATAACTTGCCTGCTTTTTTTATAAATTATTCTGACAGTTGTAAATGAAACTAGATTCAGGAAAAATATTCTGGTACATGGAATCTCAAAATACACAGTTGCATTGGTAAGGTACTAGTGTATATTTTGAAGGTCTTATATTACTACTCTTTGTGGTTAGTGGTTATTATGACTATCTTGTTTTTGCAGTATTACGTATCTGAGAAAATGTAATTTTTTCTATTCCTTTTAAAATCAAATTACAATGTGACATTCAATAAAATATCTTTTGTGCAGCTAATAAAAATGAGATCCCATCTCAGTGTTTTGACAAACAAACCACACAAGTCAAAATACTGCCTCTGATACAGTTTATAGCTTAAGCTTTCATGTCAGCCTTTCCTATAAAAAAGCCCCATTATTTATTAATAGCCTTCTATGTCTTAAAAGTTTCTTTTTCTTGTGTGGAGAAAAAATCATTTGCCTTTTAATGGGGTGTCAGATTTGTTTTCCAAACCTTCTAAAAGGTTATCGTTGTTACATATGGACAAGTGCTTTTTTCAGAATCAATGTAAACTCTGTTACCAGGGTAATTTACTGCAGTCCCCTGGCAGCTGTACGGAAAACTTAATTTCACCATTTTGCAAAGTGGAGGGGTGGGACTCTTTCCTTGTGGTTAACTATTTTCACATGGAGTGAAAAGAAAATGCATGCTTCTAGCACATACTAAATAACTGATGGGCTCTTACCCTCTGTTTGAGTTCAGGGCACCCTGGCAGTCTGGTATGGTTCATGGTATAGAAGGATGACTGAGCCAATTAGATATTCCATAAAACCTTTTGGCAATTAACTCCCAACTAACCAAAAGATTCAGGCTAATGCTAAGAGTGGATAATAAAAGCTTGTTAATTTTCCATCCATTACCCACACACATACACACACAAATATTTGAGCCACATTTTTGACGAGAGAGAAGTCTGTACGGAGGGA
This sequence comes from Podargus strigoides, assembly GCA_028020825.1. Lineage (NCBI taxonomy): Eukaryota > Metazoa > Chordata > Aves > Caprimulgiformes > Podargidae > Podargus > Podargus strigoides. Next base: position 69,600,372 of record CM051622.1, read on the forward strand.
AGAATATTCTATGAAAGATCCAGAGGTGTCAGATTTGAGTCTGTCTTGTAGTTTGAGTTACAAAATGACATGAGGCACCAGCAAAAATCAAATTCAGACTTGTGCATTTAATTAGAGTTTACATTAGCAGCTGCAGTACTTTATTTTGAAGAAGGCAATAATAGCAGTGCTTTTTTTCGAACAAACACTGCTTAAAAAACCTGCAAAACCAAAAACCACTAGGAACTACTTATGACAGGAACAACATTTTTAGATTAACGTAACTACTTTTCCTAGTACTTTCTATTAACTTGTTTAATTACCTAATGCATTTGGGGGTGCTAGCTACATCTGCACAGTGAAAAGTGGGTTTCACAATAGGCATCAGCACTTATAAATACATAAATCTGTGATCTTTCTGTCTACATTGGTGGCTGTTCACCAGACTGAAGACAGTTTACCACATTTGTGCTGTGCTCAAGAGGAACCACACTAGTGATCTCCGCTGCTGAACTGGACTGAGGCACAGTTGGCTCTAGACTTCCTGAATTTTTGAAGCTTGCACTTATCCTGCACTGGGGAGGGACACACAGTGCAAGGCTCTTTCTGGATCTCAGCAAGCAAGACCTGAAAACAAATGATGTAATAAAATAGGCGGTTTCATAAGGCAGAGTAAAAAGGGGAAAACAGGTAGCGAGTAAATATTACATCACTTCAGACGCTAGGAACCCCATGTTTATGTAACATCGACGGACCCTGGATGGATTTTCCCATGACATGCTGTGCAGATCCTATCCCATTCCTCCCATATTGTGGTTGTGCAACAAACAAAACCATATACCTTCTCTTGAGAGGCAGAAATGTTATGCTTGCTATAACCCTCACCAGTGTGCAACACAGGCCAGCACAAGGCACTGAGGCAGATTCCCATACAGCAGCTACTCATGTGGTCATATGGTCTTCTCAAGCCCTAAGTACGAAGCCAAATAGAGCAGATATGGCTTGCCCAAGAGCCATAGCTCCTTGAATACAGTGTCTTCTGCAAGGCTCTGAATACAGTACTAAGTTACTTAATCTGTTCAGTGTCTCTTTCTCCAAAAATCTCTGCACTATAAGCTGAATCATCCTCTTAACATTAGCTTGGGAAGGTATAAAAATAAAATCTCTGAATTCACTGACTTCAATGAAAAGATCAGTTGTCATTTAATAAACCAAAGTTTATAGCTCACAAAATGCAAAGTCAAATCCATGAGACAAGAACCTCAATGATATTATTTTGAAAGATCGATATTTTTAAGACAGACGTGATTTTGAAATCCCAGCTTTTGGAGTTGGAAATTTTCTTCCTCTCTTGCTATTTATAAATATGAATGGGGAACCAAAAAATTGTCTGCTGAAAATTCTAGAGTATCAAATTTTCAGTCTTCTTCATGTAGAAAAAAGTAAACAGGACTCTGGAAAGCCAAGCTCCATTCTGATAAAAGATCCTCAGACCCTCCTAGACAAAGGTTTAGTAGTCAGGCCAGCTCCCCTGAGATGAAGGAAACGCTGACATAATGCTTTTCCTTGTTTAGATAAAGAACTTGCCTGCCTCATCAAGATCACAGACCAAGAGTCTTTGCCTCCCACATCCCAACTTACTCATCAGTAAACTATTTGCTATCCTGACAGAAATTTGATGAGAAGCTCCAACCTGGAATCTGTGAAACTTTTCCTGATGAAAATTTCATTGAAAATAGCATGAGAATTCAAAGACTTGTATCTATCAGTTAAATTTTAGAATGGCCTTCTAATAGGTTAAGTAGGGAAAAAACCCCATACCCAAAGATCTTTAATTAATTGTATTATTGGTAAATTTATGAATGACATTATACAGCACCAGTTGTCTGTGATGACAAGGGACTGAATTCAGCAACCCACTGTGTCCAGTGGCATGTGTCACATGAAGGGTTCTCCCATAGGGAGCTTTCAGTGAGGTGTCATTTTCATATTATAGAAAGGTTTTGTCAGAGTGTTCTGGACCATTTCCAAATATGAGTTTATACTGAGAGTGAGATCGACCATCCTTGGCACCTGTCTGACTGTGTTCTCAGGAGAATTGCCACCCACTTACAAGCTGAGAGCTTCTGAAAGCCTGCTGATGTTCACTTCTCATCAGGCTCAGTCTGCATCTCTTCTTCAGAAAATCCTAAATGTAAAGAGAATATCTGTGTTTAATGACTTTGGAGCTTTGATTTACAAGATCAGGAACATATTTCTGGGATGTTTTTCCCCCATCACCTGCACACCTATGCATTTGGGAGACACTATCACATATTATTTCTTAGTGCCATTGACCTGAGAAAGAAAGGATGTGCCACATGTTGTTCATTCAGGATTTTGGGCACTATTTCTTTCCTGATGTACACGGCATACTGCAGGGCAGAAGTATTCAGTGGAGTTAAAGCTAATTTAGGTAGTCTAGCTGTGTCAGTTTACACACAATAGAGCAAAACTTGAAATATGTGCATTCACGGATAATCTTCTACTTTATCTAGCTCATGTAGACACCACTTGGATGTTTGTACCTTGCATCGTATCCTGAATGTGCTGTCAGACAAACCTGTGACTGTGCAGACAAAACATCAGTCCTCAGAGGATGAAACTATACTGCAGTCAAGAAGCAGAATTTTGACACACAGAGGCTGTCTTACTCTGCTTTGATCTGTAGTGTTGGAGTAGCAAGGTGATGATGCAGAAGCATGTCCTTCAGCCGTTGGAAAAAACACAGAGAATCAGTACAGACCACGCCTACCTTGGATCTTCCTTGCAGTAGGTATCCAAGGTGTATGCCAACTTGGTATAAAATAAAAACAGATCAAATATGTTTTCATGTGCCATCATTGCACCATTCAGCTACAGTATGGACATGTACATAGTTTCATTCCTAGAATAACTTTATAAGCTATTTGTTGGTGTCTGGATTTATTGCTCTTCCTCACCATAATGTGAGCTAATGTTTGACTGCAGCAAGCATAGAAAATCGAAAGCATTTGGACATTCACTGGTTTCCTCTTCTCCTCACAGCTCAGGTACTACTGAAAAGTCAAAGGCCATCATTGAACGGAAATAATGAAGATAATGTCTTTCTCTAGGCCCTCAGAAAGCAAAGGAGCTGTGAGAGGATGAAGTATGCTCAGTCACCCCTGTGGGCCCTGTTGTGTTGGCTCAGCCTGTTCAGAGTAATGATACAGTAGGTTGTTTTGTATACTGGTCGTAATTTTCAAATAACTTAGTCTCTAAATCAAAAATGATTTTCCAGTGAACATCAGCAAACAGATTTTTTACAAAACTGAATAATTTGGCCAAAACAGTGTAGCTTTTCAAAGGATGGCAAAAGACAATTTCCCAGCTGAGATGGCACTCCCTGACAAATGTCGTATTGCTCTATCAAAGCAGAGGGCGTGTCTGTAATATTGTTGTAAGAATTATTTTAACACAGCGAACCTCAGTTTTCTTCTTTAGAAACTCTTCATCTTTAGAAACTATCCTTACAATTTAAAATATTACCACTACTTCTTTTGTCACACTGTGGCAGTCACACAACATGAAACAGTTTTGCTCAAATTTTTAATATTTGGCAAAGTGACAACGTCTGAAAATGAGATCTTATAATGGGAAGTATTAAATAACTATAACTCACTAAGCAGCTCTCTCTACATAAGCTCAAAAATATAGTTGTAAAAGCAGGAAAGCTCTCCTCAAACACAGCATGAAATTTCCATGTGATTGCACTTTCTATCTGAGCTTACACTGGGGCAATGAAGTCATCCGAAGGTCAAGTGACCCACTCAAAGTCACCAACTGGCATTCAGTGACTGAGTCGCTATCACAGCCCATGGAATTTCCCGGCTCCAAGAGAAGAACAAGGTAAGTGACACTAAGGTACATCTTCTCTCAGTTTCCATTATGTTTCTAATCTCTCTTCACTACAGTAATGAATGATAATGAGTTGCAATCTTTTCTCTGGGTTGTTCTTGCTGCTGCATCGGTGACACTTATTGTTACAATAATGACATAAGTGGAGAAAAAAATTGTGCTAATGATATTACGAATAAGTAAACCTAAATAACTTACAAAAAGAACAGCAGTTGCAATAACTTGTTAGAAAGGACAGTCTTACTCAACGTGTCCATATCAGGCCGGTCACCCTGTCCTGCATCCGGAACTGAAAATACTGGGAAAAAAATGGGCTTGATTCAGTAACTGCTTGATTCAGTATCTTCTGTAACTGGTACATGATTGACCTGATTATATTTACTATGCAAAATCAGCAAATCAGTTACCCTAGCACTGAGGAGCAAAATCCTGTCATGCACTTGTACTTAGGTGCTGGTAAATATTAAGCATTTCAGATTCACAGGAACCCATTTTCAAAAGTGCTCAGCAGTCATAACTCAGGACAGATTTTTCAAAAGAGCTCAGCACTCAGCAAAACTTCTTCAAAAGGCAACACATTTTCAATCCTGCTCTGCATTCAGGGGATCCTACTGGGCAAATAGTGCTCTGTGGAAGTTGATAGGTGCTGCATCCTTTATCAAAGTCTGATTGCTACCACGTGCATGCTGCCTGAAGAGGGACAAGAGGAAGTAGGAAGAGCCATCAGCTGCCTCTGTCTCTTTTTCTTACCCTCCATCCTTCTATTAGACCCCGTCTCTTCTTCCTCTTCTAGAGCAGTTGCACATTCAGCACAGTTCCAACTAGAAAGAAACATCAGCTATGAGCTGGGGATGGAAAACACCATGGCTTAAGAGTATGGGTTAGGGACAGTTTTGAGAAGAGGAGGATAAAGCCTCTGCAGTCAGCAAGGTTGATCCCCCTTGGTGCTAGTCTCGAATCATGTCCCATCCGTGCGTGCTCGTAACAGTATTAGCAAAGTTGGCAGCTGGTGAAAATTCAATAGCAGTGGAATCCTTTGTGTATTTTAGACTGAGAATGTTCCATATGTTTGATGTTATCCCCTTAATCATCTCATGCAATGTTCAGGATTTTGCTTTTCCTTGTTCTGCTGAAATACTATGGCTTGTTTTTGTGACTAGCTGTAAATGTGGGTGTGTGTACAATTCATTATAATTAGTTTATACTATATTCAGTTACATTTTTTTTCATCCTCAATTTGTGATTTCCATTGTCATCTTCCTCTAATATTTTATTTTGGAAATTTAACTACTGGTTTCCTTTCTATTTAAAATTAGTATTTGATTCCTACAAAGACACAAAACCAAATCCACTCAGAAGCATAACAAGTCCTGGAGGGAATGATGAGTCCAACTGGTTTCTTAAAAGTCCTGGGTGTAAAGGAAAGGAGTAGCCAAAAATTCTTATGGTAGGGGAGCCTCTACTGTCTGTAAACCTTGGATCCTCCCTAGAATGTGATGTGTGTTGTGGGGTAAGGTGCAACTTGAGTTATATTTATGCAACTCCTCCCATCCATGCTGTGGCTAAAACCATTCTCTTTTTAAAAAAAACAGCTAGCTTGTTTATTAGCCTTTCAGCTCTAGCAAACATTTTGTTATGACTTAGATTCAGCCATTGTGCTGGTTCCTTCTGCAAATAGCCATTTCTGTTGGAGAACAGAGTGTGAGAAATTATGCTAAAATAATATTTTTTATACTTAGCTACTAGTTTCCCAGTTCTCACTTGACAACACCAGTCAGAAAGCCTATTATCTGTTTAAAAGAATAATTTATTACTGTCACTATTTTTCTCTTACCCTTTGGATTAAGAAAAACATTTAAAATTCAGAGAGATTTTTAACCTTTAGTTCGATAAAGTCTGGATTACAAAGTAGGATTTTTCAGTGGCCCACTGGGGTAAATAAGGTTAGCGTTTCTAGTTTACAGCGTGCTGAATGCTCTGAAAAATCCATCCTCTCTCCATTAATGTGCTATAAAGTTTTAGCTCTTACAAAATCCATTATAAGAGCTCTGTTGATGGTTTTGGTGGTGCTGGTGATATCAGGGAAAGCCCCACCAAAGTGGTCAGGCTGAAGAACCATGATCACTTGAAAGAGAGCCACAGTGAGAGTGAAATTGCTGCTCTCCACACTTGAAATACTTACTACATCTTTACTGCTGCGTGATACCAAGTGTTTCAAACTTACGAGAAAGGGATCATGAAGGTTCTTCTTTCATGAAGTGCTGTTTCTGCTCTTACTATAGTGAGGAGTAAGCAGAACTGAGTAAATAATCTATTAGCTGAATTTTTATTGTTTTTTCTGAATAATGTGTATATGAGCTTTTCATATTCTTGAAGATATTTGTTATTCTAAGTAGTTCAATGCTACCCAGAAATATTTCAGGTCCTACAGGTTTGTTTTGAGTATTGGATGCATGTGACTGGACCTTTGCTGGTTAATTTATCAGCTACATCACACAATATTGTCTCTGTTTCTATCTCAAATGAACATAATGTTTCAAATTGCATATCTGCTGGGAATACAGTGTTTCTGAATTCACAATTTGTATTCTATGAGTATACTGTAGTATTCGTTTAACATTCATTTTCCATGAATGTTTCATGTACCTTGTACTGGTTAATAACATGAAGAGACTTCATGTTTCCAAAACTCTTCTCGTGGTGTATTGGGGGAATTTAAAAACTGTTTTGACTATAGACCACTAGTAGTATGCAAACAGAATTTTTTGTGTCTCTTCCAGACTTCTCTCTTGAAACCTCTTTTGCATCCTCCACAGGCCACCCTAATGCTGCTCTCAAAATTCCTATTTAAACTGAAATGTCTTCTGAAGGTTAATGCAAAAAGAGCACAAAAACCCCCAGAGTGGTGTTTTGTCTGAGCCCACATTCTGTTCTATTTTGGGAAGCATTGGCCCTGCTAGGATCAGCAATTAGGAGATTACTTGCCTATTCTAGAAAAACTTTATGAGAAAAATAAAGCACCAGTTTCTATGAGAAACCTGCTTCCAGGCCCTTTCCAGACAACTGGAGTACTCCTATTGGTATGTTAATTTTGCTTCTACAAATACTGGGAGTTATAAACCAAGAAAATTCCTCTGTCTGTCTATGTGTCTGCATTTAAGATCCATTCTCACCTTTTTGCGTCTCTTCCTCCCTCCACCTCACAGGTGGTACATATGGCTGTAGGAGGGCAGTTTCCCACTCCAGTTAAATTCAAGTAGCAACAGCTGCTGGATGTTGGGCTGGCAATGCTGGAAGTGGCTGTCCATCACCCTTCCTCCCCATCAGCCCTTGGTACCTAGTCGGTGCCCAGAGATGCTGTACACCTGTGGGGACAGGCTGAACCACTACCTTATACGTTACCCCAGGTCTCCCAAGCGTGGTTTTCAGCTATACTCTGGGGAATATGGGCTGTTCAGGACTACAGCTTTCCAGAAACATGGCTTTGATGTGGCTGTCATCAGCCACCCAAGAGAGCCCTTCTGAGAATGTCATCAGAGCTCAGCAGTTTGGCAGATGTACAGAGCTGCTTAAGTACCTATGGAAGTGCAGTTCAGGGAGCTGGATAATCATAATACTCCCAACACTTCCACATTTTAGTCCTGATATACTTGCTTGTAAAGAGAACTCCAACAGAGCTGCACATTATTCATTTTTAGGGAAGCCTGGCAGCTGCCAAAATCCTAAATCACAGCATTTGCTTCCTGCTTGATGCTAATCTGGGCCAGTTCCAGCCAACGGAGTTCCTTTTCCATTGTGTCATTTAATTACACATTTACCCACGCTTCTCAGCTAGTAAGAGCCTTAATACAGGGACTCTTAATCTAATACTGATCTATTAAAAACTACACTCAGTATTTTAAAGTGTTGGACAACAGATGGAATTGACAGTTTTAATAGGTAGCAACTAACATCATCTCCCAATCTACACCTCTGTATTGGATTTCAAGCAACTGATATCACTGTGGACATGTGCAGATATGGGGCTTGCATTTAAAGTCAGAAATTCAATCAATAGCCTGTCTCTCAACAGAGCTTACTAGATTATATCAGTTAGAAGTGACCATCTGGCCTAATCTTGGGAGTTCTGAGATATCATGTAGATCTTTTTCACTAATGTCATTTTTATTTGGTTAACATTAATAAACTGTAGAAAACATTGCAAATCTTGCACTCTGAAGCTGTAACTCAATTTTTGCCTTTTACATGAGACAAGTCAAACATCTGCTTCTCTAGAGGGAACGTGAGCGAGAGCGAGCAAAAGAAAGAAGCAATCGCTCTGAAGATTTTACTGTCTTTCTAAGTGTTGTGAAATGATGGAAAGTGGCAGTCTTTTTTACATACTAAAAGAAAAGTGTGTTACTAAAAGGCATCCAACAACTAATGCGATTATTTCTGTGAATACAAAACATGGAGGGAAATACGTAGATAGCATTCTGGGGGTTAAAGTTTCAGAGTATTCTATGACTGCGATAAAAGAAGAACATACATTACATATTCATCTACCAGATTTATGCTACAAATAAAGTCTAACTTTTAATCTGGTACAGTCAATATATATCACAAATTTGTGATCAGCCATTTAACTCTGTCATAGCTAGAATGTATAAACTCTGAAAAGCCTTTTTTAATACCAGAGTCAAGAACATTCTCTTTATTTGCACTTGTTTGCTCCTTGAAATTTACTTTCAAATTCTACTTTGTGTTTGGCTGAACACCAGTGCTATTAGAAGTTCAGCAATGCCCTGTTCACAAAAAAGGAAAATTAGGGTCAATGTCCCAGGTCTAATTATAACTTTGTACACATAAATGGCACAACAGTGATTCAATTATGCAAATTATTGTCATTGGATTTTAATCTTGTAAAACAAAAATCAAGGGTGATTTAGAAATGGATCTGATGTAATTAGAACCCTTGAAATTCTGGAGATCAGTCCTTTTGACTTTGACCCATTTCTGATCGACTGAAATTTTTAAGATTTCAAACAGTGAAGGAGTGTCTCATGAAAGCCCATAGGTGGGGAGGGGGAGAAGCAAGACAGATGACATTGCTAAAAAGAAACAATGCGGGAAGAAACTAAAAAAAAAAAGAATATTTGAGAACTTCATTAATGTAGTACATCTCATGGGGTTCTGTTGCAGGGTACAGGGTACAGGGTACAGGGACTGGATTAGAAATGAAAGATGTATGTCCTTCTCTTGACCTTGGTACTCAGAATTGTAAGAAGCTGGGCAAGCTGTTTCAGCCATGTGTGCCCTCATTTCTGCATCCAAAAATGATGAGAATGATTGCTACCTACCTTTATTTTAGGACGCTAAGTTCTATCATTTAATGCATTCTAAAGACTGCATTGCTATTACATGTTTCACTTACAAAATGGAACTAGCTGATTTTGACATCAAAAAACCCCACTTTGCCTCCCGCAAAGCAAAATTAGGAATACAGAAGCCCCTTATATCCTCAAAACTATAAGAAAGGATAGAATATCATTGGTGTTATTATAAGAAGGACATTTCAAAACTGGAAGGAAAATAAAACCTGGAAAAACTGCAAAATCAGGCAATAGTACCCCTGACAAGTTAAGTACTTTTTTTTGAAGAATAAAAATATGGAAAAGACTGCCCTTGAAATCTCTTGGATATAATTTTTGTGTTTTTGCAGATAATATTTTGTTTTTGTAGTTTATTTTCCTGTTTTATGGTGAAAGCTGAAAAGCTGAAGTGGACTGCAGTTCCTTAATTTTTATACTTGGTCAGCCCCTCTCTCTCAGAATTCTTATTTAAAGTGTGTTAAAACCATTGTTTCTTTCAAAATACATCACAGTCAATGCTACTATTTTTCAGCCAGATCTAGCAAGGGAATGGAATTTTGCATAGCAAAGAGAGTCTGAAGACATCTGTTTTTTTTTCTTTTCTTTTTTCTTATTTTCCTACCTGTGAATCCAGTGGAATCCTGACAATGTCACTGGCCAGCTTTACTCTTGAGCAAAGATGCAAATTTTGCAGCATTTGTTTACAAGAAAAAAACCTAAATATTTTTGCGGGGAGGAACCCCCTACATTTATCCATTGCTAGTAATTTATTGTCTGGTAGCAGAACACAGCTAATGGCTTCTTCCATGCTAGCAGGCTGTGCACATACAGTACATTTTTTAACTTTCTGTTTCTCACTGTAGTTAATAAATCAGGATGCAGATAAGAGATTCATAGTTAATTTTCAGTAGCTAGCACAGCATGTCTCAGCCTATAAAGTCTTGGAAGTCTTGGGCTGTGAATTCCTTGATACTGACAAGCCAAACAGCTTAGAAATTATAATTATAAGTTACAAGTGTCTTAAGGGTTGTTCTTCTGACATAAAACTAATTTCATGTTTTTATTCATAATGTGAAAGAGACGAGAGGATAGGGCCTTATTTAGATTGAGCTCCCAGAGATATCACAGGCTCTGTGTCCTGATTATAATGGGAAGAGATCACTTACTTTGTTCCTTGTAGCTAGTTGATTCTTTCTGTGTGCTTTTTTTTTTTTTTTTTGACAATCAGGATAAAGAAAAATGGGATTTCTTCCACTTTTCGTGCCAGCTTTATTCATAGGCAGACATCTATCGGTTCCCGTTGTTTTCTTCCTTAATGGTAGACATCTCAGAGTGTATCGGGCTCCCTCCTTGTAAACTAGTTTCATCTTGACACCTCCTTTTGTATGAGTAATGTACACCAGTGAGCTCTCTCACATGTACCATATTCTTTGGCCAAGCAACTCCCTGAGTAGAGAAGTGAGGTGAGACCTGGGAAGGAGCCAACAAGAAAGCAGTTTCAGAGGGTGAGGAGACTCTGTCACCCCTTCCCTGAAAGGAAACATGACATCTGGAGACAACAACTTGCTACCAAAAACTCCTCCAGGGCTTTGAAGTGGAGTGTCTGAGGGGTGTCTTAGGGGTGTTCTGGCACCCTGATGCCCATGACAGCTGTGTCACCAAAAGCAATACCGGTCACATTTTCACACAAATGTCGGGATTGCAGCAGTTAGGAGGCCCAGGGTGAACCACTGCATGAACAATGGGGCCAAAGCTGATTCCTTCCGCAAGCCTGTATGTACATGTACATGTGAACATGTCAAGGTAGATGGAGGAAGGAAGGCCAAGGACTGTAAAGCAATAGTGAGAGAGAGAATGGGTTTTCGTTTGCTGACTGAGGTCTGCCAAAACCTTCCCCCTCTGACTCAGAAAGCAGATTTAGCCCATGTTAGCTGCTGAGGATTAGGAGTGACTCTGCTGCAGTAGTTAGGTTGTGTGAGCCTCCAGATGCTTATATGAGCTGCTGTAGTTTCATTGTCAATTTGGCACATGTTGAGGATTTGCATTACTTACAGCTCCAGTAGTTCCCACATGGAAGTGCCATGTCAGCATGGGCAAATTCAGGTATTGAGCAGGTAATACAATTTTAGCTAGGAAAGGTAAAGGCCCTTACATCTCGATCAGAAAATTCTGTGCTTTTATATCTGCCACACTCAGACAGATCCTTCTTCAGAGACATTTGAAGTGGGAGCTTTCTCACCTAGTATTGCCGAGTCTAGTTAGGTTGTGAGATGGAATAATTTTATTGTGACTTGATCTTTCCATAGAAAAAGCATTAAATCTAATATTCTATGTTGAAAGAATGGTAAATTAAGTGAAAGTTATGTTTTTTGACAAACCTTTTAGGATTTTAGAGATGGTTTATTACTAAATGGCTCAAACAAAAATTCCCTTTGTGAGTATGAGGAGGGAGACTAACATAACTGCTGAAGTCTTCTTGTGTCAGCCAAAGGCTAAGAACTGAAGGATCATAAAGGAAATATTTTCTTTTCCTCCAGTCTTCCTCAAGTGTGGTTTCACAAGACCAGGTTTGCAACATGCAAGCAGCAAAAAAGAGACCAAATGTACACATTGACTTTCTTATTATGTGAGACTTTAGTGAGAAATTTCGTTTTTAATAGTCAGTTGTCACAATTCTACAGCCTTAATTTGCTTGAAAAATAGGAATCCTTTCTCTTTTTGTCTTTCAACATGGAATAAGGACTTTAAAGAACCTCATCAGAATTTCTGCATTCATGCAAGATTAATTTAAAGAGGACCACTGGGCATCGACTTTTCTGACATAAGGAATACACCACAGAGAAATAGAGAATTGTATAAAGTTATTTACAATATTTATTTGCATGTGATACTAAAGCAAGGCATGAATGAACTGAATGTTATTTTCTGCTTCTATCACTGACCTCCTGTGCAAGCTCAAGCAATTTGCTTCAGATCTTTGGCTACAGCTGTGGGTCAGACCACAGGACTCCATGCTAAACTCACCTTGCACCTTATGTGTGAACGCAGAACTGCGTAGAGATCCATGCTAGATCTCAATCCAAATCCATTCTGTGGTTATGATGGAGAATAACAAACCTAACCTTGACTGTTGGGAGAATGGATGGGACACTGTGTGGCCTGAGCTTTGCTAGGCCACCTTCTGCAGGTGTCCTGCAATTAGCAATGGGCATCCATAGAGGTGGGCCAGGGTTTCAGACACTGCTGAGTCAGAGCAGTGCAAATGTGGTTTCACTTTCTGATAGCTTGCCTGCATTCATCTATTCAGACAAGAAATCTTTGGCAAGCAGATGTCCTCTCTTGCTATCCCTTTATACTGTGCCATATTGTTATTATCAACCATTACCGTTATCAATATTATATTGTATCATCATAAATTATTATTATTAACAAAAATTTGTTGTTGTCACACCACTCAAAGTTGTCCATTATCTCGGACTATCTTTTTCTGGTTTACCTTTCACTTTCTTTTTCATTTTGGCCAGTGCTCTATTGTACTTGTTTATCTTACTTGGATTAGACTGTGATACATGTCCTCCTGGGCTGAGGCAGGTTGGTTTATTAACTATCAAAGGAAAACAACCTGTAGCTGCTGGAAAATGCACTACAGTCCATGTGCTTGCAAAGACAAAACCCTAAAAGGTCAAACTGATAGAAGGATTTTCAAGATATTCAGGAGATAAACTTGTGTGAGAGAAATGCAAATCAAGTGTAGGACATGTTCGAAAGGTGGAATTTGGTCAGTTCATTACATAGAGACACCAGTTAGAAGAGACTTCTCAGTTCAGATTAGTTTTTACTCACAGAATCTTGCTTTCATATCCTGAACTGTTGGTTCTCGCTGTGTCTATTTTCATTAATACATCTGGAACTTCTTAACAATAACAGGTGAAAAAATCTCTGGGAATCTTATACTGATCCCCACCTCCTTGAAGAATATATTTTCTAAATATGAAATAATTATTCATGTTATTTGCATTCCAAGAAAAAGAAAAGTTAAATTTCTTCAAAAGAAAGCGTATTGAGCAGATGGACAATATTAATTTCATTTAATTGCATTCATGGCTTATATGATTCTATAGTAGCAGGGCTTTGAACATAAAAGTGAAGAAAAAAGGAAAGGAAAGGAAAGGAAAGGAAAGGAAAGGAAAGGAAAGGAAAGGAAAGGAAAGGAAAGGAAAGGAAAGGAAAGGAAAGGAAAGGAAAGGAAAGGAAAGGAAAGGAAAGGAAAGGAAAGGAAAGGAAAGGAAAGGAAAGGAAAGGAAAGGAAAGGAAAGGAAAGGAAAGGAAAGGAAAGGAAAGGAAAGGAAAGGAAAGGAAAGGAAAGGAAAGGAAAAGAAGGAAAGGAGACTTCAATCTGAATTAGTGAGCATGGAAGAAACTAGTTGGGAGCTGGGAACAGAGATTACTGTGTTGGGTGGAGGGAACAAAGTGTTACATAGAGTGAAATGGAAATAGAAAACCAGAGAAAACAACAGGAAGGAGCTGCAATAAGAAGATGAGGAAGAGAGGGAAACAAAGGACAAGAAGTGCATGATGAGAGATTGTGGTTCTGAAAACCTTGTAATGAAGAAACTTGCTGATGAGTTCAGATACCACATGAAAGGCCTGTCTTCACCTTGTGCAGATCACCCTCCCATGTCTCTAGGATGCGCCACAGTAGATCCGTATGTGTGCTTAGTCCTTAGGTTATATCCAGATCAATCTGATCTTAACCTAAGTGGAATTTAACATTCTCCACAATAATGTTGCTGGCAGCCCAACTTGATATATTTGAATGAAACAAGGTCATTGTCTCCACTACTAATGAATGTTCAAAGTGTATAGGATTTTTGGTGGAGGTTAAGAAGAAATATATGCTGTATAGCATTAATTGCATATCTCTCAAGCACAAAATGCTGATATATTATGACTTCTAAAAAATATATGACAATAATATATTAGATACATTGCAGAAGAAAATGATGGCTTTACCTTGAAAATCTACTTTCTCTGACAAGCTGATGTAATTATTTTTGTGAAAGAAAAGGGCTGCAGAGGAAACCTGTGAAGATTTGAAGGTTAGAAATGTTGAACAAAAGGCTGAGGGTTTACTTTACATGCAAATCAGCAATTCATCACAATTCCATAAACCAATTAGTAATGAACTGATGATATTGCTTAACAACTGTATTTTTGATTAACATATAAATAATTTAGGTGAGTATTTCTTTAGTCATGCCAGTTTCTGCTATTATTTACTAGCCTTGTCATGGCTGCTCTTAGATCACATACCCCTTATAAAACATTTCCTAATCTATTTCAAGGACCAGTTTGTTTTAATGCACTCAGTTAACACCGCTAGAGCTATTAACAAGCTTATTAGCATAATCCATTGTGATATATCATTGTATAAAAGTTCAGCTCCACAACTGAATGGGACTGGGAAATGGCTTTGAAGATTTTATGATACAATAACTATCCATTTGATAAGCAATTAAAAAGATACTCTGAGACACTAAGAGTGAAGACAATGGCAACGCAAAGAAAAGAGGAGGGGTTTGAGAGCAGAAGCTGCTGCATGGTGCGGGAACCATATAAGTGAGTTGTGTGGCTCCTGCTCCTTAGTCACACATTGCACGTTGCTGTGGGGCTCTAAAGCTCCAGTAACAAGTTGAGTCTGACTTTATCTTTATAAGCAAGAAAAAAAAGAAGCAGTTTAAGGCTCAATATCTTCTGCAAGCTCACCCATGATCAATTTTTTGACCTCTCAAAAGAATGTTTTAATACACAGCTGAACTTCTGATATTATGCTGGCTTTTTACTTCTCTTAAATTTAAAATTCCTTTTACTGGCTGTATGCATTATCCTTAGTGAACTTCTGTGGAAAGAAAGAGAATAAAGGTTACTGGACACATTACCACACATTATTGTTCAAAACTCACTCTGTATAATATGTCTGTATTGTGCTTTTAAAAATGAACATGCAAGGAAAAGAGTAGCATCTTTATTGTGAAAAAAGTAGTTTTTCAAGAAAATGTTGCTTTCTCTGATGTGCAATAGCTCTGATATGCTAAGTCCTGATTCTCCAGAGATTATTTGACCAAAATGTCTATTGTCCATATAAGGGGAAATATTAATGATATCATGCACTCACACATAATTTTTCTACTGGCTTACTTCAGTGTCTTACATACATCAATTAATTCTTCCTTCTGATGAGGAATGGAATGGAAACCTGATTTCTGAAGGCAGCATGATCTAGTGGTTTGCACAGAAAATGGAGATTTGGTTTCCTATCTTTCTGTCATTGCCAGACTGTGTGATCATATGCAAAACTCGCCACTTTTGTAAGATGCAGTTTCCCTGTTTAAAAAACTAGTATCAGAATATCCAGCTTTTCAGAGTCCTTTGACATTTTAAAATGAAAAACATTTACATCTTAAATGAAAGGTGTTACCTGGAATGTGCTATCTAAGGCAATATTTTATCTCTAGTCCCAAACTCAGTTGCATCAAGAGGAGGGCGTTAAAAATATAACTGTTTCGAAGTTGACATATTGTTGAACAGTCTTAAGAGTTGTATAGCAATTGAAAGTGTACCAGACATTTCCTGATATGCAATTCTCACTGCAAACATTTTTTGGAGGTCGACATATGAGAAGGAGTTCAGCATCTTTGGGAAAACAGGTCAGAGAGATGCTCCTGCCCACTGCAGAGGCACATGCATGCATCACTCTCGTGGCCAATCACATTAACAAGCTACCTTAGAATAGGAAGGATTAGAATATTTTTTTTTGGCATTTTCTTAGAACTCATCTTACTAGGACACTTTTAAAGCTACTTATGTACTTGAAAATCTAAATTTTGGGGAGTGAAAAAATTAGACCAGAAATTAGCAGATTTTTAGTAGAACTCATGTCTGAAGAATGAACACTGTAGGAAAGTGTTCTTGCTCTGTCCAGCTGTGATAATCAGGCACATTTCCTCCTAAAGTCAAAACTAATCATAGTGGATGGAACAGTGTTTTGCATTTGCTGAATACAGAGAACACACAAGGCAAAAGAGTCCAGCAGGTAGTGTAACATATTCTGATAGACTAAAGAATTAGTCCAGAAAATGTACTGCTTTGGAGGACTAAACTATATGTTTTTAATATGCATTATCCTTATCTATCAGTGTAGAAATCATGCTGTACTAGCTAGAGGCGTGAGCTGGTGCATTTTAAGAAATTAATTATCTAAGTAGAAGTTGCTGACCAAGATCAGCACAGCCACTCTGATCAGTGGATACATCCACCTGGGAGTTCTCCAGGCATCAGGAAAAATTTGGGATGGCTTTGACTGGGCAGAGTGACTCCATGGTGCTTCCTCTCCTGATAAGAGTGATCAGAGATGTTGAAGTAAAGGAAAATTAGCTGAATCTTCTCCAGGTTCTGGTTATTGACAGCTCCTGGGGGAGATCCTTAGGGCTGCCCAGAGGCTGTTGAGGAAGGTTTGACCTGAGACTTCCCCACTCACCTTGTGTGCTGCACTGCTTCTGCACCACCTGAGAAGTAGGAAAACACAGTGGTGAAGTCAAGCCACCTTTGTCTCCTGGTCCAAAGTTCAGCATCCTCTGAGTCTCCCTGAAAGCTGAAGAATCAGGCCTTGTATATCTATTTATTTGCCAAGAGATTGGGTGATACATAGGGTATCATCATTTTAAAGTGGGTTCAAACTCAAAGCTGTGGGCTTCATTTGAGTGCAGTGTGAAGTATCATATACCTCTGGCCAAGGAACTGCAGCTCATTTAATAGATAAATTGAGATGACAAAAATGGCACAATTTAAATATCAGCGATCAACAGGAACAGTGGAGGAGGGGGGAGAGAGAGAGAGAGAAGGAACCCAGCTTCTTTTATTACAGCCACCTTAGTGCTTCAACAACAGGTAGCAGTATTACATATTCCCTTTCCACTTTAAAGCTCTTGTAATTTCCTTTCTCGTGTCGGGGCGATTTTATTCATTGTTTCCCTGCAGCAGTGATTGATGTTCTGAGCTGCTAATCTCTCTGAGTGATAACTATTTTCATGTAAGTCCATGAGTCTATGACACAGGCTGCTCGGCCAGGGCTACTGCTGACTACTTATTTTGTGCCTCATTTACATTTCAATCTTGGCCTCATGAATGTAAAACCTAGGCTGCAAATTAATAACAGGAAGAATATTAGACTGCTCCAGAGTGGGGGAACAATGCAAATCCACCAGAGCACAAGGCTTTACCATTGTGTTCCAGGAGGGACTCATTTATTGGCCGGCAGTGAATGACATTACAGAGAATGGCATATCCAGAGTGACACAAATTTATTTCTGTCCCCAGCGCTCCAGTATATTTTCATAGAATCAGGGGGCTATTTGTCTAGGGACAATTTAGTTTCCATGAAAAATTTAAATGGTTTCTGTGGAGATAGTGGAGTGAAATTTAATTTGTTTCTCATTTACTACAGCAGGTATGAAAAGGAGAAAAATTG
The DNA here is from genome assembly GCA_028020825.1 of Podargus strigoides. Classification (NCBI taxonomy): domain Eukaryota; kingdom Metazoa; phylum Chordata; class Aves; order Caprimulgiformes; family Podargidae; genus Podargus; species Podargus strigoides. Next base: position 69,618,147 of record CM051622.1, read on the forward strand.
GATGTCTGATGGGCTGAAATTGGTGCTGTCCCTCCCCACTATCCCCAAAAGGCCTGTGGGCCTATATCATAGAGATTGAGCAAGACTACCTCATCCCTCCCCTTAGAGAATGGTAACCTTAAACCAACTTACAGAAAACCTTTGGGGAGGCTGCCAATCACCCTGAAAACAACATTTCCATCGATTCCCTGTCTGTGTGATTTATGGCTTCATTTTACGGTAATTGAGAATTAGTGAGAAGATTAGCAAGGCTCAACACTTCACCTTGATATGCACACTAAGCACCGTAATTTGTCACTAAGGGATGTCGGACACTTTTTTAGTTACACGGGGTTCCCATCTAATTGAATTTGGGGATAACATGGAAATTAATTTGACACAGGAAAATTTTGAATACAGCCATTTCCTCTATTGTAATGCACAATACCAGGCTGCATTCAGGGGCAGCTATATTGATCCTGATCACTTTCAATTGTGGCCAGCTGAAGGATGGAATACACTAAATCTTATTTAAGCTCATATGAAAGCAGTTCATCTGCAGCAATCTGTGGCAGATAAAGAATATTACCTTTCATTTTGTCTGACTGCATCAAGATGAAGTTTTGAAAATTTACTTCTTGCAGCAAATATACCAAATGTCTAAAGTCAACAGTTACAATTCAATTACAGACCAGCTCTTGTGGGATGTTTACAGGGTAATTTGCTACTTAGGCAGCAAATGAAAATACTAACTATACTCTCCATGCATAGAGAAGTTACAGCACATGGAGAAGCCCCAAGGAGAGACAAAGAAAAAAGATTCCAAACTTCTTGGCAATTTAAAGCACTGCCCATTGGATTATTCTCGTTATAGCCTGAGTGGTTTCAAAAACAATGATTTTTTGTTTGTAACTGAGCCGTTTTGTGGGAAGTTTAATTTATTTCCGTTGCTTAGCATCAGAGTCACAAAGATGGGACACGGTACAGGTCTTTTCATATTGAGAGGCACTCTAACACAGGACTTTCCTGCATTTACATTTCTATTTTATTCCAGTTTATTTCTTACAATCCCCCTTCATGCTGTACTTCGCCCTTCAAATAAGGACTATGGTTTCAGTAAACTGCTTAGAAAGATTATTTTCTGAGAAAGGTTTTCCCAACTCTGAACAAGGTAAACAGATCTTGGCACTTCATGTCAGAGGGTGCATGGCTGGGATATTTACAGACAATCCTTACCATACCATCTGGCTTGCTTTGTTCATACCTGTTTTAGTGATAATTGGCCTGAGATGATCTTTAATCAAAATATATTATTAATTGCCTATTATTATTACATGATAGATTTTAATGCGATCATCATTACATCGCTGTTTGGAAAAACTTTTGATGGCAATAGTTTAAAGTTCTTTTTTATGCAGCCCTCTTCAGTAGGCATGGGCATGTACCTTCTCATTTGAACAGTGAGGACATTCCTAAGTGCACAGGCATCAAGAGACAGTACTTAATGGTCAGAGGTACGTAGATGTGGTCAATAGGTCTAACCTGGATCTCTCAAGATGTGGGCATGCAACTTGGAAGAAATGTTATGCTGAAAGCTGTCCTCATCCAAACATCAAATTCCCTGGAATTACTGATGGCAAATGACAATTGTTGTCATCACTTTTAGATCCCAGGGTACTTCAGTCTCCTCTAAACGTATGATTTGGTCACAGAGGTTTACCTGAAGGCAGACTTCTGCAGGAGATGATGAGTGGCAATACTGCAAGAGGTCAAACTGCTAGAAAAGACATTGTGATTTTTAGTTATTTTATTACTAGAAAAATTGTTCCTCAAACTAGTAATTTGATGAATCTTATTAACAATGAGCATACTACATATGTAATTCTCTTATCAATTTTTCATGAGTTGTTTTCACTAAGGTAATATAAAAGTGCTAATATGACAGAAATGTCTCTTAATATAATAAGCTTAAAGGAATTTGGATCATGTTAGCCAGGGTTTGCTTTCATATTTGGATGCCTTCTGGACCATAGTAGAGAAATAGACCTCTCTGATACAATGAGAAACGTGGTAACATAATAAAAAATGTACTAATACAATAAAATATCCATATTTGATTTATAGGTCAAGTTATGGCATCTAGACAAAAAAAAAAAAAAAAAAAGGTAGACTTTTCTTTCTTTGTGAAAGGCAAGCAATAAGTCATGATGTTATAGTTTTTTATTCTGCTTTAGTGTCTATTTAAAAAAAAGGGATTTTTTTTTCCTCCAGAGATTCTTTTAATTGACTACAAGTGTATTCAATTAAAGGTCTGTCCACTCCAAGGTAAATTAGAGGATTTGTATTATTAGGTTACAGTCCCACAGATATTTGCATCTTTCTTACTCTGCTCTCCTGAGATCCCACCTGAAATACTGTGTTCAGCGCTGGGGCTCCCAACATAAGAAGGACATGGATCTGTTGGAGTGAGTCCAGAGGAGGGCCACAAAGATGATCAGAGGGCTACAGCACCTCTCCTGTGAAGACAGGCTGAGGGAGTTGGGTTTGTTCAATATGGAGAAGAAAAGGCTTTGGGGAGACCTTCCAGCAGCATTCCAGTACCTGAAGGAGCCTACAAGAAAGCTGGGGAGGGACTTTCTATGAGGGCTTGTAGCGATAGGACAAGGGATAATGGTTTCAAACTGAAAAAGGGTAGATTTAGATTAGATATTAGGAAGACATTCTTGACTGTGTGGGTGGTGAGACACCGGAACAGGTTGCCTAGAGAAGTTCTGGATGCTCCTTCCCTGGAAGTGTTCAAAGCCAGGTTGGATGGGGCTTTGAGCAACCTGGACTAATGGAAGGTGTCCCTGCTCATGGCAGGGGGGTTGGAACTGGAGGACCTTTAATGTCTCTTCCAACCCAAACCTTTCTATTATTCTGTGATTAAGAACAAGAAAGAGCAAGAAACAGCTGAAGTGTGGAAGACTGAAAGAGAGAAAATAAGGATGAAAGAAAATAAAAAAAAATGCAAAACCATAAGGAAGTCTTTAATTTTGCTTTGTATATTTGTAGTGTAACATCAGCAACATGGCTATCTATTATATTTTGACATCTTCTTCCCTAAAGGAGACCTACATTCTGGAGATTTATTAAGAGATTATAAAATGTGATAAAATGTGTATAAAATGGCTGATGAGAATGTGCCAACAAGTGGTAGAGAGTGGTGCAGACAGCTCCCTTATCTAACAACTTAAAGCTGTATTTTAATCTTCTTGGCCAGCACCACCAAGAGACTTACAGATAAGGATAAATTCTTTGAAGACCATAATCTAATTAAACCCCATGAAAGAAGTAGAGCACAGGGACAATATAGCCATGGTTGCCAATCATGCTGATAAGATGTGGTGCAGTGTTCACTGTCAGCCAGTGAACTAATTACTGCATGCTGAGTTAGAATATTTTGATGTAGTCTAGTTGAGGAGGGCCATGACCCTCATGTTGTCAGTTTTCAAGATGAGGTGGAGTTCTGATAACTGTATATGAATGTTCTGATTTGAAAGCCTGCTGTTAAGAAGGAGTCTCAAAGTGATCCTGTGCTGGTTATGTGGTAGGGTTATGTGAACAACTGTAGTTGTGTTGTTTTCACCAGAGGAGATCGAACAATTGCTGCAGAATTTTCAAAATTATTTTCTTGTACCTTTCCTGTCTCTTGTATCTCACCATCACCTGGTAGCTCCTAGAGTATGAGCTGGGATGAATTCTCTTGTTCAGGCACTAGACCATCCAGATGACTGTTGTATGATTATTTGTGACGATGGAGAGGTAGAGCTGTATACCACATATATTGGAACAAGCTGCCAAGAGGGACTGTGGAGTCTCCTTCTCTGGAGACATTCGAAACTCACCTGGAGATGATCCTGTGTGACCTGCTCTTGGTGAACCTGCTTTAGCAGGGGGGTTAGATGAGATGAACTCCAGATGTGTCTTCCAACCCCAACCATTCTGTGATAATGCTGTAAGATGTTTTAAGGCTTATCTTGAACTTTGAGTGCAACGTTTAAGTACAAGTTTTGTAGTAATTTGGGGCTCAATTCAATCCGCATGTAGCTAGGCAAAATTCTTTTTACTTCTGTTAACATGTTTGAATTGTTGAAGACCCACTATTTTTTCAGAAGTCTTTTCTGATTGTCAGTGTTTCATCTCTCCCATGAATGAGCATTCACGGGGGATTAGAATTAATGGAAACACAAACTTGGCTGACATTATTCCAGTTCTAGAATGAAGTGGCCTAGGTTTCTTTGCTGCTTCTCCTTTTGTTAGTGTTTTGATTACTTAAATTAAAATGGAAGAGGTCAGATATGTGTCATGATTAAAGATGCTGAAGATGCTAGTGAAAATGGAATTCTAATAGCCATATCGGTCTTCCAACAAACTCAACTAAAAGCAATAAAACTTTTGTCTTCATTCCCTTGTTTCCCTAAGTCCTTCATAAGATGTGAGTTCTTGAGAACATCTTCAGATTTGCAGATATTCTCTTGCACACTGACTCTCCTGGGTCTCTCCAGTTAGGGCACTGCACTTCAGCAGCTCTGAATGTCCCTGTTTGCTGTGTGGCATTTAGCACAATCCAAGAGAAAACAGGAGAGCAGAAGCACCTGGACTGTCCCCTGCCAATGCAAATTGTTGAGAATACAGGGACTGCAACTGAGTTGCACACTCCATTTGCTTGTGAAGAAATTAGATGTTCTTAAAAATAACTGCAACATAGAGGTGACAACCTGTGGGTCAGAATGAAATAACAAAAGGTGCAGCAGCAGGAGGAAATAATGATAATCAGAAGCAAGAACAAAACTAATCTAGGACGCCTCAGAACCAGAGTGGAGTTAATGCAAAAAAACCCAACCAAACAAATCAAATGCTTTAACAGAAGAAATTTGCATAAGATGGTCCTTAAATGTAATTATGGAATGAGATATAATTTATCATCATGACTAGAGGCTTTCTCTGTCTGTGCTAAAATGCGTGGAAGGGCTGTACTTCTGTAATTACTGCTACACCTGCCCAGGAGCAAGCACTCCTAGGAGGGACATTGGTTTGAAAGTAGAAATGATCTGTGATACTTGAGAGGATTTGGTCTCCATCTCTTTCACTCCATTTCACTAGATCATGCTTCCATGCCTCTCCCAAGTTCTGGTCTTGCAGCACTGCAAAGACACAAGTCAGACCTGGCTTCCCACACACACCTTGCTTCCCACCGGGCATGAAGGGGAGAGTCTCAGCCACATTCCTTTCCATACAGGCAGCAGGAAAGCTGTGATTCTTTGAGGAACCTATACTAAAGTGGCTGCTGTCCTTCTCTCCCATGGCTATAGTGCCACTTTCCAGAGAAGCTGAATATTACTTCGCTCTGAAGGGAGGGAGCAGTAGGAAGGGAACATCCAGGTCAGTTATCGCTCTGCTTTACTTGAGTGCAAAAGCTAAAAAGAGGCCTTGTCCCCCCCATCTTCAGTGAATTTCTCAGATGAATGAGATACTTCAAGCAAGAACTCAAACAATGATGTTTCCAATACTTAGCTTAAAAACCTGAAAACTATTATTATTCTGTAGTTGTCCAGATTATGTGAACACGAATAATGATTCAAGTCTATAAAACATCAAACTTTTACACCTCTTGAGATGACTTCCAGTGCCTCTGAGGTTCACAGCAGATGCTGATGCTTTATTTCCCTGTGCTTTGCACCCTGAATTTCTCAGGGAGTATAAAGCAACTCTGTGCTTGATGGGAGCAGTCAGAGGGGGATGGGGCCAAGCAGCGGGAGAAAGCGTAACTGAGACTGATAGAGACATCCTGACAGCTGCAATGGGTCATCAATAGATCCATCATGCCAGTAATTTGCAACAAATTTAACATACATCACTTTAGTCAGGCCACGCTGTATCTGTCTTGTCACGGCATCAGAGTGAATAACACTTAAATCGGATGTCACTGCTGACCTCTCTGACCCTTGAATTGACACTGCTGTTTGAGCTTGGCCTAGCTGGCAGCAGATGTAGGGAAGATTAGTACAAAAGGTGTGGGAGTGTGTGTGCAAAAGGAGGAGAGTGCATAACAATACAGCTTAAAGAGGCAAGCAAATGGGATCTCTGGATTTTCTCCCAGTCCTACTTTGCTTGCTGAAGTGTTGGCATTTATTTAGACCTACTTCCAGCATTCTTTAGTCACATTATTAACTAGGTATATATTTTTCATACTAATTGATTTTATATGTATGCATGTATGCATGCATATACGTATGCAATAAAATTTGCAGACTTCAAGTTGACCACCATGGAGACTTAAGTCCTATAAAAGATGTAGAACACAAACAGTAGTAAAACTAAACTGCCCTCTGCTGTGTTTGAAGCATGAGACCCAGCCTGGGACATGAATGGATGCTTTGACTGTGTTGCCACTCTCAGCATGTCAGTGCAGAGCTATCCCTATAGGAAAAGACCAAGCTTCACCAAAAAAAATTTCTCAGGAAGAGAGCAGGACTGATCAAGAGCCTCATCAAACCCCAAATCCTGTGATGACTGGGGGCATGTTAAAAAACCCTCCTAGATGATACCAGGAAGAATGAAGAGCCTCTCAGCAAGCACAGCCAGCTTGGAGCTTGGGGAAATCTCCTGACCTCAAATCTGGAGACTGATTTAACTTAGAATCTGTGAGCAAGACTCTCCAACCAGCTAGACATATTTTCATGCAGCCAAGACAAGCCATTTCCCCCATTTGCAATCTTAATGAATACCTTCCATAGACTTCTATAGTTGTTTCTACAGACTAGCATGGAAATGGCTACAAACATGTTAAGTCTCTCTGGCGCTAGAAAGGAGACACCCTCTGCAGCGAGGCAGAGCCAACTGAGTCTGCTCAGCACTTATTTTTGAATCAGCACATGATAGAATTACATGATTTGTTTGCTCACGCTAAAGGCGCTTTAGAGCCTTTCACGGTATGTGTGCCACTGGATGCTGGGTGGGCTTTTCCTTTTCAGTCATTCATTCTTCTAAACAAATGAGTCTATGAGCTGAATTTGGATTTTTTTCTTGAGCTATTGTTCTTAAAATATGTGATTTCTAATTAACAGATTTTGAATGGCAAGAAAGGAAGAAGCTGTCTTTGAGCAGGTAATTGGAAGTAACAAAATTAATATGCATATGACTTGTATAATAGCTTGCCCTTTTTTTTTCTGACAGTCTGCTTGTTGTTTGATGTCTTGGTTAAACTGATTTACCACATCACTAAGTATTCCTCAAATGGAAGAGTAAGAAGCTCTTTAGCTATTCTGCATGTCCTATAATGTTCATTTTTAATGAGTATTTGAAGGTGGAAACATATCACAAGTAACAGAAATAATAGGAAAATTAGAAAAGGTTAGAGAAGTACTATGTCTTATGCAAGGGAAGACAATTTTTTAATTTTTTATTTTTTTTTTTTTTCATTATTGTTGTTTCTTAGGAAAAGCTGGCAGAAAAGGTATTTTTTTAGTTAATCGTACAGGATGTTAACCAGCTTCTAGTTGTATTTATTGTTTTTTGAGTATGAAGCTGACACCCTAGTCATCCATTGACACCATCTTGGGTGTTTGCCCTGTCCTTCCCAGGAGCAGGACTGGGCTGCCAAGGATCTGAGTTTGGTGATCTGATTCACAGCAAGTGCTACTGAGGGTAGTTTATAACACATGTATTATTTTTAGGAGGAATCATGTGTCAAAGTAACTCATGTTTGTAGTCTTTTTGTAATTAACAACTGAACTGGTGTACACTGTGTATGAATTTCTGTGTTGCTTGGACAGAGAGAGGCAAGAAATTAGAGGCAAATCAGTACCTGGCAAATCATGTTTCGGTCAGGATTTCTGGGACTGGAGAGCTGAACAGAAATGCAACTGCAATGGGAAGCTGGCTGAAGACCTCTGCCCCATTGCCTAGCTGTCCCATGGTGCACTGCAGAGGTGTGTCTCAGAGAAGCTGGGGGCCATACAAAGGTGGGAGCAGGGCACAAGTGAGTTCGTCCACGTACAGCTCATAACCATGTATGAACTGGATTTAGCCCCAGTAGTGAGTCCTGGTTCCAGGGATAAAGTAGCTCTTTCCATTTTGCATATGTATGTTCTCCTGTTCCTTCAACTTGCCCTTTAAAAAAGTTTGTTCTATAGTGATCTGTTTGCATTCTGCTTAAAACTGTTTCTTCCCTCATTATTTTTGATGTGAAAGAAGGAATGAAAAGAATGTGTTCGACAAAGGACCTTTGATGTGTATTTGTAATGGTTTTGGGGTTTGCTGGTGGATCCAGTAAGGACTCATGCTATGGATCTGAAGGCAAATTTGAGACTTTCTCTGGACTCTTGCTATGGACTGCCCTTGGGAGTATGTGACAGCTGTTCAAGATAGCAGGTCAGAGAGAGCCAGAATGGGTGCTAACTGTATGGTGCCCTCGGGTGCTATTAGCTGCAGGAACTGGCCTAACTTAGCTGTGTGAGCCCAGTGGCTCTTTGATGAATACTTTCTGTCTGTGACATCACTATTTTTCTCTTACTCAGAGATAAAGTATTCATTAAATTAGCTGTGAATACCCCTAGGTTTGTAATATACAAGCACCTGGATTTCTTTTTTTTCTTCAAGGAATAACAACATTGGGACTGAAAATTTATAATTCCCATATGGGAATACAGTCAGAGTACTTTGTGAAAATTGTAATTTGTTTGCTTTATGGCCCTATTTTTCCCTTTGGACTGGTCTCCCTCATTGGATAAAATTTCCTGTAATAGACCATAAGTTTCCCTCAAAAATGATCTGCTTCGTTATCAGGCTTTCTGGCTATCATGGAGAGGGGCATGCAACTAACCAGGGAGCCTCCCCCGCATGAAAGTGATGGTAACAAAGCATTTGCATTCTAATGCCCATGATGCATGTATGGCACTACCTCAAAGAATCTATTCATTTTTTGGGGGAAGGGTGTGTAACAATTTTTTTTCCAAACGTGTTATTAAATAGAAAGTTGTTAAATAAATAAGCTAATTCTTGTGCTAGCTGTACTCTTCTGACCTAATGTGGGTCTAAGAGAGTGCTAAGGTATTGTTCATCACCTTGTTTCTTCTGGTAGGTGTCAATACTCACACTCTTCACTGGAAAGTAAAGTTCTTTTTGTTCTTTTTTTTTCACAGGAAATTAGGCTGAAAAATTACAAAGCAGAATGATACTGAAACTTTGCATGTAGAACCATCTGACTGTGGCTACACCTCATTCCATTCTCAAAATACTTTACAGATAATTTTTTGGCTCTGAATTTGCTCCCACCAGGTAATTGCATCCCTTATTTTCACACTGTACAAATAAAAGTCTCTTCCTTTCCCTTATCCAGCACCTCTGTAGCCACAGCTCTCTTCTGCTTAGAAACTTGAGAAGTTCAGCAGCAGTACTTGACAGAAAAGGAAACCAGCTTCACTTTCATGAATGCGGGTAATGGTCTTGGTAATGCTGTTGTGCATACCTGCAAGGGAGACGGCTTCTGTGGAGAAGCCCTTTCCCTCTGAAGCCTGGCACTTCTCCATCTCTCCACTCCTCCAGGGGACAAAATGAAGCCTGCAGGTTGGTCCTGGTGGTGACTCCCCCTTAGGCAGCCCTTCAGCTCCTTGCTGCTGCCAGCAGGAGAGGTACTAATTCCATCCATGCATGTCCCTACCAACCCAAGGGGCTGTACAGGATGACTGGGGGGGAAGCACAGCTGGGCAGGTCCCCTGGGGGGCTGAGCAGGACTGTTGCCATACTCATGGGGGAATGATGATCCTGCCAAGGAGCAGGGGGACAGTGTGCCACCACTTTTCCTCCTGCTCCCGGGGGAGTGCTAATCCTACTTTTGGAGATGGCTACCAGCAGGCATGTTGTGAGTGCTGAGGTGCTGGCACCAGTGATAGCCCCACTCCCAGCCACCAAAGGCATTGATATAGCCTACTCAGCCCTCAGGAGGGAAGAATCACTGTGCAACCTCACGCATTTCTTAAAGCCTCATGGGTGCTAGACGGTTCCCACTGGCTTGAACTTGCATAAACAAATGTGTCCCTTCTCCTGTTTACTTATTAGTTTTTTAACTGATCGTCTGTGGCATTTCAATTTTTGTCATTTCAAGTTTTTTGTTACATATTGTTTAATAGCAGAGGCATGGAAAGAACTCACAAGTGTAAGTCTCACAGTGGGTTGTTCTCTGAATCTCCTCTTTGCTCTTTGCTGTCATGGGGACAAATAAGGTGACATTAAAATAATCATTTGGTCCAGGTTTATGTGCCTGTTTAAGCCTAAAATTAAAAGATTCATAAATAACTTTCTGATGTCAAAGTCATAAAGATGTTATGTTTTAGTTTTCAGGAGTTTTAAGTATGCAGTTGTTAAGTCTCTCTGACTTATACAAATATAAAAAAATAATACCATATAAAAAAATAATAAAAGTGTGCTAAGACTCTTTCCCAATAATGTTACTTCAGGTACTACTGTAGCACAGATATACAGTAGTGTAGATATATTGTAAACAGCATCTTATAGTATCAGACAAAGAGAACCTTTTACAAACCCCATGTCTCTAATTTCATTTTAGAAAATTAGATACTCAGAATTTTGCATAAGATAACTGTATTACTGGGATGCAATTTGGCCCAGGTTTCTAGCTTTAGTGCATGTGGCTCCTTAATAAAAAGTGTCAGTTAAAATGAAAATACAGCTTGGGTAATTAAATTTAATTGGATCTTGTCACTTTAAATCCTCTTCGTTTTTGAATGTTTCTACAGAATTGCAGCTTCTGGTTTGCTAATTTCTTTATTGCAAGCTGTGTGCTGAACCTGACTGTCCTATAATAAAGTGGGACCTTGTTTTTGTAGAGGGCTTTGAACCATGACTATAATAACAAACAAAAGGAGGGTGGGAGCTAATTTATTGCCAAAAGAAAAACTGTCCTTTGTTTCCTACATGTTCAGTTAGTGAAAAATAATTGGTCTGAATTTATTAACTCTTTAATTTTCTTACCAACTGAGCACCATTTTGCACAAGCTCTCACGAATACTATGGCATGATACTATGCCTGTGACAGGTAGCAGCAGCAATTATCACACTTTTTTATATCGGAGTTGTTTGGGCTAGCAATAGGGATTAGGTGAATTGCAGTATTCATATGTAGGTCAAGGAGGGTGCAGACAGCCACAATGCAAATGATGTGTACTGCCTGCCAATAGCCACCATGCTGATTCGGAGGGATCACCTTCTCCAGAGGTGAGAGGTAATTCAGCTTCTTTATTACACGTTGCACATGCACAGCATCCAAAGGCAAGGAAGATTTAAGTGCAGGTGACGAAGAGAGAAAATATTTGCCATTCCAACAGACACACTATAGAAATGATCAGTCTGTCACAAATTGTACAGCTGCTAATGCCCATATTTCAAATTGAAGCCAGTTGAATGAATTTGTATTCTCAGGTTTTATGTGTGAAATGCAATATCATTGCATCCTTGATTAGAAGACAGGCGACTTAGCGCAGACATCACAGAAGGATTAAAGATGTAAGACTGTCCTTCACAGCGCAGTAGTGGTCCCCTGATTCTGTGCTAAAGCAGATGGATATGATGTAATTACATTTTACAAAGTACTGGCAATAAAAGTATTTATCTCAAACAGGAGCATTATGCCAGTGTAGTCACTGCTGTTTATAACCTGTTCAGTTCCAGAGGTGTGTCTCATATCATACCAGTATACCTGGGAGAGGATCTCTGCAACCAGACACAGAAGGCTCTGTTCAGTTGTTCATGCATGGGTGTCCAGGACTGCTTAAGGTGCCTGAGGTTATATGAGATATCTGCACAGGGCTGGTGGACCCTCGGCCCTTAGAAGAGAGAGATTCAGAGCACAGCTGAAGATTTGTCTTCATACATTGATGTCTACATGGGAAGAAAATGCCTAATTACCCATTTTAACTAATGAAGCCCTAGAGTTTGGTTCAGCTGCCCACAAGCAAGCATCCAGTGGCAGCCAGGATGTCCTAGCTTACCCCACCTGACCTCTACTTGCTGATCCAGGAAGGCATAACTATTATATGTTCCTGTCTTATATCTGTTACATCTGTCTTGACAGTCCAGGAGACTTCAGTTGGCACTAGTTACCTACCTATGATTAGGAAACTAAATCTAGGCCTAGAGCCCTATTTGTTCCATAAAAGCAGCTCACATACAGTGAACTGTAGGTGGACACTTAAATTTAAGTCTCTGGAGCCTGAAGCTATACAGCAACTATTTTTGCAGACAAGCTCCTCATTCAAGTAGAGGTCACACTTACCCCAGGAGCACCCTGGGAGCACCTGAAGCATGGACATGTGGTTCTTTCCATGCTCAGTCTCTGTTGTGCGGAGACCAGCTTGCTACTCTGAGCAGCACCTGGTGGGGACATCATTCCCTTCTCACTCATCTGCTGGTTGTTCCCAAGGCAAGGCATCTCATACAATCATGACTTCCCAAGGAGGTAACACTCTCCTTACCTGCATGCATGGCTGTGTTAGAACACGAGAACTGAAGGAGGCACCTGGAAGCAGGAACAACCCATCCTTTCCAAAACAGGTGGCAAGTACTATCTTTGGAAGATCTGCTTTTTTCATTTATTGTAGCTGGAATCTGGATGACTAGTTTGTAGTATTCATCTAAATTTTAGATGTCTAAATTGGTGGATGTAATATGAGATGAATCATGTATCATATGTGTTTCTATATTTTACTAATGAAGTCATGAAGTTTCTATCTGCTTGAAACAGTATGGTTAGATGAAGGTAGGAATAAAACACCCCAGCAATTAATTACAGGGATCAGACTAAGTATAAGAAAATGTCCTGACTTCCTCTCACTGAAAATAGTGGCAAACGTCCCATCATTTTCAAAGAAGTCAGAACAAATCCTTTCACATTGTTTTGTGGATTTTTACAGTGTTTTGTAATTTTGTTAGAGGAGCTCATAAGTAAAAACATTGTTATTTTCGAACTTACCTGTTTTCATCAATTTTTTTAGAGTTTCTGGAAAGTAATAGACTACAAAGATCTATTTAAAGAGACTACATGCTTTATTTATGTAAGAGAGTAGATGAATAAATGGATAAAAATAATACATGATTTCTTACAACCATCACTTAGCCAACACGATTCATCAGGCTGCAGTAAGTCTGCTAGTGTGAGAACATTTGGACCTTAAGATCCGGACTGAAATTGCAATCCATTTTGCAGATGAACTTCCAGTTCTTAATTTATAAGAATGTTAGATGGAAACAATGGTTGTCGTGTTTCATGTATGACATGAGACTCAGAGGATGGACTACACAAATCTTACGTAATTGAGTTATTTTGGTATAAAATTTTGCACTTTTTTCTGATATCCAGGGTATTGAATCTCATTCACAATGGAATGGTGTTCTTAAAAACACTTAAATTTCTTACGTAAGTGTTAGTAAGGTATTAATTCCTGCACTTTTTCTTTCACTTCTGCCAAAAAAAAAAAGAGACACGAGAATTCCAGTTGACTTTCATCAAGTTTTAAGCCCCAAGGTTATTTGGCACTGCTTGGGAAATGCTACCTTGTATTTTTAAGTTTTGGAAGACAATTAAATTAGGTCCACTTCCTTTGCTGGTGTAAGAATTTTTATCAGACCTCACTGACCCTTGGTGGGGACCTGATCCACCTTGTTTATGGTTTAATATGTAGCCTTTTTTGTGAACAGCACTAACAAATTGACTTCTAAAAAAGGGAAAAATACTGTGCTCCATAACCAGAACTATGGTTATACAGATTAAACTGCATTAGCAGTTACAGTAGACCTAATGCTGTCTGATTGATTTGCCCATTTTAGTGAGCAATGTCTTTTTCTGTAGTGATATATGGCTCCTTAAGGATATTTGATTACAAATTTGCAGACTGTTTGTGGCCTTATCTCTACATCTTTGATCTTTCAGCAATCTGCTGCTGAATTTTTGTATCACTGTAGGAGCAATTGTTTTAAATTTATGTATGATTTCTGATTCAGTTACTTTTGTCCTAAACTAGAAACCATCTGAATGACAGTTTAAAAATCACAATAACAAATCTTACTTGACCTCTTCATCATCATCATCATTTAATGTAGACTCTAATGTAGACTTAAATGAACATTTTTAGTATCTGATTGTTCAGCACTTACACACATTATTCTGAAACATTCAATTTCAGGAACATCTGTCTGTTGGGAGTAGGGAGAGCTCAATACATATATGCAAGGGATTATACAATGCACTGCCCAAGGTCTCAGGGAACATTGTTGGTGACCCAGATGTTTCCTTCTAGCTTTACATTTTCATTAGAGCAAGCATCCTCTTTTTGGTCTGGCAATGCTGGATGTTACTATTTGTATAGCCTTTGTAACTGTTTTTCTGTAGAACAGCTCCTGACTTCTTTGAAGGAGGGATTCATGTGAACATCCCCATTTTGCTGCAGGTTGGGTTCGCTTGAACAAGTGGTTGTACCACTTAAGCTAGTCAGTCTGATCTCACCTATGGTGAATAAGGGAGAGCAGGCAGCTTGCTGGAAGTGTTATCCATCTTCAGGATGGGTGGAAATGAGTGGCCACCAGCACACCTCAGTACTGAACAGGATTTTTGTAACTTTTGAATTAAATTAGTGAACTCTTATTCATGCAATTAGTGCCACTGCCTTCCATGGGACTATTACCACCTGTGAGAGAGTGCCACTTATGTGATCTTACAGTTTTCCTTCCAAAAGCTTCACATGTTTGAGAGACACCAGATCAGCTACTAGTTGCTTTCTGATATCCCTGATAGCTCTCAGGAAGAGAAAGAAAGCATGTCCCTGTGAGTCTCCACTGCGTCATTGCAGAACAAGGTACTTTTACTGTACAGCTCCCACTGTCTCACTTATTTTCAGTTTGAACATCAGCATACCTAGCAGCCTCCATGCCAGCACAATCCTTTTGCTGTCTGTGTAATATTATCCAGAATGAGAACCCAAACCATTTTATGATTCCATGATTCTATAATAGTACTTGAATAGCTCATTAGATGCATGTTGCTCAAGTGCTACATGTTGTGCTCCCTTTTGTGAGCCAACAAGAAAGTAAATTCTAGACCTGCTTTGCTCAGGTCACCTAAAGGCAAAAGTCATTATGTCCCACCAGTAATTCCCTGAGCCAAGTTGTCTGTTATTATTTATGTAGGTTGAATTCAGTGACAGCTGCCAAATGTAACTGGCAGGACGCACCTGCTGCATACCAAAAAGACTAAGCGCCCTGCTATGTTATATTGGCATCGCCGGTGGAGCCATGGACCCCAGCTGGTTCCATGCTGCATATGAGTATATCTGAAAAGGATAATTTTGCATGACAAATATATTCCTTGAATGTTATTCTCCATCCATTGGGACAGGAAACTATCTATCTATTCTGGGTCATCATTATGATGTTTGGTTCCTTTCATACAATAGCTTATGCAATTACTATGTTTGTGCCTCTCTCTCTTTCTATGTGTGTCTCCTTAATCACTTTGGAAGCCCCAGTCAATTTCAGCCATAGCTGGCAGGAGGGAAAAAGATCTCAGAGATATTAATTTCCTATAAGTTTGAATAAAATAGCAAAATAGTTATATACAGAAAAAAGCATTCCTAGAAAGTTCACTGAGGGAAAAACTCAGTCATTGTTAGACACCAGAGGCTCTGAGCAAGAGAGAAATATAGCGAATATCCCAGAGGTAGGAAGAGCTTCAGTCAGCCTTTGCCCTTTACAGTCAACTAATAGATCAGATGTGGCACAAATCTGCAGAAACCCAGACTCTGTTAGCTGTGTAGTTCACCAAACTATATCTTTCTGCATCACCCTTCACCATCCACCACAAGAAACTTGTGTGGCAGTCACAGATGATGGACATGCATACTTTTGCAGTGCACTTTCTTTAAAAAGCTCCACCTTTATTTGGTTTATTTTTGCACATTGAATGCCTGTTTTGTAGCCCTTTTCTCCTTCTAACCACCTAAAGGACTTTAGTTGGGTTAATAACCTGGTGGTCAACCATTTGGAGTCATTTGACAGTTCTATACTGCTTCCTTAGCCCAGCAGTATCATGTCAGGCAGTATTACAAATGAAATACATATGGAGAGATAACTCCATGCAACTCGCAAGTGACCAAGCAAACCCAGCAACAAAGAACAACGTTTATCCTTTCACCACTGAACTCAGAGACTGGTACAAAGAAAGGGGATTCCAATGTGGGAATCTAGGGAGTAAGGAGGAAATCCTCAAAGAAAGAAAGAAGTCTAATGCTACATAGATTTGCGAATGTTTTCAAAACTAAGGTGCAGAACATGGTACACAGCAGGAGCAGCCTTAGACTGATCTACCTGGATGGATGAGCACAGGCAAGTACAGCAGCTTAACCTATGCTGACACAGACCCCAAGGCAAACTTGCACCTCTGGCAGCCGGTCAGAGTAAAGGACCATATAAAGGCCTGGTACATCCTGGGGGAGCTCCAGAGAAAGAGACAATTCACTGGACTCTCCCACAGGAGCAGTCACTGTGTAGATGTGCCCTGTGCTGGCCAAGGTCACCTGCAACTTCTCTGAACTTCCTGCTGAGATCTATCAGTGTGGGGTTGTTCTCACATGGCTGTACCAAACAGATGGCTTTTCTCAAGGAGAAATTCGTCAGCCACCTTCAAAATAAGGCCAACACACAGCAGCACTAAATGTTCTGTCTTCTAAGAGACTTGTACCCCTTGATAAGATAATGTACTGGAAATGTATGTCACTGCGATATTTCGGAACGGATAAATAATGCATGACCCTGGGAAATGAAAGTTTTGAACTCAAGAGGAATTACTGGCATTTTTTAAATAATTTAGGAAGTGTTCATAAAAGAGAAAAATGAGGAAAAGGCCTTTAATAAATGTCACTTATTTGGCATCATAACCTCTTTAGAATGACTGGTATTTTTTATTAACTTAATGTGGATATAAACGTTTTTAAATGTGGAAGTATCTGCTTTCTTTGCAAAACTTGAAACAATTTATTACAAGAGAAGAAATTCTTATTGAAGTTTAAAGACTAGATATTCAGTGGCTACTGGGTAATTAATAGCCAATACTGAAAATCATTATTTATTTATTAAGAAACACAAGTATTTGCCAGTTTACTGAGAGCAATTAGTAGAATCCATGACATAGCTAAGTGACTTTTCGGTTTTATACTTTCTTTGTTCTTTCATTCACGCCATGCTTGTTCCCATGCCAAAAAGTGACTGTACTGACTAATATTTTATAGAACAAATTCAATATACTTTGAAATCTCCAGCAAAAGCTGGTCACATGGGTTAACTCAGATGGTTAAAGAAACTGATATACTTACATAAAACCCCCATGGAGTTTCTTGTTCATGACATAAATCACCAGAATATGGTTTTATAGCAGTTCTCTATCTCTTACTTTGAAAGTGTTCCTCTTGGGTGCCTATGCTTAGTGGTTTCTTCCTGACCCAACACCTTTGCAAATGACTTTGCAACCGAAAGAGTGTATAGGGTCAATGGTAGAAGTCATACAAGGAAATCTACTAAGACCTCCACAGAGATTCTAATTTAACTTAGTTCCATTTTATTTAATTTTGTTTGGGGGATTTTAGTTTATAGATCTTTCTAGTATTAAATCATAGCACTAGTTTTGCCCTTTACCGTATCATCCACAGAATGCAGCAGCAGTTCTCCAGACTGTCTGATTCAGATTAGCATAGATTATTTTTCCTCCCCTTTTCTGTGAATTCCTGGTTGCATTTTAGTTAGAAATTAGAGTTTGGTTCATGTGACTTCTGTAAATTCAGAACGAGGAAGTGAGAGCATGAGCACTTTTATCTTCTTTAGTTTTAGTCCTTTGATGCTTAGTGAGGTATTAGAGGTGCAGAAACAATTTTACAGAACATCTTCTCTGGAGTAGTGTCACTGCACTGCATAAAATATGTAGGGGATTTCATTTTGTTGTTGATGACACTAGTTGATGCCTATCTTTTTTTAATAAATCATTTCTTGATCCTGTGTAATTGTTCTACAGTCCTTTTTTTTGCTAGGATTATTGAAAGGTTGTGATGTAGCCTCTCTTATGTATCTGAACTTAGTCAGGAAAGGTTAAAAATCTGGCTAAGTTTGGGAATTCTGGAAATTTTCTCCAAGGGATGGCTGAAGAACTGCTGTTTCTGCCTGGGGTGTGAGTGATTGCGACAGATTAGCGATTTATCCGAGATCTGCTAGAATTACATTTGAGTGATATCACATGAAGGCACTGAGCAGTGTTCTCCAGAAATGCTGCTGTAGACTCACATTCAGTCTTGACTTCCTGTTCAATGCACATGCACATTGAGATGGAAGGTAGATTCCTTGACTGTGGGGTTTAGAGTATGTTAAAGACATCTCACTCCAAAGCAGTGTTTGAATTGAAGATGCCAGTTCTGTCAAATGTCTTAAGCAGTGCCTGGATGAAACTGGAGCATGGGGTAAGAATTAGCTGGCATAATTTTGTCATACCACTTGCCTCAGGAAAATCCCCAAACATTATGAATGCGATTAATGGCCTGACATTTGTATTGATGTTTTTTGTAATGTAAATTTAGATACATTGATTAAAGAATTCAGCTTTGATCCAACATCTTCTGAATTCAATAGAAAGATTCCCAATGGTTTAAAAGACTTCCCACTGGTTTAAGTAACTACCAAATCTTTTTAAAAATCTGATCCTATTGATTTCAGCCACTGTTGTATAGTATCTTCTATATCATTCAAAACTATGTTTGAATGAAGAGATCCTTTATTAGAAGTTTTTCACAATGGCAATGCAATAATTTTCTGATTTGTTTAAGAAAGGAGACAAGGGGTTTCGAAAATTTTGTGAACGTCCAAGTAATGACTTAAGAAAGGGAAATATTTCAATTTCATACTTTACAGACCTAATTTGCAGGAGTCAGATCATTAATTTTTCTATAACTGTTGTCTGAAAGATATTGCATACATTTTATATATAAATACTTAGGCATGTACATCTGTGTGTATATATATATATGCATGTGCAAATTAAACTTTTGACAATATCACTCATTTAAGTGCATTTCCTCATAAAACAATCTTATATGTAAACACTGTTTTGATCCATGACATTTTATCTATCTCATTTTCTATTTTATTCAATACCATTCATGTGTATTGGTGTAAACTCTGTTGAAGTCAGTAGCATTCTTCCTAATGTATATCAGGACAGATACTGTCAGGATGTGGCCCACTCACTTGAGTTTAATCTTGTTTCCTTTAACATAACCTGTCCAGCACTAAACATTCCCTATCTTCCACTTTGCTAAACAGAAAAATTGTTTTCTAAAACAAATAATGAGCAGTGTGTGATCACTTCGACTTTAAAATCTCGTTAAACACCCTATAGCCAAATAATAGAAAAAATAATGTTACTACTCAAATATAAATGCATAAATAGCATAAATAATCTGTGCAAAAATTATTTCTTATTAAATATATTTGTCTTAATTTTTTTCTTTTTTCTTTCTTTTCTTTTTTTTTTTTTTTTTTTATTAAACCTACATACATATACACACATCTATTACTGATGCAAGTAAGCCACAACTCTTTTTGAATGTGAAATTGAACTAGCAGCCTTTGATCTGAACTACAGGCTGATCTGAATTCAAGAAAAGGCTGCTGCTAAGCCACATTCCCATTCAATCCATTAAACCATTCACTTCCGTGCTCCTCATCACACTGACTCCTAATTTGACAATGACAAAGAGCTCCATGGTGATTTTAAATTTCATAATTTTAATCTGTCAAGTCTGACATTTAATTAGTGCCCTTCTAACCTGTGCCCGCTCACTTGAAGGTTACTGTTGGTTTTCCTTTAGAAATTTTTCCTCTGGAAGAGTGGATTAATAAATATGTACATAACTGGCAGGGATAAAGACAATACACACACAATGGTCTATTAGTTCCAAATCTAGACAGATGAGGTTAATAATATTTTAAAGTGCTGCTTTATTGTATTAAGAGTGATTAAGCCCTTGGCTCAACCCTGTATGAGTTGTTCATTGAAAACATAAAATATAAGGTCTATTAAGCAAACTCTAGTGAGAATGGTTACCCAAACTACAGTAGTACTGTGTTCATAAGGCATACTACAGGAGTGCATAATTTCTGAGATAAAATTTCTTGACTTAGCAAACACAATAGAACATGCTAGGCTCACTAAACAGACTAATTAGATTTTGATCACTAGTCAGTCTATGAGAACCTGCCTTATAGACTAAAATCTAGTGCCATTTAACACTCTGGTATTTAATTTTCTGGAGGACTGAATTCAAATGTAACTTAGGTCACTCGTTAAAAAAGACTTTGCTGTTCTTAGATCAGCCCCACAAGGACATAAATCCCAATCATGAAAATATGCCACCATTCATTAATGCTAGGAGAGTGGTCAGTCAAAGTCCTCAGGAAACAAACCTCAGGTGAATTTTCCAGTACCATACCTTACTGCAGTCAGTAATGTATGATGTTCATTATATTGTCACTAAATATTGAACATCTAGAAGCGAAGACAGAAATAAAAGAATACCCTTTCTTAAAGCAGGCATTACAGCAAGAACACCTGTGAGAATACAGGGATATCATGAGCCTCTAGTTCTCAGCTGGGCATGCCCCTTTTCTTCACTCTGTGCCACAGTGCATACTTTTCAGAAAATAATGAGTCTACATGAATACTGCTATTTTCTGTATGGAAGAAGATACCACCATGATATAGATAGTAGCCTATCTGGCAATTCAGAATCCTTCTAGTGTAACTTAAATTTATGGAGGCTTCTCCAGCTTGTTTGTGTTGTGGGTTGTTTTGTTTTGTTTTGTTTCGTTTGTTTTTCTTTTTGGTTTTTTGTTTTGGTGTTGTTTTTTTTCTTTCCCAGAAGACCCAGAAGAAGAAACAAATAACACAAAGTAGTTTTCTTTAAATTCTAAAAGTCTCAAAATCAGATTGGATACAGGTTTATATCCTACTACTTTCACCCAGGTTCCTCCCTCAGAGTAGCCTTACTATGGTTAACTGTTGCTGAAATTAAGCAAGAGTTGTCAAATATGCACCTTTGGCTTTATTTAATATATTGGCTTTGGTGTACGGGCTGATATACACAAGTATCTCAGGATTAACAGCTCTCTCTGGATACCATTATTCCATTGTTACAATTACAGGAAATATAACATTTCTGAAAAATTTCTGTACATTTCCTGAATTTACCATTATTTAGTTAAACAGAAACAGAAACGTATAATAAAAACCAATATATTATGCCTAAACATTTTCAGAGAAAATCTGGGGGAGATCAACTTTAGATTTGAAATAAAAAGATAACTGGTGTGCACTGCGACACAAACCTGGAATTTGCTGTCATCCATTTCTCATTTTCTTCATCTTGGCTCACTAATTCCTTTAAGAACATTCCTGTCCTCTTCTAGGTACCAGAATATGTGCTGTTGCACTCCAATGCAATTCCACAATTTTCTCTGGGTCAGTGCTACTATAGAATGGAAGGGTTAATTGGTTTCCCCTAATGCCCTACTGTCTTACGAGCTAAACAGTGGAAGAAGATTAAAAAACATTAGTGAAAACAGACCCAAATGTCCTTACTAGTAACTGCAGATTCCATTTTCCTAGTAGTCTTAGCAACTTTTTCATACCTTTATGGGACTTTCCTGAAGAATAAGATGGCAGTGGTGTATAATGTAGCGTGTTCTTCTCTATTAATTCTGTCTTCTTCATCAGAATAAACCACTGAGGCTCTTACATGCTTTTTGCATCTCAGCAGTAAATGGTGCTTTTCTACTTTGCTCAGAGATTCAGACTCGGCGTGAATGAGGCCACATTTTGTTTAGGAAGTGCTGCACAGTCAATTTCTTGAATGGATGTGCAACTATTTCAGCTGAACTTTCATCAGAAAATGTTTCTCAGCTTTACAGACTCTAGAGAGTTAGGTGCTTCCTCACTATACCTTTTAAAGGGGCCTTATCTTCCACATGCAAGAAGCAAATTCAAATCTCTCCAGATCAGTACCTTGTGACTTTAACTGACAATTCTCCATTTAATTTTCTTATTTGTTTGGGTGCAGATTTTCAAATGTTTCTGTTTTCTGTCCTGTTGTGGAAAATGAGCATTTTTGAAATCTTTAAAAGTTTTGCTGGATAAGTATGTTATACAGAGTTCTTATAACACCTCTTCCTAAAAAATCATTTTTCCCTATTTCAGGTTTTCTAAATTAGGGCAATATTTTAAGGAAATAGCTCATCTTTGCTTACTGTTCCCAGATATGACAGTTTATAAGAACAAATCTGTGCTTCTGGTGTCCAAGTTAGGAGTTATCCATTTTGTCTGCAACTGAAATATGTCTTTAAGTCAGGTAAGACTCCTTTCTATCTCCATTTCTGCTGTATCAACTGTAGTAACTTGTTATGTGAGCTGGTATGACCAATTATATAACATCATTAATGGAACACTGTTTAATATCATATGGCATAGGGATGGATTTGTTCCCAAAAATTGTGGCACATAGGCTATTACAAAGATCTTAATGTGTCCTTTACAGTTAGGGCTGAGAGAACACATACACATCTACTAAATTATTTGTGACAAATGACTGTCATGAAGTGGTGATAGCAATGACTAAAAATGGAGACCAATGCATTCAAATAAATTCACTTGGTATATTTTTTGTATATGAGACAGCACACTGAAGAGTACAGTTATTTTCACACCATTGGCTAGGCAGCAGTTTAACTCAATGCTTGCAAATAATAGAACAGCAGCAGCTATTTGTTTGAATGACTTTCATGTGAACAGAGATATTCCTGCTCAGCACATGAGTCCTGACTACTTCTCGCTTCCATGTGGTATTATATGAAATGCAGGGATGCCTATCCTGGGTGCTTACCAGATGTTCTGGAAGAGAGAGTCCTTACCGGACTCACATTTTTAAAGAATCAGAGACTTTAAGGTGTGAATTTGATGTGGTTTAGACTCTGAGAGCAGACAAGTCTGTCACATACCTGGCCAGGATTTGAGATACTGGGACTCTATTTTAACAAATGGAAGTAGGGTCCACATTTCAGGCCTTCCTACTTGCCCCCTGCTCCATGATTTTGACCCAACTGCTAGCAACTCATTTACAAGAGCAGACAGAAGTGAACTTAGCGGACGATATCGCAGAGTCATTTGTCTAGGAAATGTTTTTAGGAGCAAAGACATTAATGAATGAAATATGTGAATACATGAATATGCTTAGGTGAGAAGGGAGCTAAAACTGTCTCCCAGATAAGCAGTTTGTAGTTTACTTCAGAAAAGAAAGAAAAATTATCTTTTCTCTCTACTGTCAAAGAATAATGGCAGATATTTATTCTTGCAAAGGATCCTGGGGTTCGGATTTCAGTGGAGAAACCTTTTCTTGAACTCCTGGTTCAGAAATGGAGCTCTGAAGAGGGGTGGAAATCCAGTTACTTCCCCTCTTAGTGTTTCCTGTTGCCTGGATATAGCTCTATCCCTGCTTTAGTGTCTGGAGTTTTCCAGGCACCAAGCACTGTGCTCTGCTTAGAGCTGAACTTTGGCTGTCTTTCCTGGTGTTGCATGAGCAGGTGTAGGTGGATGAGCAGTAATAACAAGCAACACCCTGGACCATTTCAGTCATCCAGGATACATTGATTTATTGGCTGGTTAAATGAAATGGAGTAGGAAAACAATACAGATTACATACGGGAAGAGTGATGTCATCCTCATGATCTCCCTGTCTCGGCTTCCATCTACAAGGCAAGGGGAATTTCTGTGCTTTGCTCAGAGATTCTTACCATCTCACTTCTGCCCACCGTCTCAGTCTGCTGGGTTTTTGCTTCCTAATTACAGTAGTCTTAAAATCCTGTTGACCACATTTATATGTCCTTGCCATGGGAGAATCCAAGAAACGTTACCTTCTGTTTGCTTTCTACATTTTTTTTCCTGCGAGGTTATGAATCTGTCCTTTGTCTTTTGTTTGTCATAGCATCATCTGGGCCTTTGTTTTATTTTGTCTCACTTCTGTTTGTTTTACAGTGTCCCATCCACAATAATTAGGGTTCTGACTGAATTTACATGCCTTTATATTGACATTGGACAGCTAAGAAAGGAAAAGGACACAATATGTAACCTGCTCACGTACACAAAATAAATCCGCACACACAAAATGGTGTTTCTCTGAAGTGGTAACCATGGTCATAGGGCAGTATGTGGGTATCTCTGTGGAGAACTTTCATTTTATCAGAGATAGCTAAACCAACTAGAGCTGGGCAAAATGAAGTAATTGATGACTGGGTACAGTCTGTTCAGTGTAGCAAGGGTATTTAACTGCTCATTGATCCTTGCACACTTTTAAACTTTTTTATTCTTCTCTCTACAGACTACACTTTTATGTAAAGGTGAACTTCATATAAACTCACTTGGAAACCTAATCATTGTTTAGTTTTGTTTCCAAATATGTGGTGCATGGACTACATCTGTGAGATGTCAGCACACAGTTCACAAAATACCTCAGAAAACTAATTTTAAAAGCATAGATATGAATTTCCACATGCAATCAAGGCTACAAACAAAAGAAAGGCAGATTACAGTAATAAAGAGACTAAAAATTTACCATTATTTTTATTTGTCTATAAAAGAGGAGCAGTGTGGTAACATTGCATGAGACAGCTTGTGGATTTCTTCCAACATCATCATGTTGGTTTCTGATCTTCTAAGACTATTTGCATGGAAATACCTACATGCCTACATACCTACATTCTGTTTCTCTGGAACAGAAGGAAAAGAGAGTATCTAAATCAGGCACTGAGATTAGATCAGTTCCAAGTTATCCTGAGGTTGACATTCATATTTGTGTAAGAAGATGAAATCCAAATGAAATCATACCATACCCGTTACTAAACTTTAGTTTGTACTGTGTCCTAATGAACACGCTGTCTAAACAAACACTGTAAGAATTTTAAATTTCAATTATCACTGTGGCCCATTAAAGCTGTCAAAGAAAAATAAATACAATAAATTTCTTACTAAAATTTACAACTTCATTTTCCTCACGGTGAAAGCTTTTCAGTGCCATCATCACACTGCTGAAACATCGCTGAAATGGACAGTTAATTCTCCTCCTGTTTGCCTTTTTCCTTCTAAGTTGTCCAGTGCTTGGTTGTCAGAAAAATAAATAGATGGAGAACTGCTGAATCCACAAAGCTGAAGTGACGATTAGAAAACATTGTTTATGCAATTAAGATATTTTCCTACAGTCAGTCTGTATGATTTTATAGGAAGATGAATACATATTTCCCTCAGGCTTGTCTGGATTTGATATTTCTCTCTTATGCTTTCTCCGGCTCACCACTTTTCTGGGTTTGTCTCAAATATTCTGAATATGCAGAATGTCAAACGCATACACAGTGTACTCCAACTGAATTTTTCATGTAGATGGAAAACCTCAGAAATATTTTTAAAGTTAGTTTTACTTCTTTCTATTAACTATTTTAACCAGACTGTTTCCTGTTACATCATTTTATTTCCAGAGTTTAATAATAATTGGAATTCTGGTATAAATGTCTGAATAGATTTGTTCTATATGAGTCAGCTAGATTTAAAAATATTATTTTCAGCTTAATTAAGCTCAAAGAGTCACTGTAGGAACTGAAAAGTCATTGAAGATTTTTTTTTCTTAACAGTCTTTCTAAAAATGATTTTACATTTGTGAGCTTAATAAGCTTAAAAATACTGCATAAATATTTCTACACTACTATGAATATTTCTACAATTATTATGAAATTTCTTCCTCAAAAGACTCATGTTAAGAATAAGCTGCAGCACTACACAGGACCTTGCTGTACTGTACCTAAGACACATCATTACTGAAATTATAAAGTTATTCGACAAACACATGAAGATTTGTACAAAGAATATACAAGATTTGTAACTAAAAGTTTCAAAGAGAAGTTGCTAATTTCAGTTTTTTAAGATATAGCCACAATTTGCATTCTTTCATGGAAACATCATCTAGACCAAAGTAATCAATATCTTCTGTAGAATATTTCCCAGTCTTTGGTTTTTTCCCATGAAATCTTTGGTGTACGAATGTAAAAAGTATTTTCAGTAATAATTTTCTACATGCTGAAGCTGTAGGTTTTCTGAGGAATGAAAGGAAGAAAGCTGGCTTTTTGACATGGTTTATGGCTCTGATAATACATCCATGCTTACCTCTTCTAAACAGAACATCCTTTCATTCTTTCAAAATCATACCTCAGTAAACCAGGAATATTTTACAAAGTTCCTTTCTTGAAATAAAGATCATAATTATACCACACAGGTTTCTCATACAAGGGCCCTTATTCTTTGAGAATTTCTTGTTGGCTATCTGGGTCTCAAGTGTGTGGTTCCCTGCTCTACAATACACCATATGAAGTATATTTACAACTTGCAGCTCCTACCTAATGCTGTAGAACAGAATAAATAGTAATTAATGCATATGCCAAAATAAAATAGCAAACCAAAGTAAAATACAAGTGTAAAAAGTAGCTTTTTAGACTCTTTAAAAATGTAAGTGGCTTTCTTGTGATTAGGGGTGCTATTTTCTTTGAAACTTCTTTGGGGTCTGAATGTGATTTTTGGATAACAGAGAGCAGAAACCTTCACATTTTCTTTAATTAGCAAAATAATTTGATTTATTAAAAGAAGCAATCAACTTCTTCCCTCTCTTAGACCAAAAAGCCAAAAGCACCATAAGCGTATGCTATCACTATGTCCATTTCATCGTATGTATCACATGCAGAGGAACGATTATTTGCCTTTTAGGATTCTGCAAAGATGCAACCTGATTTGTAAAGACTTGTCAGTACAAGTTATAACTCTACTACAACTATTCTGATATCAATAATCAAGATTTCTCTTCACAAAGTTTTGTTACCTTCAATGGTATTCATGTTTTTGAAGGAAAAAAAAAAGAATGCATGCCATGTATTTTTGTTCTCTAGACAGATTTCAGGCAATCAAATCAAGTGTTAGAGATGCCTGGATCCTTTGGAAGGCTTTATTTATACAGCCAAACACTGGTTCATTCTTTTCAAGATTATAATTAGACTGTGAATAGAAAAACATACTTCGTAGCTGAAAATAATGTATACATCTTACATCTTTCTTGCGATGAAAATATTTTGCAGCTTTTAAAATTTGTCTTTCTTTTGAGAATGTAGACAACTATGAAAACTCAACAAACCTGCAGTTCTATTTTACTCAGGCTATCTTCATCTTTTTCTCTTTCTTCACATGTTCCCTAGGAGAATGATGAACCCCAGTGATTTGCTGAGGCACAGCTTCCCTCTATTCATGTTAGGTCATCCAGTTGGGGAAAAGAAACAACAATATCTTCCTAATTATCATTGTGGCATCTGAGTGCGTAAGTAGGTGAATGATTACAAACATCAAAACATGATTTGAGAATAATGAATTCCCTAAATGAGCATTTGCGGCAAACTGCAAAAAAACAAGCTGCAATTTGTTTGCACAAGTGTGTCAAACAAGTCTGAATTGCAAATATATTCACAAAATTCTTTTGGAAATTTTTTAAGATTAAAAAAAAAAAAAGGCTAGACTAGACTAGACTGTTTCAGTTGGAAGGGACCTACAATAATCTAGTCCAACTGCCTGACCCCTTCAGGGCCTACCAAAGGTTAAAGCACGTTGATAAGGGCATTGCCCAAATGTCTTTTAAACACTGACAAGCTTGGGGCATTGACCACCTCTCTAGGAAGCCTGTTCCAGTTTTTGACCACTGTCTCCATAATGAAATGCTTCCTAATGTCCAGTCTACACCTAGTTTGGCGCACCTTTGAACCAATCCCATGCATCCTGTCACTGGATCCAAGGGAGCAGAGATCAGCACCTCCCTCTCCACTTCCCCTCCTCAGGAAGCTGCAGAGAGTAATGAAGTTGCTCCTCAGCCTCCTTTTCTCCTAACTAGAAGAGCCCCAAATCCTCATCCACTCCTCATAGGACCTTCTTTCCAGCCCTTTCACCAGCTTTGTTGCCTTTTTCTGGACACACTCAAGGACCTTCACATCCTTCTTAAATGGTGGGGCCGAAAACTGCACACAGTACTGAAGGTGAGGCCACACCAACACTGAATACAGTGGGATAACCACCTCTTTTGACTGGCTGGTGATACTGTGTTTGATGCCCAGGATGTGGTTTGCCCTCTTGGCTGCCAGGGCTGACTGCTGACTCGCATTGAGCCTGCTGTGACCAGCACCCCCAGAGTCCTTTCTGCAGGGCTGCTCTCCAGCCACTCCTCTCCCAATTTATACATGTGCCTACTGTTACTCCATTCTAGGTACATAATCTGGCATTTGGACTTGTTCAATTTCATAGCCCAATACTCCAGTGTCTCTAGATCCCTCTGCAAGGCCTTCCATCTCTCAAGAGATTCACTAGCAATTTGGTTTCATCAGCAAACTTGTTAATGGTTCATTCAACTGCTGCATCCAGAATGTTGATAAATATATTTGAACAGGACTGGCCCTAGACTGCTGGTGACCAGTTGCCAGCCAGATGTATCCCCATTCATTACACCCTTTGAGCTCTGCCCTTCAACCAGTTCTTCACCCAGTGCACTGTGAATCTGCTCATTACCACTGCAAGGGACAGTATCAAAAGCCTTACTAAAATCCAGAAAAACTACATCCACTACCTTCCCTTCATAGACTAGGTGGGTGACCCTGTCATAGAAGGATATCAAATCAGTTAAACAGAACTTTCCCTTTGTGAACCCATGTTGGCTGTGCCTGATGATTGCATTATTCTTTAAATACCTTTCAATAGTACCCAGTATAATCTTCTCCATAAGTTTTCTGGGAACTGAGGTTAGACTAACATGTCTGTAGATTCCTGAGTCTTCCTTCATGCTGTTTTTGTGGACTGGAATAAAATTGACTGGCTTCCAGTCAGCAGGGACCTCCTCAGACTCCCAAGACCTTTGGCAGATGATCAAGAGGAGTCCTACTATAACATCTATTAGTTCCTTCAGTACTCTGGGATGAATCCTGTCAGGCCCCATGGACTTATGAACATTCAGCTGATACAGCTGGTCCCTTACAATTTCAGTGTCCACATATAGAAAATCACGGTTCCCACACTCGTAGTCCTCTGACTCAGAGGACTGGGCAGCCCAAGGTCCATCAGTATTATTAAAGATCGAGGCAAAAACCACATTGAATGCCTCTACTTTTTCTTTATCCCTGTTAGTCGGTTGACCATCTTCAACAAGTATTGGTCCAATGCTTTCTTTAGACCTCAGAGTTCCAAACTCTTGCCCATCCCCAGCCTGTTCCTGGGAGGACCAACATATGAAAAGACAAAACTCCAACACTATGTAAGCACTGCTCCACAACAGTATGTAATCAACACTCTTTTAGTCACAAATCTGTAATATGGCACTTAAAGGCTGCTACAAAGAAAATTAACTGCATCCCAGCCAGACCCAGTACACCTATTTAGTGGCATTGTACTAAGTCTTTTTTTTTTTTCAGGATATTAGGTGATGGTGACTGATACGCTAAGTTCTGTCTATCCTTCTCTTACCAAGAAAATTGCACATAGTTTTTTTGTTTTCAAGTTGTTTTTATTGTTAATGGAGGTGCTTGCCCTTCCATGCCCTGGTGAAATAACTTACCTTTGGAATTTAAAGAGATGTGGGTCTTGCGATTCTCTTATCTCTTGGCAGTGAGAGCTATAGTACTTGATTGGCAGCACCCGTGAAATCTCCATGAAAGTACTTAATATCTGTGCTATGAGGAGGGTCTTGATACTAAGGGATAGAGTCCCAAAGATACCTTGTGGGTGTCCTGAGTCTGCATCTCTACAGCCTTCCTTAAAACACGACCTTGAAACACCTCCTTTAGCATAAAGGAAAAGACAATCTAAGAGAGGATGTCATGCCCTTCCCTCCTCCTCCTCCCTGCAAAGAGTCTGGCATCTTTGCCCTCCCTTAGGGAGGCATTGGCAATCAGCTCCAATAATGAAGGAAGCATTGGCAATCAGTTCCAATAATGGCTCCATTATTAATGGGTATGTTTTCTTCCTACAATATGTTTCTTCCTTGATTCTGTTTGTAGGACTCTTATTCTCCTTACCCCTTTGGCTAGCATTAATTTGTTCAGCTTTTTTTTTTTCTTTTCTTTCTGCCCTTTCTTTTCCCTGCAAACCTTAATTAATTCTGTATATTCTTGTTTAATAATACTTACCTACCCCAGAGGGACATTTTGAAGCTTAATTAATTATTGTACAGGTATTTTTTTTCAGTTGCATCTTTGAGCAATCCCTCTTTGCAGCTACTCTGGCAACTTCTCGTTCTTTTCATTCTTCTTTTGTAGACCTTGTAAACTATTGTGCCTCAGTGAAGATGATTAAAATTTCTCTGCTTTTCTTCCACACTGAGGAACCCTTGCATCACTCTGCGTTGGACTGAAGGGGAACCTATATTACTCCTGCTTTTTTGCTTTCCCACATACTGAGTTTCAGAGCGATGGTCCATGTCACTGAAGAAGTACTGTTCTGACCTGATATGAGGCTCCTCAGGACTGGGATGCCCTGGGAGATGGTACCTAAGCTATGAAGAAACATACAAACAAGAGAGGAATGGAGGCACTGCTAACTTCTTCAGTGCTTGTGAAGCAGTGATTTTAACCAGATAAAACACACCTGAGATGCTGCCAGTCCATTCTCATGGGTAGCCAACAGTTGTGTGGCACCCTCAGACCTCTCCTCCACAGCCTTCTCTACCCTTCGGCACTGACACTACTTTGTTCACCATCCTGTAAGACTTTTTCTGGTGGCTCCTGATGCATATTTTCAGAGTCCACTATATATTCATGTGCCATTTTCACCTTCACAGAGCTTATTTCATCACATCTGCATACACCACCACACCCCACCCTCAAGATGAATATGTAGGTAGTTTTATAGCAGAACAAAATTTGTTTTGTCACTGTAGAGACACTACAGTATCACTGTGGCTGAAGCATTCCATAATGTTCCCAACCTACCCCTTCCAATTGTCCAATTACCTTAGCAGGAGCTTAATGGCAAGTGTGTTGGAACCTTGTGGTAGTTAGGGACTGGGACTGTGACAGAGAAAGGAAAAGACCACTAATCTAAGAATTTTTATGAAACTCTTAAGTGAAACAACTTGTTACTACAATTAAAAAGTTCTACCAACATTTATTTTTAAAATATTAACTAATCCTACACCTCTGGTTTTCTTTGATCTAAGACATCAAAATCCCACAGAATCACCTTGGCAGAAGGGGACATAACTTCTCTAGGTGATTATATTCAAGAAAAAGAGAAAGGATGATGAAATCTTATTTAAAAGCTCAGAGTGACTTCACTAAAGCAGAATATTTTTTGTAGACAACATTGTTTTTCCATTTTTTTCAGACTGAATTGAATCTTGAAAGCCATCACTCCCTGCTAGTTCACCACTGCAACAGTTATGTTACCTTGAGTTTATCGCTTGATACATTGTGATGTCAGGTGGTCTAAGGACAGAGACTCAGACAAGAATTGGAAGCAAACTACATTACAACTTAACAAAAATCCTGGTTCTTGCATTAGCCTAGTGATTATTACAAATTTGGAACATGTAGGACAAGCCACATTTCTGAAGTCATGACAGATTGTAAAAGAAATAAAATTTAACTTATGTTTTAAACCAAATATTTTTTTTGCCCTGCAATGTATTTTGAATATTCTATACACTTTCCATAGGCTGTATTCCCTTTGAAACCAGTAAGAGAGCTCCAATGTGGATCCAAAGACTGAGTTTTGCCCTCAGTGCTTTTGATGCTAAAATACCTAGTTTTCTCTAAGAAGGTATGGGTTTCAGATTAGCAAAAGAGTCTTTATAACATGGAGATGAGACATCTTGAAGCCTATTTTGGTTTCCGGTGGGTATCCACTCCCCTTTCCCAACCCCAAGGATAGGGACAGTAGGGGAAGGTACATTTATGGTGTCTTTGAAATTGATGGACAAACATCCTTTGATTTGAGCTATTATACCAGTTGATATGTAAAATGTCTATTTGAACCAGATCCCATGTCACACCAGAGTCAATTTGATTTGCAATAGCTCTTCTGTGAAGTTACTAAATGTTCATAGCTACAAACTAAGTAATAAGAAAAAATGAATGCATGTTAAAATTATTGATGTCCCCTTTCTCATTCCTCCCAGTGTTGTGAGAAGCACGTGCTTTGCCAGGTCTACTGTTAGTTGAAAGACGTCTACTGTTAGTTGAAAGACATCTACTAAAACAACAATTCAGTAATAAAACTAGTTGACATTCCTAAAATTTCCCAAGAGCTGTTACAGAGTGCTCCCAACTCTGAAGCGGCCAGCAACGAATATTTTTATTGCAGTCATCACCCATAGCACATATATCAGTACTATCCTGAAAAATTCCAGATATCTCCTTCAAATCTTACCCAGAGCTGGACTAAACCTCTATCATCAATCCAGCACTCACCACTATGGCGCAATAAACGTACTACTTGGAATAACTTGAAGAAAAAACAACAACAACAAAAAAGAACAGATACTGACAGAAAGTAATTTACCATCTACAGACAGCATATTTCAATTGCAGATTTACTGCTAATCAACCCTCATTCCTTCTCCTCTGTTGGACATTTGCATCATTTTTCATCACAGTTTTGTTTCAGTTCTCCATGCACCCTGCTTTTATTAAGAAAAAAAATGATCAATGGTCTTAATGCAATGTTACTTTTTCACTGTGTTACTATTCAGCTTCTTTCACATGTAAAACAATTTTAAAAATTGTTAAAAGTAGTGACTTTTCCCTGCTTCATTTTGAATGTAGCAAAATTACATTAAAATATGAAACCATGTAGACGACTTATTAAACTCCCCCACATTTGTGTAATTCAGACATTGCATAATGTATGAAGGAGCACATCTCATATATACATATTTCAACAATAAACATTAATAACATGCTAATATCTTTATTTCTATGCTCTTCCTTTAATCTACCAAAGGAAGCTGGAAGCAAACTTCATATCACTGTTATTTTCATTAAAGCTACCTTATTTTAAGAAAGGCCTAAGCTATCTTCAGTGGGTTATGAATATTTTACCTTTCAGCATACATATAAATATACAAATATATGTATTTCATATACCTGCTACTTAACAAATGTTCTCCATCTGGACAAGAAGGTATTTCCAGGACATTTGGACTCATTGTGATGAATGGAGCCATTACCAGAAGATCAGGTGCAGGGTCATGGAAAACCATGGACAAAGTTGGTAGGAGACTGATTTGAATTCCACAGAGATGAATTTAATAGCTGCTTTCTCAGTTACAGTTATATTTATTGCTTATACATTCTATACTTCTACAGTTATTATTACAGCTATAGTCTATACTTTATAATGTAAAACCATGCTGCAAGTGCTGATAATAGAATTTGATGTTTTTATTGCAATGAAGCCTGGAGAATATTCCGCTTTTCCCTTGCAATAAGCACCGGCCTAATGCAAAAACGTCTATGGACTGGAATTTGGAGATAACTAGGATGTACCCAGCTTTGTTATCTGAACACTTCTGAAATAACAACTTGTTTTCCTGAGTGCAAAATGTAATTTAAAAAGAAAAAAAAAAAAAAGAAGTCCTAAACCTGTGAGCCAGGATTAAGAAGAGCAGAGATTTTGCACCTCTGATGCCAGGAAGTGGGGCTGCCCAGCTGGTCACCTACATGAGAATCCCACAGCTGCTGACTGAAGTAGTACCACTGGACAAGGTTTATTCCCAACTGAGAAAAAAAAATGATGAGGGAGGGTCAGAGCAATGTCTGTTCTCGTGTACTTAGAAGAATCTGGAGTCCTTTTATATATGAGTACAAAGGCACTGTGAAAACACAAACTCTGTCCTCAGACCCCCAGAATAATCAGTGAGCAGATAAGGAAAGAAGTTGGTCAAAGTCACTGGTACACAAGGACACAGGCTAACACAACTTCCATTACTATGAAGACCAATCAAAAATTCCAGAAATCAACATTTTTTCTAGTCAGTAAAGGATGGTATCTTTATACGTAGTAGCATCTGACTCAAACCACATCTATTAGGATGAGATATTCCTTAGCAATTGTATCGTAACAAAATCATCAAGGTTATTTATAACCCCCCAACAATTAAGTAAATTCAGTTAGATAAATATCAGTCATTCTAGATATTGCTACAAGTCAAAGACTGGGAACAAAGAAGAAAGGGGTTTGCAAATTAAAGGTCACATTCAAATTTTCTAAGGAAGTTGTGTCTGCCAGACAGACCTGTATTAATATAGCAAAAAATATAGCAAAAAATATAGCTGGCTTTATGGATAAATATGGCTAAACCATATTTAATTTGGTTAACTAATGCTAAAAAGCAGCTTAATTTTACTTTAGCAGAAGGAGTCTCACTAAAATATCTGACTGCAGGTTTTTGCATTCAGAAGTTAAACCTTAGCTGTTCTGCTTATGTTCCCTGAATTACACATTTTCAAAAACATTTGTATAAAGATTATGCTCACAGTAAAATTCTTGATTTAAACAAAATATTAGAAAATTATTTGAAAAGAATCAAATATTGCAGTACAGGTTTTGAGGTAAAATAGACCTATCAGCATGCGCCCTCAGTAAATTTGCAGATGACACGAAATTGAGTGGGAGTGTCAATCTGCCTGAGGGTAGGGAGGCTCTGCAGTGGGATTTGGACAGGCTGGAGTGATGGGCTGAGGCCAATTGTATGAGGTTGAAGAAGGATAAGTGCCAGGTCATGCACTTAGGTCACAACAGCCCCATGAAATGCTACAGGCTTGGGGAAGAGTGGCTGGAAAGCTGCCTGGTAGAAAAGGACCTGGGGGTGTTGGTTGACAGCTGACTGAACACGAGCCAGCAGTGTGCCCAGGTGGCCAAGAAGGCCAATGGCATCCTGGCCTGTATCAGAAACGGTGTGACCAGCAGGAGTAGGGAGGTGATCGTGCCCCTGTACTCGACACTCCTGAGACCACACCTTGAATACTGTGTCCAGTTCTGGGCACCACAGGATAAGAAGGACATTGAGGTGCTGGAGCAAGTCCAGAGAAGGGCAACGAGGCTGGTGAGAGGTCTGGAAAACAGGCCTTACGGAGACCGGCTGAGGGAACTGGGGTTGTTTAGTCTGGAGAAGAGGAGACTGAGAGGAGACCTCATTGCTCTCTACAGCTACCTAAAAGGGGGTTGTAGTGAGGCTGGTGTTGGTCTCTTCTCCCAAATTACTAATGATAGGAAGAGAGGAAATGGCCTCAAGTTGTGTCAGGGGAAGTTCAGGTTGGATATTCAGAAGAAGTTCTTTACTAAAAGGGTGGTTAGGCACTGGAACAGGCTGCCCAGGGAGGTGGTGGAGTTGCCATCCCTGGGGGTGTTCAAAAAACGGGTTGATGAGGCACTTGAGGCCATGGTCTGGTGGTTTAATCGTTAGGGAGATGATGGGATAAAGGTTGGACTTGATGACCCTGGAGGTCCCTTCCAACCATAATGATTCTATGATTCTATGATTCTATGAATCATTACCACACAGAATTAAGGCTTGGGGCCAAGCACTCATAAAGCATCCAGTACAGAAAAGAACAGAAAGTTGAGAACATTTTCTAGAATTCATGGAAGTCTATTCACAGGTCTGTCTTAAGCACATGATTTTTTAGCATAGTCATGTGCAGTGGACACTGAGAAACTTTGTAATGAGAGAGTCCTTTTGGTCTCTCAGGGAATTCCATCTGCTCCACTGGTCATGACATACACGAAAGCAGAAAAACATATTGTTCAGAGATACTAATAGTACATTTGTTTTTAAAATCTAAATTGAGGAGAAGCAGGCTTTTCAAAGTTGGAACCTTATTTCATTTTTAAAAATTTTGAACTATTTAAATTTGCAAGTCAAAAATCCTTAATAATCTTGCACCAAACTGAATTTAACCATGGATTCTGCAAGAAGAAGTTTTCAAAACTTTGGGAAAGTCTTGCAGTATTTCACACCAAATGTTAAGACTTTTTTAAAATTTGCAGATAGCTCCGGTGATTGGCCGGTGGTCCTTAAGGTACAGTGTCAGTTTAGCTCATGTTTCTCCGCCTTTTACATCTTTTCCTGGAAGAGTCAATGCGGTAGCTTGAGTAACTGAAGTGCTGGGGTCTGAACCCTGAGCCCTGAATTAAGGTTGACATATGGGTGGTTCCCATGGTCCTTTAAAAGGAGGGGATGAGTTTGCCTTTTGGCTTTCCTCCAAGGTGCGGCCAGCCTTGTAAGGAAAGCCCTTGGGTAAACAAGCCCCAGGTGCCCTGCATTGGGTAAATGAGTGCCAGGTGTCCTGGCACTGGGGATAAAAGCTGGGACCACTTGCAGGAAGGGTGGAGTGTCTGGCTGTGAGTTGGATGCACTTTGCAGAATTTTGCTGTTGAGGAAGGACCTCCTGACTCTCCCTGCAACTGGGCCCCCGTCAGGTTTGGTGCTTATGAACATGGGCTCTGTAAGAGCAATATGTGGCTGCCTCTATCCTATATTATCAGCCTATTGGCTTGGCTGTCTCCCATCTCTGCCATGGGAGACTTTGTTGCTTTGTTTGTTCCACCGATTGTTGGCTGTGTTGTATCATTCTTGGGATTTTTGGGGTTGATGTCTGTTATGTGTCATCTGTTTGACTTGTTTGTACCCCCAGTGATCATCCATGTACTGACCTTTTTGTGTGCAATAGAATCTGGTTACTGGTTTGTTCTCCTGCTGGCTGTGTCCTTTGTGCTAGGCCTAGTAATTGGCAAAACAGTAACCAATGCTATGACTGCTTTAAAAACTGTGGGAATACGATTAGAAAAATGTAATTATTTTCTGGATTAAAATGGAAAAGAGTAAGGTAGACCAGATCATTCAATGGATTTATTCTCCATATTTAGTAAATACCTCATTGCATAGTTACTCTGAATACCAATAGCTGTAGCTCTGAGTCCATCCTTCTGAATCTCCAAAAAGGGGAGAGGTCATACCTAAAATTTGTATGTAGTTTTAAAAATTATTTTCTAAATAACTTGCAACATGTAATGGCAGTTTGTTATTTCAGAGGTTGATCTTTGAGAAGGGAAAAAATGAAATGTTTTGTAGTCACCATATTACTGCAAACCTGTGATCCACAATACTGAAGACACTGAAGTAATACCCTGTAGATTCTAATATTGAATGCTGGGGCATACGTACATAAAACCTGACCGCCCTTGACTTTTAAGGGGTGAAAAAAACACTGTGGAAAAGAATACAGAACTGCTTCCTGAAGCCTGACATCTGAACCTTTCTTACATTGGGGAACCTCGACCTCCACATCAGTCTAGAAGCGAATGCTGTCATTTGGTTTTCCTACATGGAAAAGCTGGCAAGTTTGATCCAAATGCCTGTGTTAGATTCTACGTGCAGTCCATAGCTGGATAGGGTAGTCATTCCCAACTCACCACTTTGAGAGCCTGATAATGGCTTCATCAGTCTTGCCTGGCTGCTGATCCACATTCCTGATCACTGAACTCCTCCAGCTTTCAGGCTCTCATCTGGTCCTGAGTTGCTGAGTCAAAAATACAAGATGAAGGTGTAAATAAATTAATATAAGAGTGAAATCTTAGAATGTCTGTTGACAAGTGTCTCAAGACACCCACTTCCCACATTGGTCAAGGGAAGTGCACAGAGGATGTTGGAGGGGAAGCACCATTGGTACGGCACAGAGGATGCTTTCCCTAGCTGTGCTGCTGCACCACAGCCTTTGCTCCAGGGTGTTAGAAGCTGGTGTGCAATGTCCCAGTATGGTTCAGACACCTGGGTTATGTCACAGGAAGGACAAATGTTGGTCTCTTTGGCAGTCTTGGGAGACTTCTGGACAGCACTATGGGCTTGGCTGCTTGTATAGTCCCACTGACACTCGGGTACATATCTTAGCCGATACAACAGCCCCACTGTTACCCAGACTTTATGCCTTTGAGGATGGCACAGGGGTATGAAGAGCAGTCATTAGAACATGGCCAGACTGCACTGAGGCAGCTCACAAACTGTGTGACATGCTGTCTCCAACTCGCCTTTAACTTGTCGGTATCATCCAAAATCTCAAAGTTCTGCTGAGTGCTTGTTGTGTTTGAACAACTGGGGAGTACCGAATTCCAGGAACACCTCTTCCCATCTCCCCTCATAGGGGACTTCAACTTTTCCTTTCAGACAATGATTTGACTGCAGCAGCGTGTTTGTCTTTGTCACCTCTTGCCTGTACAACTGCGATTGTACCACTCTCTTAAATGTAAAACTGAAGCAAAAAGCTACAGCTGATGCAGCTTGTCTCATTTCTTCATGTCTCCTGCTCTGGTAAGCCTATGCTCAAATCTTTATACCAGTCAGTCATCTTTCAATGCCAGCTTTTAGTTATAATCTCAGTCTTAATTTTCACAAGAATTTATGGAATGAGCTGCAGCTAAAGTCAAGTCTAATTCCTGGGGTAGATCACAAAAAAAGATGGAGTATTTGAAGAAAAGGGACGGCATGTTCTCCATTTCCAAGATCTCATAAGAGAGGAGCCCAGGTGGATCCCAAACCTGTCTGCCTTAAGAAATGTTGTGAAGCCTTCATATTTGAGTAACGCTTTTCCACAAAAGGCACTCAGAGAGCTCCAATATTCTTGATGACTTCCACCAGCATTGCCTGATCAGTCAACAAACATTCTTTTTTTTCAAGCTGAATTTTGTTTCAAGGACAAATGTCTATGAGGAAAGAGCCTTGAACCTACTGTGTTTGATTTTATGTGAAACACATAGGTATTCCAGGCATAAGTGACAAGACAAATCACAAGATGGTGAGATTAGACAAAAAAAATCTACCATTTGAAATAACACTTGAATGTTATTTGTTTGGAATGCACCATAGACAGTGAGTTATTGGACAAAGTAGCTGAAATCTAGTATGTTGTTATGGATGCAGGCCCTCTTTATATTTCCATGAAGCAGTCTTGTAGTATTTGAAGCTTTGGGGAAAACTAGAAAATTTTCTGCTAGAATGGAAAGCGATTCAACCTTACTTACTGCTCAGGTCCAAAACCCAAATGTTACGTAAAGCAATATTGATAGGGTAGACATTTCTAGGGCATTAGAATCAAAGCTGCAGAAAATTCAGGCCTGCATAGTTGATGTTGAAATTTAATATATGGATTCCATACTTACTGAGTGTCAACAACAGCTACTCACATGTTTTCAATGCTTTTGGTCTATGCATGGGGCAAGCATAAAAAAGATAGGAACCATGTGGTAAACCATATCCTGTGCTGTATGATGGACAGAAAAAAAACCCGCCATACACCTCTGATTGTTCTATGATTATACATAAATATCTTACAAGAAAAACCATCAGATCTACAACAAACAGAATATATGTATTTAGCCATGACCATCAGATCTTTTGGGGTGTATTTCTTTGTGTACAAATAATATTCTCAGTTTTCTGTTGCATAGAAGTAGCAAGATATAATCATCTTAATCCAAATAAACCTCTGTCACTGTAGTTAGGTAAGCAGATAGATAGTTACTAAGATATGTCCATGTTATATATGGATACGTGCATATACAGCTCTGTGTTTGCATGTATAGATATATTATTTTGACCTATGTAGAGAAAGAAAGAGAGAGAAAGAGCGAATGAAAAATAAGAATATAATGAAAATAAGTGAGAAGGAAGGATTTGTTCATGGGCACATTCACAGGGAGTGCTCAAGACGGTGCTATTTCTCTCTCATTACAGTTTTCAAATTTTAAAAGGAAATTCAGGAGAAATTTTAAACTTGGAAAAGAAATTTGCATGAACTCTCAACTTTAATTCTCTCAGAATTGTATTTCCTGTCTGGTTGTTCATATGGATGAAGTATATTGATTCTTTGCTCTGAAACTTTGCCTTGTCTTCTTGCTTGAACTTTTACTGCTCAGATTTTCTATCTCCTGCTTGCACTCCTGTTTGCCCTGGATTTTACATAACAGATAATTTGCTCCTCTTCATGTAAGGATAGATTAACTGTGTAGTGATATTAAAGCTAACTGTCAAAATATTAGAGTGTGTTACTTTTGAAGCTTTTAAGAGAAATCAGACTTTTAGAGTTGTCCTGTATGACAACATGTGTCAGACAGTGATAGGACCAATATTAATGACTAAGTAGTTAATATTCTGAGATATATACAGCAAGACTAAAAATAACGCCTTATAGACACATTTCCATTACTATAATGTGAAGTGTACCTAGAGGTCAAACCTTTTAAAAATGAAAGCTACAAATAACCTGATATCTATTTAGCTACCTAAAGACATCAAATGGTTTTTAAAGCTGTCATGATATGATGAATTGATGAAACATACTGAAAATCTGAGAGAAAAGTAATTTCTAACATCATTAGGAAGTGAAGACTTGGGCCTATTTTTTTCAAGCCTTGGACATAGTGTCCCATTACAGTTTACAACATAACAAGATCATTATGGGCTGGACAGTGAGTGTAGGAAAATGGTACTTTCCCATGGTACTTCGCCCACTTGGCCACAGGAGATTTTCCTGTATCTTAGAGCCAAATTGTATAGACAGAAGTAGTTGAACTGTGGAAATAATAATTCACAGATGTGTGTGAATTTGTTTCAGACACTGGGGAAGATGCATAAAATGTGCATTTTGTGAGCTCTACTATCCTTTTCCCTAATGGCATGAGTTAAACTTCTGAATAGCTAGCATTTTTTCCTGGCAATGCTCTTAGCATAGGTTATACACTACTATATTCTACCTTTTTTCATTTGCCACATGCAATAAGAACACAAAGATTCCATTGTTGCTAAAGTTAGACTTCCTCCCTACTACTATAGTACTTACAAACTGGGAGAAATTGCAGATAGTCTGCAAGTCATGTATTTACAGGCTACCTTTTTATTCTTATAATCCCTTCTTTTATTCTAGTAGTGAGCAAGATGTTTCTTTATTTCTTTAATAGTTTGTGTTGTCAATTATCTTTCCAAACCAGAATATGTGAGTTAAAAGTCACCCCAAGAGTGTGGTCTTTGCTGCCTTTTTCCAAGATCCATTCAACCAATATGGTATTGGTTATTCATTCCTTGTACGTGCTAGAGCAAACGGTGGGGCACTTTTTTTTTCTCCTACGCTTTGTTGTGTTCTGGTAGTCCCCTAAATTTCATCTGCATCTCAGTCTCTTGACTTGACCAACCTACTTCAAGTTCTTTTTATTGCTGGTGATTTTCACTCTAGTATTGCCATTGCTGAGATCACACTGCAGCGGTCCCAACAGTCCAGCTACAATTGAATAGGTTTTTAATCTAGTAATGTGAGCGTTGACATAGCGCATTGTTTGTGGCATCCAAATGTAAACACATTCCTCTTCTCTTCTTGGTTTTAGGTCAGAACTCAAAATCAGTCTCTTCTTCTGCCAAAGTCACCAGAACAGTGTCTCTCCATCACCTCCATTTTTCTGCAGTCACAAAACTCATCAAACACCCTTGTGAGCTGATCCGTTGTCTAGAGCATTCTCCTGGCAATACTCTCTTCTTGACCTTTTTTTCCTGTCATTCAGATGATAAAATGCCTAAGTTTCTCATTTTCCTCCCACCATAGTCGGTTTTTCATGCATATTCTTGTCCTTCATTCCACTGCTTCCATAGTACATCATTTTTTTCATCTGGAAAAACTAAACTTCCTTGTAGATAAGAGTCTCCAGGAGTTTTTTTCTCTCTGCTGCTGTCTAGCTGCTGTTTTGTTTTTCTGTTAATCACATTCTTCCCCTAGCTCTGGGTCTCACTGGACTGACCATTGCCACTGTAATTTATATAGTACTCACTGGGAAAAAAACAGGAAAACTCTGTTTTTCGGAAACTATATTGGCACTTTACTATTTAGAGAGGCACTGTAAGTGCAGCTTCTGCTTTCTCTAGGTGCTTCCTGCTGCCTCCACCAAGCTTCTTCCTCCTGGAGGATATAGAATGGTGGGAGGTGTGTATGTCCAGGTTGCAGTTTATTGCATCCAAATGCAACTATAAAAAACAGACCAGACGACTGGCAATCTATACACAACTCTTTCTTTCTGCTGAATAAAAAGGGGGTGAGTGTGTGGGAGTGTGTGTGCGTGTAGGCAATTAGATCAGATGAAGATGTTTACGCTGCCTAAATTGAGGTGAGATAAATCCCATCAGTGTTACTTGTGATGGATAGTCTTTGCTTCACAGCTGCCATTAAATAACATTTAAAGATATTTAAAAGAACCTTAATAAAAGGTGTTGTGAAGCAAAACACAACTACTTTTAACATGTTGTAATTGCACACTGCAGTGTGTCTGGCAGATAAGGCATCTATTGTTCCTTTAATGCATGTGAGACGAATAGCACATTTAATTACCTTGTATGTCAAAATTAATACAGATCCCAAAGCAGGCAGTGTCAATACATCTAGTTATATAGCAATTATAGTGCAGCCAGAGCCACTTAATGTACAGGATTGAAAACAGAAACTAAACAAACATGAAAAAAAAGGGAAAAAAAGCATGGATCAGTGCTTCAAAGAATAACCTTATAACCTTAGGAAAGCAGGAGTTGTTCATTAGTACTAGGCTGCAAGTCCAAATAAATATATAACCTCTCCAAAGTGTTGAGACCAACCCCAGAGCCTGTTAGGCCTTGTTGTTTTAGAGACCTCAGAAAGGTGAAGGTGAGCTCTTGACACAATGCTTTTCATTTGAATTCACTTCCTGCTCTCTCATTTACTGGAGGTAACTTCCCTTGGTACCTCAGCTGGCTTTCTTCACACAGAATGATTCGCTATTTGCATTTTGGTTCTAATACTGAATTCGCCTAACATGATTCAATCTTATTTTCCCAGTGGTACCATTAATATTTTAATTTAATCAGAATTTCAGGAACTTGTTTGCCATCCAGAGCAACTTGGTTACCTGTCAGCCTCCATCAGCTTGTCATATTAGAGGTGATTGTTCCTTGAATCTAATCTACTTTAAATGATTTCATTGGGTAGAGGTCTATAAATCATTTCAGAATGGGTCTGACAGATGAAGGCTTAGGTAAGTAAACAAATCAGGCTTGCTTTACTTTAGGCAGCAATGAACTTGGCTTTATCAACTTCTCATTGATTTCTGCATTCTGAAAGGTCAAAAAAATCTCTTTAACATAAGAACATTATTAATATAAGTACAGTATTACAAGCAACCATAATTAAGATAAGTCCCAACATTCAGTGATGAGGCTGACTTAAGAAAATTGCAGACTGCATTTCAATAAAGCCTGTTATGCAGTTTGAATTGATGAATTCTTTTCCAAAAGGTTTACTTTCGTCTTTCCAATTAAAACAGATATTAACTAATTAAGCAGTCCAGAGTCCCTCTGGATTTTGAGCCAAGTTTATAGAGGATAATATGATAAGACTGCAGCTGGGAGTCTAATATACAGTATATTATTTGAATCTTATAGTACGTACACATTTACTTACCTAAATTGTAGTGAAAAGCAAAAATCTGGTCCCTGTGAAATGTTACTGAGGAATCAGACATCACGCTGTGATTCACTTCAGACATGGGCTGGAGCTGAGTTAATCAGCGACTGTCAGCAAGCAGCTGGCAAGGACAAGGTGACACAGAGAACAAGGTGTGTTACGTAAGAGCACATTTTGTTGTAGTCTCTGAATTTCAAACAAAAGTGACATGTGAGGCTTGGAAGAGCTATGTCTCCTTCAGCATGGGCAAGGGGGAAAGCTCTGCTTTCCTGTGGATAATCTCAACCTCCGGTAGGTGGGGGAAAAAGTAAAAAATAGGGGTAAATATTGAAAAAAGGATCTCATTTAGTTAATTTTATACATAGCTGATACAAATACTAATAGGAAATGTATAAGGAGAGATCCTGCAGAAATTTTAGATGCCCTTAAGACAAAGGGTAAATCAACATCCACCAGCCATGGCCCACATATCCTCTTCCTCTCCCGGATCTGTTCTACAAAATGAATGAATGCCTATTTCTGTTTCAAATTATTTTACAAAACTGCATTTGGATAAAATATGTTAAGACTATATAAGAAGTTTACAGAATGTTTTCCTTGGAAAAGCAGATTTGGCTGTACTAGTACCTCCTGTCACATTACTAATCGATGGAAATTAGACGGTTATGCCAGAAAACATGCCCATGACAGTACGTAGCTACGAAGTTTGAACTCATCAAAAAGGCACCAACTCTCCTCAAACCTGCATGTCCCAAGGCAATGTGCAGGAGGTAAAAGGTTCAATAATAATAATTAGGATAACTCTAGGTGTGTCAAAGTAAAATCCCTTCATGATGATCTCTAAAACACTGCAGAGAAATTAGTTTCACATTGGACTTACCTGTTCCTTTTTGTAGATTAATATCCATATGCACAGCTATTCGAAGATTGTTACTAAGATTACAAAGTCCATGGGTCATACCAGGCTATACCAGAGTAAGAGATTAGTGAGAGTTAGTGTCCATAGCCAAAGAATTGATGACTGGTGTCACACTCACTTGCTTTGGCACCACAGCACAAGTTATGAAGATGCTATTTACAGCTAAGATTACTGGGCAAATTTTCAGGAGTTCATGACATGGCTTAAATGCACAGCTCTAGTTTGTAGCAATTGTCTTAAATGCTTTGCTCCAATACCCTTAAAGCAACATAAAAGTT
Source organism: Podargus strigoides (assembly GCA_028020825.1). Lineage (NCBI taxonomy): Eukaryota > Metazoa > Chordata > Aves > Caprimulgiformes > Podargidae > Podargus > Podargus strigoides. Next base: position 69,663,045 of record CM051622.1, read on the forward strand.
AGGAAGTGTTTTTGCCTGGGAATGTTTCTTTCTGTCTCAAGCAACAGTATTGCATTACAATTTCTAGTTACATCATCATGTATGGCTACAGGTCGCCTTCCTGCACAGTAACAAACTGTTGTTGTGTAGATAGTGAATTGGGTTGCAACTCGTAAATAGCTCTTCCTTCTGCATTGGAGAATGTTGGTGAGTGATGCTGACCTATAGAAAAAGAACATGTATATTTACCTGAACGGACACATCTGTATCAGCTATCTAAAATCTGGTGTCTGGTGGAAAAGGAACCTGTAGATGGTAATTTATCCCAGTTCTCACTGATGGCTATCTCAAGACATCCATGTCAAGATGGATGTGTGCTAGAAATGCCCATTTTCCCCTACCAGCTATAGAGACAGTCTGGACCACATCTACTCACAGAAGTCTTACCCTTAGCCTGGATGGCTAAAACTGTTGAGAAAAATCCCATCCTGAAGCCACTGACTGTCTCAAGCCCACAAACTCTACTTAGGATAAGGGACCATGTCATCTGCTGGTAGATGACCATTATGGTTAGAGTCTGAACAGACTCCATGCTCTCCTCTCTGCAGCATTTCATGGGCATATATTACGGATCCCATGGACAATTTTTTTTTTTTTAATTTGTTTTTTTTTGTGGTTTTTTTTTTTTTTTTTTGCTAATAGTGGTTAGCACTTAATGATTTCCTCTGCAGAACTGCAAGACAAACAAAGTTTTTTGAGTTTCTTTCCCAATAAACTCTCTTACCTTGGGTTGCTTCCCAGCAACACAAGTTAAAAAATAAAAGCCTTGCATGTGGAGGATACTGCAACATTCAGGCTACACTGCACATACATAAAAATGTGATTTTGTTTTGGAGGAGTTTTTCAATTGCCCCAAAATGATTTTCAGGACTAACATTGTTAGTTTCTAATATAGTTTTATTTGTTTACAGCTATGATTATATTCATATTTAGGAAAGCCATATCCTAGCCACTTAAATGCCTCCACTCTAGTTATATCTGCTTTAAGTTTTCAATTATAATTTTAAGAGTTATCGCTTGTAAAACACTATTTAATTTAAAACCACAGCTGCATCAACATCAGAAATAGTACTTTATTTAAATGAGGTGGATATATGGTAGTGACTTCAAATACTTCTATTTATATACTTTTAGTTCTTTTAGCTCATTTGAAAAGTTGAAAATGGTCATGACTTGAAAAGGGTTCAAGTTTTATCTAATAATGTTAAGCATTAAGAGCTACCATGAGAGCTACGCTATTATATACAGGAAAGAAGAAAATACAACCATTTAAGACTTATGTCTTAACTTTAGCTGGCAGTGACTCCATCTTGGAGTTGGTTGAAAATGACTCTTTCTGACATGGGGGACAGCTTCTGGTGTCTTCTCACAGAAGCCATCCCTGCAGCCTCCCCACTACCAAAACCTTGCCAGGCAAACCCAATATAGCCAAGTTAAAAGGACACTAGCAGTGTGTATGGAAATTCTATTGGCAAAGTCGCAAGGGAAAAAGGCAATGGCTTTTCTCCATCAGGTGAGTGTCATATCTTGCAACAGCACCTAGCTGGCCAAATCACCTTATACAAGTAATTACTGATCTTTGCAATTTAGCAAAAACATGAAAGACTCATTCACAAGTGATGTGGATCTTTGTGATGAACGTACCACCACACTTTTTCTGTGGGCACATGTTTACCTTGAAAGTATTAATCTCAGAAAAGCCTACATTATGCGGAGTACGTCTGCATTTTTGACCCTCTGGTGAATAATCTACAGAATGCATTGCCTTGCAAGACTCTGTGCACTGTAGAGCCAATGCTTGAATTGCTAATCCTGAATTTATAGGCCAAGAAAGTGCAATATCTTACCAACACCAACTCTTAGGTGCCAAAGCTGGTTTTCCATCTCCTACAGTGGCAGATCCTGCCAATGGAAGGCTGGAGAAAGTCTTCTCCATCAGCTTAGTGAAATGTGTTTCTGGAGGAAAAGATGTTGGAACCACTATGGCTCATACTAGACCTATGCAGGTCTGCACTTGGAGCCCCTCTGCCTATGGAGAATCTGAAGACATCGAAGTGTTTGGCAACTGTTTCCATTTTTTATCTGTCAGTGTTTGACATGAATTGTGCCCTTCTCACACCTACTGCTGTCTTCTGAGGGCTAGGTAGTATAACAGCTGTCTCCCCTCATCCCTTGTGCTGAAATAAGATTGCAGTAATAAGCAGGAAGAGCTTGCTCATGCATTAGATTGTGACTTGGTATGAGATGGAAAGGTTAGGAATGAAGAATATATGGGGCTGAATGTCCAGCCAAAGGTGTTGGGTGCAGGACACTTGTACACAGAGCCCTAGAAGGATGCACCGCTCCTTCCTGCTGATCTGTCAACTGCTTCTTAGAGCTTCAGGCACTGACATGCCCCTGTGTGGATGTACTGGTCCAAACCCTATCAACAACCAAGGCTTGGGCAAATGTAGCTCTGAGGATATAAATTTAAGGTGACTTAGTAGAGTGGATGCTGAAAATGGGGTTATCATACCTGGGTGCACAAGCCTGAAAATGTGGATCAGGGTGCACTCGTTGGAGGAGACTAAGCCCAGGGACTGCACTGTCAACCACACCAAAAATCCTCATTAAGGGACTAATGCTAAGACATTCCATAAGGTAATCAATCAGTAGAATAAAAACACCTATGTAGTAAAATGACTCAAGATGTTAAGCAACATTGTAATTATTATCATACCTATTGAGTGGACATAAAAATAATTTCATTTAATTGATTACATTTTGTCTAATTTCAAGACATGCTATTAGGTTTTATCTTTTTCACAGTATTTAGTTATGAGAGTAAAAGCACATGCAAACTCTTTGAAATTTTCAGGAGAAGACTCTCCCTGCATGATCTCTTTGAGATCATTTTACATGTTCTGTTTTCAGAAGAATGGACTGTGCCTGCTTGTGTGGACCCTAATGGGATAAATTATTTGGCAAAAGTTTTGATTTGCCTGACTGAATAGATCTGTAATTTTTATAGAAAATTATCAAAGTTGGAATGATAAGTATGATTTTTAGTGAAATCGTTCCAAAAATCATTCTTCTAAACTCTTAAAATGTAGTTGTCTGTGTCTTGTGTGTGATCTGAAACCCTGTTAGCACCGAACCATTGGTATGGACAATGCAAGTTCATACCCAGACATCAGTGTTAAATATACTCTGGGAGTGACATTTACCAAACTTTGTCACAGATTCATCCTGTTTATAGAAACAAGATTGCTTCCTTTCTGCACAGACTGTTTTTTCGGTCTAGCAAAAGTAGCATTTTCCAACATTAGTTAAAGTGTTTACAATAAAACTCTTTGGTAGTAACTTCAGCATTTCCTAATCAGACAGATCTCATCTGAAAACAGAAAACATTTTGACTTGCTTTAGTTTTGTTGGCTGTTGTCATTCAGAAACATTTGCTGGGAAAGAAGCCTATGTGAACTGAAGCTCCCACATCTGGTCATCTGAAGCAAAAGTCAAATTGAAGGTGTAAATTTGTATTTTGGTGTTTAGTAATTTTTTTTTTTATGAGATCAGAGGAGAGTGTCTAGTAGGTGACATTTATCACTGTTTTCTGTTAAAGCCTGCCTGGAAACTTCAGGAAAGTATTATCAGTGAATGCACATGCGTATATTAATATAAATGGGTACATGCTTTATATTATAACATTATTTTTGCTTTCATACATTTCCAATACCTTAATTAAAGATATGCCTTGGAATTATATTAAAGATATCTAATACATGTACAATGTATACTTTACATTCCATCTCTCCTGGACTTAAAATACGGATCAGAAGATACATTGTACATTGCTCAGGGCTGGATCCTCCTCAGCATCTTCATTCCAGTGAGAATTTTTCTAGTAAATTTGCAAGGATTTGGATTCAAGACCTTATTTCCTTTTTAGCTTTACCAACCAGGAATGACTTTCTCATTGAGTGGCAAACAAAAATTATATAGGCTGAGATGTGAGATGCTCTTTAGGTGAGAAACCTGCCTATTGATGGTCCAGAAGCCACTTGGTCCTATTCATGGGCTGACGAATGGCCAAAGTAATTTTCAGATTTCATATTGAGTTTTCATCACAGTGCAAGAGCCTCTCCATGCAATTCCAGAGTTTATCAATGGGGAAATTAGTGATTGATAAGTTTAGTTTTGTCAGCTGAGATGTCTGCATGTGTGTTGCATGGAATATAGAAGAGTACATTTTGTCATACAATTAGTTAAATATAGTAGTTTTTGTACAATCCAGACATTTCTTAACTAAACTAATATTGGAAAATTAATTAATTTAGCTCTACAAGGACTTTTTTTTTGCTTCCATTGGTGTCAATGTGAGTCTTCATTGCAGCACAAAAGGTCTATATATTTCATGTGTTGTGAGGCCAAGTATTTTGAAGAGGCTGAGTCACAACTATGGTTCTCTGAAGCTACAATGAAATGGGGTTATGACCTGTTCAAAACTTGAGACAGTCATTAAAATTGCTATTCCATATGGCAAATAAAAATATTTGAGTTTTTTTTAAAATGTAAAGATACAGTGGTTTGGTTTTTCTTTCTTTTTTTCATAAAATTTGATATTGCATGATTGAAATGTATGTGGAAATAAATTGTTTTCAGCAGTCCCTGTCTCTATTTGAATAACAAAGAAGAAATACTAACATGCTTGATTTGAAGCAATTTTCTTTTCTGAATTTGCTGGTGAAGGGGAAGGAGTGGGACAGAAGTAATTCAACAACACTACGTTCTTGTTACTATTTTCCTGATGGTACAGATATGAATTAAGCTGAACCTAGGGAAAGATTAGAATCTTTTGATTCTTATGTTCTCTAAACCTAATGTTGCTATTTTTTTAAATATGAAAGTTTTATGTTTCTTTCCTCTTAGTGCCAAAAATAGGACTGTACTTCGCTGACTGACATCATTGTAAATTCACTAAGATCAGCTTTTGTGTTAGAAATGAATAGTGAAGGGGTGGAAAACTCAGTTGATATGTAGCTCCTGCAGATCTTTTTTAGGTCAGCTGGTTGTAGTTCTCTTTTGCTTTAGTTTCAGCTCAGAGGGATTTTTTGTTTGTTTATTTTGGTCACGTGTAGTAAGAAAACAAAAATTTGGGGCCTTATTATGCCAATTTTATATGTAGAGAACACCCAGAGGCTGTCTACAGTACTTCCCCAAGATGAGATGATAGATACAGAGATTGACAGGATGAACTAGATCTAATGAGATTTTCTTTTCTTTTCTTTTTTTTTTTTTTTTTTTTTTCCTGTATAACCTCTATTACATAAATACAAAGAAGAAAGTTACCGACACATTTGTCTCTTTGTCCAAAGTTCTGAAAATGTCGGAGTGATTGCAAATAACCTCTGTTTAACAGAGATAATTCTAATTCAGATTTCAGCTTGGGTTTTGCAGCAATTTTGCTGCAGTGAAAAGGGAAATCATGGGCACTGAAAAGTGTAGATTTCACTGCTGTCCTGGTTCCCCAGGCACAGACTCATGGGCTAGCCATGCAGGCAGGCCATGAGTAGCCCTGAGTCAGCTGAGAGTTCCAATCAGATCAGCTGAATCACAGGTGTATCCCATGCCATCTGTCATGCTCATTATAAAAGGAGGGAGCTCAGTGAGGGTGGGGTTCCTCCTCCTTTCCCTGAGGTTCCTTGTTGGTGGTGCTCTGTTCCTGCTGTCAGCATTGAACCAGGCTGAGTAGAACCCTTTATGTTTTGTGTTGATTGTTGTTCTCTGTTTTGTTATTCTATTAAATCTGTCTATACTTCAGCTCACGGGCCTTTTCCTTTTTTTCCCAAATTCTCCTTCCCATTTGGGGAGGGAGTCTTGGGTGATATACTAACTGCTACGGTTTAGTCCTGAGTACTGGCTAACTGTAGACAACTGCATGATATAAAATATTTAATTTAAAGCTTTCCTACCCATGAACTGTGGGCAAATGTATATAAGACATCAGAAAAATGTGTACGTTGCAATATAGTTGATAATAACAAGACTAGGTCATGAATGCATTTCAGTTCTTGTAGATTAACAACATTCTGATATTTATGATGGAAAAGGTTGCGAAAGGCTAATATCTCAAACATTGCAATATCAAAAATGGCAATAGTAAGAATAATAAGTTTGCTTAGAATGTATATTCCCACGCTTTCGTATATTGGGGAGTACTGATGTTGGCAAATTCTTTCTTAAAAGATTATGTATACTCATTTAACTGCTAAGAGGAATTAAATAAGTGACAATCAGAGCAGGAATTCTTGCTGGTTTATGTAGTCAGTTGTTACCCTTGAAAAAATGACTTGGTAACTCATGATATAATACTTTGGAGAAAATACTTTTTTTCAATGTATGAGCTTGTAGTTTTTGCTTTTGCAGGGCATTTCAAATACTCTCAAATAACACATTCTTCTCTTCCAGTGACTGTGTCAAGAACATGATTGCTACAACATACATCCATGAGTAGGTGGTCAGCACAGCAGGCAAATGTTAGGACTATAAGATAAATGATAGGTATAAATTATTTGCAAGCTCAAGTAACAGCAATTTGACTTTTTATGAGGCTGTAACAATGCCCCCAGAGACAAAAGTGTGAATTTCTGTAGATCATTGCATTTTCATGGCCTTGGCATTAAGTAAAGGTTGCAGCTCTAGGTTTTGAATTTCCCTACTCATAAATAAGATCCATTTTGGTTTTTTATGTCTGATTTTTGCATGAAATATGTATATTCTAATCCTTGCTGAGAAGTCTTCAAGGAATAATAGTGGAGGCTTTTTGGTATAAAATTTCATCTCACATGCTTGCAGAAACCATACATCTTTGGTGTTGAAGTTGCAGCACCTATACCAAGGGCTTGTGTATCAAAGCTATGCTCTTCTGTATTCTAATGTTTAACAATTTGCTGATCATGACTGACAGGTTTACAGAGCTAACATGTTCTGGAGTTGTGGGTGATTTATTCCAGAACAACTCGGGTGATTCAGAGAATTTAGCTGCCACGCTCTTCCGTCTAGTAACAGAAAAGAAATGCCTATTAGGATTGATTGCATTGCATTTAAGATTCTTCAATGCAGAAGAGACTTCACTGTACAGTGTCCTCAAATAACAGTAGTGCTGACATCCAAATTCTCATTGAAGAGACACAGAGAAAGGTCTGTTAGTTAATCTTCATCAGCCTTTGCAGTTGTATTTACTGTTATTTGCATTGGCCAAGCTTTTTTTAATTTTTATGGAAATGACAGTACATTGCTAATGTTCCCATACACAGAACAAAGTCTGTATACAAAGCTCATGAGACAAAGAAATGCCTGGCATGATGAAAGAGGAAACAATTCTCAAATGAAGACAAGGTATCTGACTTGGATACCACAACCCTAGTAAAGGTAAGACCACAGGAAAGAATGAAATGCAGACCTGAAGTGGACATAGGTCCTATTTGTTTTCAATGTTTTTCTTTACACTGGCACTGAATTTGGCCTTTCTTATTTCCACCATAGCAGCCATGAGGTATTTTCATAAGTGCAAAAATATCCAGAAGATCTAACTGCAGGCACTCAGTTGAAATCTTCTATCTGATCACGTTTTTGTTTGGATTCTTCAGTGGAAATTAGCTTCCAACCCAAACCATTCTATGATTCTTTCCTGTTATTTACGTAAACACTTGTCTAGAGGCCCTAGGAAATCTAAATCTCCAAAGTGTGAGATCCTGTACAGAATATAATAGTAGGCCAACAACTAAAGACATGATGAAACAGGTAGACAAAAAAAGGAGGAGCAGATGTGGCACAGAAATGGGTGTCAATCCTACAACTAGAGATTTGCACACACTGACTATTTAGTTTGACAGAATAAACCAGTCTCACTCAGAAGCCTCTAGCCGGCAGATTTGGATATGGATAGTCTTTATTCACAATCTCATTTAGACCTCTCAGAAACAAATGCATTTCTATAAAATTTTCCCATGAGTGATTTGCCTAATCTTGAGCTCACATCCAAGAATGGATAGATATCTACAGCTTTATCATATGAACTGATCATTCCATCTCTCAGGAAAGCCAGGTGTCAAAGATTGCCTACCAGGAGCCATGGAATTTCAGAGCAGTGCTTCCTCCTGGAAATCATACCTAAATGTAAGGATATTACTGACATAGCCATTATATGTAAGTTCTCTTACATATACATCCTTCTTGTTTATGCCACAAAGGAAGTAGTGACATCGCTCTGTGACCTAAGAACTTCAACTAGCATTTGCTTTTACTTAGAGGTTTCTAAAAAGCTTCTCATACAGGTGAATACTTTTTCATAGCAGGGAAGGAAGACTAGTATCTTAGTGAATTCCTGGTTTCAGTTCTAGGCTAACTGCAGAAAAGTGTTATTTTCTTCTCTCATATTGAAAGGTAGATTTGCTTTGAGGAAATAAGAACCAAATTTGAAACACTGTAGGGAATAGCTCCAAAGAGAATTGGTCAAATGTCTACCCCCAGTAAGCATTAGGAGTAAGTAGAAAGCTTAAGAAGTCTCCCAGTGTATTATTCACTGAAGAAGGCTGTATTTGAAAGGCCAGTATTTTACAGGGTGGGATGATTCTGGCCAAATATAGATGTCTACAGTGTATGTTTATGCCTGGATTAGTCATAGTTGACTCTTTTTTTTTTTTTTTTTCTGTAAGAGAGAAACAAACACTTTTTTCAGCCATGAATCTCCTTTACTCACATAAAAACCTGGAAGAGGTTAGAAGAACAGCATCATAAAAGTGTTTATTTATCTCCATTAAGTATAAAGGCTTCCTAGGGTAACTAGTTCAGATGTAGTAAATGACACCGTTGATATTTGTTTGATTGAGATGAATCATGGTGAAACAGATGAAATAAAAATTAGCAGAAGTCAGGCTTATGTAGAGCTAGAAAAAAGTGTAAAGAGAAAAGAAAAAAGTCTTTAGTAATAATAATAATGTACATGTAGGTATCTATTTGTATGTGTATGAATTTATACTGGGACGTACATAAGAGGACAGAGATTCAGATGATGTATGTTAGGCCATTTGAATACTTGTTTCAGCTGAAGAAGGAGGAACAGACTAATCAAATTTGGCAAAAGAAAAACTGAGAAGAAATAGGCCAACTGTTCTAAAGAACATTCAAATAGTAAAGACAAGAGAGGGAGAAGAGCTATTTAAGCTGAACGACAAAGTAGGAAACGGAATGTTTGAGTAGAAATAGTCCACAGAGAACTTAGAGAAAGGTTTCTAAATATTACAGGAATTGAACTGAGGAAGGCTATCTGGAATTACAAACCTATCTAGTTTAAAGTTTAAAATACCTGACAGTTTTATTAACAGCTTTACATAATGTGGTTTTGTCTATTATAGTAAAGGTTTGAAACTGATCCAGTCTTAAGCTTTGGTTTGTTTTAAGTTTTGTTTTTATTTTAGAAGCTTTCTGGCTGAAGGATGTTGTAAGAAAATTATGGCCACTGTCAAACTCTCCACAAATTCCATTATTTTTACAGCACTTCTGCTGTTTTGATTTTGGTTTGTTAATTTTTTGAGAGCAGGCTACCCAAGAGAAGGAAGTTTTTTCCCTTGCCTCTTCCACTTATCCCTGTGAACTAATACAAAGGCCAACTTTAATACAGACCTTAGGAGATTTGTGACCACTTTGACCACAGTGGTTGAAGAACTTTTTGACAATGCATGGTTTCACCTCTGTTTACCTCTTCTGCAACATCATTTCTCTCTTTTGAGGGAAACTTTAGGTTTTGTTAGATTTAACAAAAACATTTCACTTTTTTACTATTTATGTTAGAAGATCCTCTTTAATTTGAATTTGGATTTGCAAAAGTATTGTGCATTTCTAGTTGAGTTTTTAAAACTGTGCACAGTGACTGAACACAGTATTCAGAATTAGAAGGCAGATATGAAAACAAGTAAATGGGAATATAACATATCTATTCTACTTTCAGTGTTCTTAGTTTGGTATCTCTTCTAATGTTTGAGATTGCAGAGAGGTTTTTGATTTTTCCACTGGTTTCTCCTTAGGAGTATATAAGGCCTTTCCAAAGTTTAAAACAGATCACTGTTGAGTCCAGACAGGCCTTCAGATAGGAAAAAATAAGATGTTTGAGCATGGTATCATCCTATTCTTATGGTTTATTACCAATTCCATTGGCATGCACTTTCCAAAGCTTTCTCAGGACTTGCAGGAGGATCACTTTGAAGAGAGCTCAGATCTCTTCTGTGTCCAAGTGCTCCTATTTCTTCATCCACACAAAAGCTCTCTGGGTATCAATTAAAATATATTGACAAACATTTGAGTTTTTCTTTGTAATTTATTAGCGAGAATCTTGAATTTTCAAAAAAATTGAGCCAGCTGTGACCTACATTGTCTCTCCTACCCATCTGAAGCAACAGGCAGCCTTGCTGAGGATGCTCATGCAGCTGTTGTGCCAAGAACTGTGGTGCTCCACAGCTCTTACTTATCACAGCCACTCAGGACTCTTCTGTCCCATGGTGGCACTCCAGAATGGCTGAACTGGAGGGATTTTTCTCTTTCTTTAAGTGATTTCTGGCTCGTTGGTTGTCTTACAAATGTCAGTGAAGAACTGCCAAAGCAGCTTTTCTCACTGTAGAAAAATAGCATGGGCACAGCCCTCCATTCTAGTCTCTTCTCAGCCCTTTCTGACATCCTTGTCTTCCTTCTGATGGATCTTCCTTGTGGGGAAAGGAGCACAGTTATTCAGTGCCATGTTTCTTGGGACATCAGCAATTGAAAAGACTCCTGTTCTGAAATGCTTTCCTCCGCCTGAATGCAGGCGAAACATCATCACAGCTCCAGAATTCACAGCGAGTTTTGTTGAGGATCAGCCGATCATCCTGGATTTTCAATCAGCACCATGAATTTTTAAAGCTGTTAAGGGTGTTAGGACTAACAAATCTGCCAGCTCTTCCTCAGGCACCTCCATCTGAGTCTTTGGTCGTCATCCAGCAACCTATATAAGCATACAGTTATATGCGAGTGGAAGAGCAGCATTGCTGGAACTATGTACAGATCCAACATTGAGTAGAAGTATAAATTCTTTCCTCAACTGGAAGTTTCTGATGAAGCAACTCCTTAGTTCATTCATATTATCATCACAGCCTGATTTAGGGGGATAGAGCAGCTGTACTGTGTATGTCGTTGGTGCACAGACTCGAGGCTCTGAGCACAGAGATCATGTAGCACAGCTGGAGGGAAACAATGATTCTTCCTCATTTTTCTCCAGATTGTTGGAAAAAGAACATGTTAAAAAGGGAGGAGATTATGTTCTTTTTGACACAGTGTATTTTAAATAGCCAGATTTAAGCTGTTAGTGAATAATAATGATAAATGTCTGCAAGTTCATGTAGCAAGTGCACTTGTGACTTCTTAAATCCATTTAAAAGAAAACCATTCTTTTCCTTTAATTTGCTGCTGTAGTGGTACAGCTTTTGCAGACACATCATTCCTCTGCTATCTACCTTTTAGTGGTATTTAACATTCTGCGCATTTTCCTTCTTGCTGTATTAGCTAAAGCATAAAAGGTTAATGCATCTAATTATACCTCACATGTATATATATACATATATTTATGTCTATATATGCCATGTCTCAGCTTTGCTGCTGATGCCAAGGAAAATGTTGGATTCTATTCAGTTTTCTTCATATTCATTTTCCTGCCCACTTAACAAAATTACATTCAATGAGCTGTGGGAGAAATACACATCAACGGGCCATGTAATGCAATTTCTGGTATATATGCAGGAAGAAAAAATCCTACATTTTCTTTCATTTCTGTCAAAATCAATCAAATTGTACTGAACTGAACATAATCTCTTAAAAAAAAAAAAAAAAATCACCCAGGCATTTCCAGTGAAATAAGCCTCTCTTACATGGTAACATGCACATATTTAAGAGGTCTCTGTTTTATTTTTTTTTAATCATGCCTAATTAGTTTTTTTTAATCACCCACACAACTAAGGCTCTTGCCTGCATAATTTATGACATAGAGGGGCCGGTGTCAGAAATCAAATGTTGTAAATTAAAAATAACAAGTTTGAGACTAGTGATTCAATTAAAACCCTAGAAAACATTGGATTATGCATAATTGAGAGCTTGTATGCAGAGATGCATGTCATGCTTGTCAGCTTGGATGGGAGGATTGGATTGGAGCTGTCAAGAGCATTTAAATCAACTCAGTAAAAAAATTAGAAAACAAAGATGATATTTATTATTAACTTCCAGTGTTCAAAAATAAACTGAGAGGTATTTAAATTGAATGCTTAGATGACAAGGCTTTATTTATAGCAGAAGTTATAAAAGTCAGTAATAACCCTAGCTGGCACAGATGTAAAGATACTACTGTGCAGCTGAGCTGCAGCCCACAGTGTGAGGATTCAGCGGTTGGCCCTGAACCAGGTTCAGCTAATAGAAAGCTGTGTTGGAAGAGAAGAAATCCAGATTATTGAAGGGAGCTGTAAATGACCAAATCCTTATTTTTCTTCACCATTTCTTCCCTTTTTCTTCTTCCTCTCAGAGACGATGCTCCATGAAATACTTGGTGACCTCTGAGAATATGCAAGGCTATCATGGGGAAAGGCTGACTTCTCCTGGTGACCCACCTCTGCAGGACTACCTTTTCCAATCTGGCAATGCTACTTGGTAGGAATTGCTGGGGTCTGAAGATTAACAGCATCTTCCCAATTCAGCTGCACATTCCAGAGTCAGTTCTAAACTTTATTTGAAATTGTTGAATCTACGATAAATTGGGCTGTTGAGAGTGAACATAAGCCAGGAGGCTTCCCACATTCGAAATCGAAGGACATTTTCATTTCTATCTTGAGAAGAAAGACTCCAACAAAACAAAATTGTGGCTCTTGGGCCTAGAATATATTTGTCTCTCAAGCACCTATGGACTCACTAGGACTCATCCTAGTTCCCAGAAATACACCAAGGAACTAAATGCTTAGGAAGGTCATCTAGTTCCTAGCCTATATATCAGTCACAAAAAATGAGTTTCTATTTTTAAAAACCAGCATCGTTGCAAATGATATGGCCCTTTGGAAGAACTGAGATCTTATTGCAAGGCACCTAGAAATGGTGAATATTTGTAACTTTTTTTTCTTTATATAAACTCTTTTCCCTGATTCTCTTTTAGCAAGTCCCAAAACATGAGGTTCCACGCTTTGGTTTTTTTTTACCCCTGAAATTTCTGTAAATCTAAGTTTGCCAGTCTACCCTGTTCCTGATTGGAGTATCTCACAGCAAACAGAACAGGAATGCAGATTGCCATCAGCTTTAGAAAGTTTTAAAGTACTTTTAAAACTCAGTGAGGTGATACCTGCGAACGGTGATGCCAGCCTTTTTAATGTTTTACAACACTTAAAACTAGATATCATGCTAGGGGAAAATTCATGCCTCAGGAAAGGGAAAAAAGGACCTTCACAGAGTAAAGAAAACTATATGAAGAGTTAAATTCTTCTCCTTTGGTACACCGCTAACCGCTGACGTCAACAGGATTTGCAAATGCACATCTGAGAGTGAAATTTGGCCACAAGTGAGGTGGAAAAATGATTGATGACTGCTTAACAGCAGAGGAGTTGGATCAGCATGATCATGCAGCAGAGCTGGAGGTTGCTCAGTTTACCCTGAGCAGATTTCTATCAATTTTTCCTGTGAGTTCAGCGGCAGGTGGAGAATCTCCAGAAACACAGGCAGCTCTTGGTACCTGTCTAACTTGGCTGAACATTAGCACCACACTGTGCCCCTGGGAACAGGTTTTTGGGGGCCTGGTGGTGGAAGTAGCATGCCTCAGAGATGAGCCTTGGCCACCTTTCACATAGTGTATGCAGGGGATGCACACCAGCCCAAAATTTAAAAAGCAAGGCAGAGATGTATTTAGGCAACTTCCAAGGATTCTAGAGGGAAATACATAGTTAAAGCTTCTTAGTGAATCTAGAAGTAAGATTTTAGTAGTTCATTTTTTTTTAAACCTCAGTTGGCAATTCCAAATCTTTGCTATACTAAATTCCTCTTATAACTTGCGTTCACTTGGTAGCATTTACATATACTATCTTTGTATCTCTTTTATCATCTTTCTTTGATGTTTTATTAGTTACAAGGTTTAGCCTAGAAAAGCCTGTGAACTCCTCTTTACTTAAAAATATTAAAATGTGAGAGATTTTAATTTAAGACATTCTGAGAATTCTCCAAATTATAACAAGACTATAAATATGAGCAGGAGAGTTATGTAAACAGAAGAGTTGAAGCAGTGGTTTATGATTTTTGCTGTGTTGGAAACTGGAGCTTTATTCCTGAAAGTTCAAAATATTAAAATAATTTTCCATTTTTATGGGCAGAATTAGTTAAATGAGAAAGTTGCGTAAGTAATAAGAGATCTGCAAGTTCCTTCAACACTAGCCTACCTTTGCTCTTATTAACCTCTCTAAGAGTTTTCTTATAAACTTCAATGGGAATAAAGTTCAGCCAGAGTCCTGCCATTTATTAACTCTAGTGTCTAGGAAAAGGATTAGACTTTTGCTATTTTTTGGAGGAACTGCTTGTATCAGTAGGTTAATATGTAATACTGAAAAAAGTTAAATTCCGTTTCTGTTAGAACACAACCAGCTATTGAAGTCCCCACTAAAAGATAAGCAAGCCCTTTTCTTCTACACCAAAAAGAAAATATAAGTATTTCATTTGAACTGACATTTTAGACTTAAAGGAGTGGAAATTAAATATCATTTTTGCAGGTGAAAACATTAATCATTAATACTGCTCATTGTCATGGGATTCTTCTCTTTACTGTGTTCCACACTTCCACATCCCACAGAAGCTATGAGCTTTTGTGTTTCCCATATGGACTAAATCAAATGGCGGGGTACTTTAAAAACTATTCCGGCAATTTATGTCTGAGTAGATGCACCCCACAAAAATACCTAACAAAACAGTCTGAGCACAGAATTCTAGAATAAGATAATAAGCAGAATAACAGGTTGAAGGCTGGATGGGGATGAGGAAGGTCTATCAAAATGGGAATGAAATTCTGGGTCTTTGAAGTAGATGGGAGTTTCTACACTTTATTCTCTGAGATTAAGACTTCACCCTTTGGCCTTGACATCTCTTCTCTACATTCTACCACCTTCACTGCTTCTGTAGATCATCACAGATCTGTGCAAAGGAAATAAAACTCAAAACCACACAACCTCTGCATGCGTTAGAGATCCATTAAAGTGTTTCAGACTGTCCCTGACCCGATTTTTACTTTTGGGAGAAGCTGCATGGGGTTTCGAGGGATGAGAAACATGAGGGCTTTCATTTGTTCAGCCGGCAACTCAAATGTATGTATAGTTGCATGGACCACGGTCTAATACTGTATGACTCTTCTCTTTAATGGGATCACCAGGTCTGAGTTAGATGTCCTAATTCTGTATGCAGTGTAAGATGAGATAGGACTTGGAAATGTTTTCTGTGAAATCCAGTGTGCTGCATAGGCAGTCCCGTAAGTCCCCTTTACATGTGTAAGCTCTTGCCTCAGCTTTTAACTCTCCCCTTAGATTAGAGATCTACACCAGCTCTTAAACACAAACTCCTCTGGAAGAGGACATGATGAAGCCAGCCTGACTCATGGAGAGTGAGAGCAGATGAATGTACACCTGCTCTTAGGAGAAGTGTGTTTGAATTTTTCTCTGATGCAGAGACTTTCACTGTCTGGTCAAGCACTTTTGACCATAGACTAAGCTACTAAATAAAGCAGAGAGAGTAGGTGGGTTCACTGTTCTTTTTGCATTTCTCAGTAAAGCTGAAATCATACTGAGACCATTGTGTGGAGCTATCTTTCCAGCATATAAGCAGTGCCTTTGGACTTGACATCACATGTTATACCTGTGCATCCCACTGTGGCTCCAACCAGAAATACTCTTTGGTTTCTGTTTTATATTCTACCAGAGCAATGATTTTATGGTGTAAATCTGGGGGCACATGTTGTGTGTTTTGTACAGTGTCATGAGGATGACATGGGCATGTTTAAGGGTGCAAATCCTGCAGAGACTGTGATGAGGGAGATAGTACTTTTTCTTTTGTGGGCTGGAACAAGACAGACCCAGTGTGGTGCTGAATATACTGCTGTTTGAAAGTATGCAGACTTACCTCAGAACTGTATGCAGGCATTGCCTGGTGGAAAGGTACTAGGAGTGGTCCAAAGCAGAACCAGGGAGCACACTAACAGTAACACAGTGTGGGCTATGCACAAAGTTATTCCTCTGACCCCTTAGCTAGCAGGACAGATGTATCCTCAGAAAATTTAACTGGTCAACAGCAAGATCCTGGATGTCAGTTACACATAAGAATGAGCCAAATGATCAAAACTGAGGTATATCAGGGCACTTCCAGAGGTAGAAGTTGTATGTTTCCTGCAGAAACTTTCAGGGAAAGAGTCTTGCTTGGGTGTGAACAGTGCCTGTCAGGTCAGGTGGCAGTTTAATGGAGTTTTTCAGTGTTACAGTTTGGTGTATAGACAAATATATTTTTTTCTAATTCCTACTAGAGACACCTACCTGTCTTTCTGGATGTGGTATTAAATACCTAGAGAACATTATTAGCAGAAATTTAGGTGCCATGGGAAGACAACTGTCTTCCCCTGGGGTGAAGCAGCAGCTCAGCTGGGGTTTTGAAGATCTACATTTTGGACTTAGATGTTTACAGTTGCTGTTAGACTCCTAATTCTTTTTTTTTTTTTTTTTTTTTTTTTTGTGGATCTAGGCCATAGCATGTAGGCAAAGCTTGGTAGAGTCAGCTGAATTTTTTCTTAGAAGTTTTGGGTTTCTTTGAAGCTGAAACTCACAATGGAACTAATTATAACTTAACTGTAGTAGTCTGCCTAATGCCTTATAATATTCTTGTTTCAGACATTCTGTACAATTAATTTTATACTTTTAAAAATGTTTTATCATGTTTATATATATACATATATAAATTGAGAGTGTTTGCGATGAATATGAATTCTAATGTTGAATTGTAGGTATAGAATTTTATCATGAAACAAGAAATTATTTTTTTTTTCTGTTGAAAAACTTAAATTTCAGCTGACCATTAAAGTAAAAAAAAAAAAAAAGAAAAAAATAAACCCAACATTAGAGTTTTAATTAGTTCATGTTGGTCATACTGAATTAGTGAAACACATTACTTAATAAGTGTAAATAGTGATGCAAAGTTCTGTAGAGTAACTACACATCTTAGTAACTTAACATCTTAGTAATATGTTAAATTCAAATATTTCTGATCAAAGCTTTCAAAACCTGGGATTTTTGCTTGAACTGTTTGTAGACTTCAACATCAGTAGGATTTGATACAGTCATGCAATGTGACCTTATGTACTCAAATGCTCATCTGGCAGATACTGAAAGAGAAATTCCCATTTTGTGGCTGGTCTTGCTATAGAAAGTGTGCATCCAAGCTATTGTAGTCCTACTTCATCAGAGGAAACAAATGTTAGTAGGATGCTAGCTTGCCCCTAATTATTACCCTGAAATCACTGTATTAACTACTAAGCTTTTCTTCCTAATAAGCTACAATACAAGGCTAATGTGTTATAGGTAACAAAGTATTAACCTTTATACTAATCCATGTTTTTCAAAAGACAATGAAAAATGAATCTACTTGTATAATGTTGAGGAATTAATTGGGGTTGCCCCATTTCATAAGACCTGATTAAAAAGAAAAAGGAATGGCGTGATGAGAAGCAAAGAAGTTGGAAAAGAGGAGACTTCCATAACAAGAAAATGAAACAAGGGCTTGAAAATACAGGTTCCAAAATCCCAAATCATCCAAAAAAAAGTAGTAAGTTAAATCCCCAAAATACAGGATCAAAAAAACATCAAAGCAAGCACGTATACACTGCCAACAATTAGAACAGTATTAATTAGCAGCAATGTTCTTTAATCTATAAATAATAAAGTGATCAAATGGTCCCACAGAGAGGTGTATAACAATACATAGATTTTTACAGTCGTAGGTCAAAAAGTCTATTTAAAATCCCTGTGGCTAATTCATACGTTCAGATTTAAAGCCCTGCTTATCATCTAGTTGAGAGATCACTCCGAGGTGGAAGAGATGTCAAAATCAGACCCAGAGACTCAGACAAACTACATAGCATACAATGAAGAAACTGCATTCAATCTCTACTTCTTTGTAATGAAGGAAAATGTGCAGTAAGTAAAAAACTACAGTATCAAAGAACCTATGTTTTAGAGGAAACTTAGAACAGGCACTGAGACAAGGAGTCTACACAGCATATCAGGAATGAACTGCGCCATTTATACTGAGTTGTGACAGGTGACCACAGAGCTGTAACAATACATAACATAGACATATACATATATCTATATATCACACTATAGTAGGTCAGAATACTTAACAATATTCTTGATCAAGTTGTGTTAAAAGATTTACATAATTAACCACGTGATGTTCTGATGAGCTAAATTAATATTTCTATCTCCATTTTACTATTATGTCAACTGAGGTAGACAGGTTAAATGAATAATAGAAGGTTAATTTTTGTCTTATTGTTCCATCTGGGAGACTGCTTTAGAATCTGATTACTCAAGCAGTCAGGAGCATCCTTAAAACTCACCCAAATTTATTAAGAATTTATTCTGAAAATTTGAGGTTTTGCAATTTTATAATCTAAAATCACTGGTCATTCACCATGTACTATTTGATTTTTTCCATACAGGGGCAGAAATCTGTAATTTTCTTTACTGAATCACGCATTGATTTTTTTTTTCCTGGATACTTCTTCAATTTATCAATCTTCAGCCAAGTAATAAGCAATAGGACAAGGGGTAATGGCCTCAAGCTGCATCAGAGGAGGTTTAGACTGGGTATTAGGAAGTATTTCTTCACAGAATGGGTTGTCAGACATTGGAACAGGCTGCCCAGGGCAGTGGTGGAGTCACCAGCCCTGGAGGTGTTTAAGAGTTGGGTTGGCGTAGCTCTCAGGGATATGGTGTAGTTGAGGACTGTCAGTGTTAGGTTGATGGTTGGACTCGATGATCTTCAAGGTCTTTTCCAACCTAGATGATTCTGTGACTTTGTGATTTATAATCCTAGTTGTGACCTCCACCATGTTGCATTCCTATCCAGATGGCTTAATCTGAAAACTCAATGAATACATTTTCTATTATTTTATTGAAGTCATTAATAAAAATATTGACCAGTACCAGACTCTAGACAGACTTCTTCAGAACCTCCAATTTGAGAGTAGGCAGTTTACAATTACTCTTGCAGTAAAGCTTCTCTTCTAATAACTTTCACCACTGATATTTCCCTAGCTTGTTTGTGAAATCACCGGTAAACAACAGAGTCAAAGTACCACTGAAGTCAAGATAGATCAAGTCTACTTTTCCCATAAGATCAAAAACCTCTTGATTTTTTATAAACAGAAAAATTTGTCATTACTTTTTCTTGATCAGGATTAGTTATTACTTGTTTCCCCGCTCTCAGCTTAAAAAATGCTTGCTCTGTTACTTTTCTGGGAATCTATAACTTCTAGGCAGAAGAACTTGAGGGTAAAAGGTATATTTTAGTGGTGAACCTGGGGAAAGGTAATTTAATCTGTGCCTACATGATGCTGAACATAGAGTTGGCAGTCACAGCTCAGGAAAGAGACCTTGGAGTCATTGCTGTCTGGTTTTCAGAGTAGTCACCTCTATATGCAGTGGCAAACAAAAAGGCAGAAGCATTGGATGTTATGAGGAAGAGCTCTGAAAACAATGTAGATGACAACTTTTTGCCACTGTATTAAGCTGGGATGTGCCACATTTCAAGTGCTCCATGTGCAGTCCTGGTTCTGTGTCTCAGGAAGGACTTAGTGGAACTGGAGGAGATATGGGTAAGGCGCGGTGAAGAGGATCCAGGGAATGGTGCAGCTCCCTTCCAAAGGGAAACTACAGAGGTTGACAGAAGTTGAGGTTTTTTTTTTTTTAGAGATGGCACATGTTGCAGGGGAGAAAGAATAAGTGTGACAGAATCAGGAGAGTGCTGGGTAAGCTGAATACAGAGCTGTTATTGACCATATCCTGCAATACTATAACCAGGGAGAACTTGGTGAAACAAGAGAGAGACTGGTTTAAAAGCAAGCACTCCTTTACTGAGCACATAGTGAACTCCTGTATCTTTCTCCCATGGAGGGTGTGAAGGCAAGCAGTACCAGCAGACTGAGAAAGAGAAGAGACACATTTATGATCAATGGGTTGACAAACAGATACAAAAAGGACTAGAGAGGAAAATAATCTCTAATAAGACTAATCCAATTATTGCAGAAGCTAGGATAGTGCAAGGGAAATGGTCTGCCAGGAATGGTCAGGCTCATGTGTTACATCTCTGATTGCTGTTTCTGCAGACACCTGTCCTGCCTAGTCGGGCATCTCTTCTTTTCTTATGCTCATTTCTGGGGGATAAGGGAGATCAAGAATTGACTAACTTCTGAATCTAGGTTGTCTCCAGCTATCTTTCTGTATGAACTAGCAAAATTGCTTATACTACAGTGCCCCAGAGTTTTTGCATTATGAAATGGTCTGGAGGCAAAGAGGAAACAAATTGACAGAAAAATCGTAGACTCAGAATTGTTTTGGTTGGAAAAGACCTTTAAGATCATCAAGTCCAACCGTTAACCTAGCATTGCCAAGCCCACCATTAAACCATGTCCCTAAGCTCCACATCTACATGTCTATTAAATACCTTCAGGAACATGCACTCTACCATTGCCCTGGGCAGCCTGTTCCAGTGCCTGACGTCCCTTTCAGTGAAGAAATTTTTCCAAAGAGCAAATCTAAACCTCCCCTGGTACAACTTGAGGCCATTTCCTCTTGTCCTATCACTTGTTATTTGGGAGGAGAGATCGACCCCCGCCTCACTACAACCTCCTTTCAGGTAGTTGTAGAGAGCAACAAGATCTCCTCTCAGCCCCCTTTTCCCCAGACCAAACAACCCCAGTTCCCTCAGGCACTCCTCATAATACTTGTGCTCCAACCAGCTTCTTCGCTCTTCTCTGGACATGCTCCAGCAGCTCAATGTCCTCCTTGTAGTGACGGGCCAAAAACTGATCACAGTATTTGAGCTGCTGCCTCACCGGAGCTGAGTACAGGGGGACAATCACTTCCCTACTGCTGCTGACCACACTATTTCTGATACAAAGTGTCTCACTGCAGTCTTATTAACATACCTGGCTCTCTCTCCTTCCCTCTTTTTTGAAACTGATTAGCCCTTAGCAAAAATTCTTGCTATTAGTCCCTAAGTACCTGACCTTACACCACTTATTTTAGACACTTCATTATGAACATAGAATACTTTTACAGAAAACATGCATACCATATACAACACAAAGTAATCAACCGCACATACATGTACTTGGTATGTTATATGCATTTATATATAAATACTGAGTGAAGTTACTGTTGTTCCTGGGTCAGGATGAACTTTTTCAGAGAACTGACCTCTGTCTTGAAGATGGAATCACAGAATCACAGAATGTTAGGAATTGGAAGGGACCTCAAAAGATCATCTAGTCGAATCCCCCTGCCAGAGCAGGAACACCTAGGTCAGGTCACACAGGAACATGTCCAGGCGGGTTTTGAATGTCTCCAGAGAAGGAGACTCCACAACCTCTCTGGGCAGCCTGTTCCAGTGTTCTGTTACCCTCACTGTGAAGAAATTCTTCCTCACATTTATGCAAAACCTCCTGTGTTCCAGCTTGCACCCATTGCCCCTTGTCCTATCATTGGATGTACAAGTTTTCTGGTAGACAAACTATTTTTGAGAACTTGGAATTTTCATTTATACACCTTGTGTACGTTTCTCTTCTCGCTTCATTTCCATAATTTATAAGATTTTTGGAAACTCATTAATGTTTGTCAGATTTAAGAAGCTAACCTTTATCACAGCCCTGGGTGACCACCACCTTTCAGCTTGGTCATTAATTCACCTTCAAACACTACAATGACTTCATGCTGATGCAATGTTTGTGGCAGATCATTACCATCAATATATTTTGGAGAATTTAACATTGTTTTACTACTGGATACGTGTATCCTTCAGCATCTGCTTCCAAAACATTAACAAACCACATATTGCAGAGTAATTAATTTTGTATTTTCCTTAGATTGGTCAACAGGAGGCCTGGCCCATGCTGCTCCCTGCTCCCAAGCTTTTTTAGGTCTATGGTCCCATACGCATCCAAAAGATTGTGCTTCTCTGTTAGGAATGACTCAAAGAGAAAGGAAGTTGTTTTTAATATATAGGTCTCCTCCATGCCCCCAATAGCTCAGTGAATTTCTCCTCAACAAAGAGATCTTCAGACTTCTTCAGCTTGCAAACAAATGCTGACATATAGTGACTCAAAAATTTTTTTCTCTTTACATTTTTTTAGATATCTTACTTTTTGTATTCCAGTATTGGAATATGTTTCTTTAGTCATCCTAGCCTCTTCGAATTTTTTTTCAGTTGATCATCCTTTTAGCTGATTTAAGCCTAGAATGCTCTTAGCTATCTTTAGTCAGAAAAAACATCTTTCTTCCTACCCAATTCATAGAAGATCCTTCACAACTGCAGTGGAGTGCAACAAGTGAATCTCCTTGTAGACACAGATCTAACTTACTCATCTGTTAGGCAGCTCTGGGGCTTGTGGTTCCATGTTCTCCATTTTCTCTGTGGTAAACTGTATGTAAGCTCTAAATCTTACTTCTTAGTACTGCTCACTCATGTACTCAAAACCATTAATGCTGCTTCTCAACAGTAATTTCAGCATCAGGCAGACACACAAGAAGAAACAACTGCTGCAAATGTTTTCAGTTTGTCAATAACATGCACTGAAAAGAATGCTGAGCAGCTTCTAGCTGTAGCCTTTTCTACTTGCATTGCCTGCAACTCATCCCCAAATATGAAGGTGACTCTTTCTTGCTGTGTTCAAAGCTCTTCTAGGCTAACAGCACTTTGAGGAAGTACATCTTCCCCTCTAGAAAAGCGTTATGTACAGACAAATACATGTGGACTATATGATATATGCTTGCTTGCCATTATCATTTTTCTGTAGAATTGTAGGTGGTTCACTGTTTGCAAAGAATATAATCCTAAGTGCTGATAGCTCTATGTTCACAGGGACTGCTAGCTTTTAATGAAAGAGCAGCAGTTTTCTGACACTATTTGGCCTACAGATTTTAGCTTATGCAACTGATACTTTTGTATTTCTGATTTTTCCACCTGGGGACTAACCAATGATTATTTGGATCATTTCTTACTCTTCATGTCTCACTGTCTGCCCCTTTCCTGAACTGTATAACTGTATAGCAAATATGATATGATTTGTGGTACATAAATGAGACAAAAAGAAGAATTATCTGTTCTCTTTAAGTGAGCAAAAAGTAGGTTTGTGTATTGCACAGATAACATCAGAAAGCTGCTCAACATAAAAACATGTATTTTTCTAATGACATAGATAATTTCATTTAATGAACTCAGAATATTTTCATGTCATCTTCATTTCAGTAAAATTTCCCTAGGCAATGCCTTACTCACATTGTGAGAGTCTCATAGTTAATTTCAATTTCAGGAAAGCTAATTGGTGCATTCCTCAGTGTTGATATTTAAGTAATCGGAGATTTTTTAGTGCTTCAATATTAAGTACAGATTAAATATCTCTGTACTATGGTAACCTTGGACCTGCCCTTTCAGATTACTGTTCAGAAACTTGGGTTTTGTATGGTTATATGAACATCATAGAATGTCTGCTTTGGAAAACGATACCCTTCATACTTTTGTAAGAAACTAGGGCCAGTGTTTTAAAGTTACATATCAAACTGTACAAGAGTGAAGTGGGTTTATAATTCATTTTGCCAGAGCTGGAAGTAAATCTTGACAATACCACAAAAAAGAATGCAGATGAAAATAAAAAAAAAACTTTCTTCCTGTTTTTCCTCTCTGTGGTGAAGTTCATAATCAGATCAAGACAGTATTCACTGTTTAGCTTCTGACTTATATTGACAGGTATTATCCTCTTTTTTATGTTACAATCCTTAATTCAGTTCTATAATAATCAAAAAAGCTCAGCCTTCTAGGCTGTGAAAGGTTCAAGTGCATGCAACTACTTTTTGTAGTTGCTCTTTGTGGTTATTTAGCAAATATATATACAGACAGACTACAGAATATTTACAGAAGGAGAGATAAACTGGTAATTACAAATATTTGTTTAAGTAAGCTGATTTTCATCTATCCAGGGCACAGGAATGTATATCATGTAACCCTTATTTCACACCTCAAAATATACTGAGAATTAGGTATATATGAACAGGGTTTAATCTACATGCTGATCAAGAACTTGCAGAACAAGGAATTTTTTTTTTTAAATAATGAATACATTTGACAAAATCAGTTTGTTCAGAAAAAGATAGGTATATTCAGTGAATATGTTTTTTGTTATGAATTATTAAACTATGACTAGTAATAAGCTCCCAAACATTGAATTCTAATGTGAGCCTTTTTGCAGGGACCCTCTTCCTCCGAAATATTGGAAATGTCCATTAGCAGAGCAGTCATTGCCTGGTCAGGAGCAGAGTTAGTATAGGAAAGTCACCATTTAATTGTACAAGGAGCTTTGTGAAATACTTTACACAAAGCACTTTTTACTCAGGCTACTTTCCTTTCACCCACTGTGAAATCAAGAATAACAGAGGAAGTTGGACAAGCAGATGATCAAAGTTTAAATGTCTCTTGCAGCATCTTATGGACCTCAATTTGAACTCTGCCCAGTGTGATATGTGACATTCTTATTGTGTTAAGGAAGTTTTAAAAGAACATGGAAAAAGAAAGTTCCCTGTCAGGTTAAAAAAAACCGCAAGCCTGAAATAAAATGTAAATAAATAAAAAAAAAGAAAGAAATAACTGGTCATTCTCTTCTGCTTTGCTGCTGATGGCAACAGGGTTGCATAAAGTACCCACCTAATTGTACTCTTGAATTTAAAGTGCTCATGTAGTCTCTGTTACTGCAGTACCTAAGCATGTCACCATCCTTCTTGTAGGTATAGTCACAATTGCCCTTTGAGGTGGCAAACATTATTCTCTATATTTAAATGATGAACAAACTATGAGTGAGTGAGAATTGTCTATGCTCACTAAGGTCTGAATTTATTTCACCTATTTTAGATGCTTAACTGAAGCACTTAAGCTACTAATTCAACTACCCTTTTGTAGAAACGTAATGTCTCTGTAGAGTCTCGAGTAGTATCCACCCTGATGTAATTCAGAGCGGTGCCTACAGATAGTCAAAGTCACCCAGACAAATTATGATGGAGCAAGAACCTTCTGAATGCTTTTCCAGCTTTCATTTCTGGAGCCTCCTTCCTCACTTGTCAAGTCTTTGCTTATTATTATCACAAAAAAGGGGACTATGTGATGGTAACAGGTGACTGTGAGTTCATGCCAACTGATCTTCAGTTGGATGGTTGGGTTGTGACTAAAATTGCCATAACATTTCCAGTTATCGCTAGCAGCTGTGACTGAAATACTGTCAATCAAAGGGACAGGAAATAATTTTTTCCCTGTAGAGCTACTGTGCTGTGCTTGTGGGTGATGTGTTGGAATGCGTATTGCTGCTTCTGTATCACACTGCCTCTGTGGACAGTGGGAGGGCAGCAAGTTCTCCCATGGCCAGGCGTCTCAACACACATTATTCTAGAGTTCTCTGCTCAAACATTCCTGTAGGCACAAGGTTTACAAAGGAGCTGTTTTACCTACTTGCAATCCTTTGAGTTATGTTAATATATAAGATTTCATATCTGGAGAACAAGCCCTTATCCCTGGCCTCAAATGAATACTTCTGGTAACTTCAAGAAGAGTATATCAACTACCACAAAACAAGCAGAATTTGGTCCTTTCTCTTACTAGTGGTAAAATATTACAAAAGTTACTTAAATTTGCAGTTACATTGGTAACACATAGCTTCAATCAGTCTTGAAATATTTTGATGTCAGCTTTCGGAGCACAGTATAAATATGTGTTGTTTTCCCTAAAAAAAAAAAAAAATAAGCTCAAGCTCTCATGCTGTAAATATTGAATTATCATTAATATATTAGCACAGAGAACTTAAGCCCTAAGACCTTCAGTGTCTTTGCTGAAGTCAGCAGCTTCAACCTGAGCCTATCATTGGTGTCTCTGGTGTAAATCCTTTGAAGTTATTACTGTTCTGAAGTGAGGAGAGAAACCAGGATTTTAAAGGGGAAAAAAAAAGTACGTATTCAACTGGCAGATGAGTTCTGTTCTGGGGGGAAGTGGGAGTAGAGTGAAAGCCTACATGGTGGACAGCACAGGACCACAGAGTGTTGTCGAGGGCTGATCTCCAGCTTAAATTAATGTGTGTGACTACTGGTGTTGGTGGAACTACTCAGATTTCCACCACATGGGAGACTGCACCTTTCTACTCTGGTCTCACTTGAGCTGCTTTCACTTCTGTGATGGAGGCAGAGGTAAAGATCTTACTCCTCCCACTTGGGACAGAGGTCTGGAGCTTGGTGGTTGTCCCATATGGGAAGAGTCCTGTGACTGAAAGGGGGCTGAAGGGAGGATATATGTGAGGAGTGCATATGTATTGTCCAGGTGCCAAAAACTCTGCTGCAGCTCCTAACACCAGCCACAAAAACTCCCTTGAACTGATAGTGACAAGATGGTAGTTTATGTTGTAAGCCTTGACTGTATCATTCATCTTCATGAAATTCTTAGTTTTCCAAAGTAACATTGACCCAGATTGTTGTTGTTCCTATCAGAAAAAATCCAAGACAATAGGACTAAGTAAGACTCCATTGAGATACCTTCTCCTTGAGACAGAAGCAGTGGCTCTTCACATCAGTGGGGGGATCCAAACAGTGCACTATTTGGGCAGCTGAGATACGTAGATGTTTCTAGTGCTTGCAACAGATGAACTTCACATGTAAGTAGAGGTAACCATCTTTCTTTTTTGGACAGATTTTGCTTCTTAATCCTTCCTTTCTGTCTGCAGTTACAAAGCACAGAACTAATCTGACATTTGAAGATGGCACCATGGGAAATATAGTTCAGTACATTATATAAACAGATAGGATACACTGACATGTTAAAGACTCTGAACAATTTAGTGGAAAAATCCCTACTCAACATCCTTTCTTATTGCTGTAAATGAGAAAGCAGTTTCAACTTCTGCTTCTTAGAAACTGGAGCAATTGGAATAAATGTTTTATGGGATAGCCATCAAGTTATTAATGTCATCTGAAGAGCTCAATAGCATTTTGCCATTCAGTAAGTGGAAATTAGGCAGAACTGCAGATTTTCCTTTAAGAAATTTAGGTAGTTGTGAAGGTTGAGGAAGGTGTTTTGTTCCATGATCGCTAACCATCAGACTTCCTTACCTATTGTCACTGAAACTTTCTGTATGTTTAGCTGTCAAGATCTCCCCAGAGTGGCTGAACTTATGGATGAAAACTAAGATGTCTAAGCATTTTTAATCTTTCTGTTTTTTACATGCGATGGCAGTAGGAGCCGGCACTGTGGTAATGGTAAAGCTTGTTCCTGCAGGTTTTGCTCAGGTAAAACTTTAAATTCAGTCATGCTAAGTTGGATCACATAAACGTGGATGAATCTCTTGCAGTCAGACATTCCCTTGTACCGGCTGGAAAAAAAAGCAATGAGTACAGCAGACCAGACAAAACTCTTCAGAAAGTATTATGATCAACCAGGGATTAATTTTCATTGCTAGTTCAATTC
This sequence comes from Podargus strigoides, assembly GCA_028020825.1. NCBI lineage: Eukaryota > Metazoa > Chordata > Aves > Caprimulgiformes > Podargidae > Podargus > Podargus strigoides. The sequence goes on from CM051622.1 coordinate 69,690,909, forward strand.
CTTAAGCCTTGTCTAAACTATGGAAATGCACCATTCTAAGAAGTGGTTGGCCCTTCTAACATGGTTGTAAAATACCTCATGTCCATGCCTATAGGCTTGATTTGATTTGCGGAAGTGTGCAAATAAGAAAAAAATTCCCACTGGTGAGAGACACAGGGTAGACAAGACGTCTATTAATGTAGCTATTTTTACCACCATTTTGCTTTGCTTTGCTTTTCCAATAGGTTTAATGAAAACTGTGGTTGTGGCTCCCACTAGTTTTAACACATTCAGCATCATTAGAGTTGAACCTGTGGAATTTTTAACCAGTTGTAAATTTCCTCACTATTAACTCTGCCAGAAATTCCTCAGGTCTTTTCTTTCTTTCTTTCTTTCTTTCTTTCTTTCTTTCTTTCTTTCTTTCTTTCTTTCTTTCTTTCTTTCTTTCTTTCTTTCTTTCTTTCTTTCTTTCTTTCTTTCTTTCTTTCTTTCTTTCTTTCTTTCTTTCTTTCTTTCTTTCTTTCTTTCTTTCTCTCTCTCTCTTTCTCTCTCTCTCTCTCTTTCTCTTTCTCTCTCTCTCTCTCTTTCTCTCTCTTTCTCTCTCTTTCTCTCTCTTTCTCTCTCTTTCTCTCTCTTTCTCTCTCTTTCTCTCTCTTTCTCTCTTTCTCTCTTCCTCCCTTCCTTTTCCTCTTTTTTCTTTCTCTTTCTCTTTCTCTTTCTCTTTCTCTTTCTTTTTCCTTTCCCTGTTTCCTTCTTTTTCTTCTCTTTCTCCCTTCTCTCTCCTTTTGTTTCTCTCTCCCTCTTAATACAGCTTATATTACATTTGATATGGTCTATTCAAAGCATTACAGGAGTCTAATACATTGAACTTGCATGGTCTTAATGCCTACACAAGCAGAAGTCACTACCCTTTTGTGACTTGCCTGAATTTCACTTCTGGCCTTTCACAGTGTTCAGGTCTCACTGAAATGACAGAGCTGCCAAGTGCATCTGCAGAGTTACTGCATGTGCTGTGGTGAGGTGCTGTGTGAGATCCATAAGCAAAATGGGTGGTTGCTCCACCTTCCACCTATGGGACATGACAAATGGCCATACAGACCAGAGGGTCAGCTAAAGGACCCTGGAAGATGTATGTGGAGGAGCTGGGAGGTACTGGGCAGCTGGTCAGAGAACTTTTAGTGGCTAGGCAAAACCAGAGGGTATGTTAGTGCTAGAGGAGGAATGATCCTAAGATGAGAACAGCCGATGTACCCATATGTGTGGTTCTGCTTATGTCACTCAATATGCCTTGTTCAGCTAGAAATAGCCCCCTTTTCTACTGCTGGCACATAGCCAGGGTGTTGAAAAGCTTTGTGTGGGTAAGTACCGGAGAATCAGGTTATGCTCTAGCTCTGCACTTTCCTCACGTTACACAAATACTAGACATGGTACCAAGGGGGATACATTTTTAACCTTAACACTTCAGTGATGGTAGGGTGAATAGCTATGCTTTCTTTCTAAAAGTTTTTCATTTACATTTGGGGGTCTCAGGTGACAGACTACTATTCCACCCTCCTTCAGCTCTCTTTCAATGAATACGCACAATTGCAGCTTAGTTCCGAAAACAATTTTTAAGCTGAAAATAAATGTTTTCTTTTCTCTAGGAGGGAGAGAAAAATCCATATGTCTAACAACCACAGGCTGTCGCTGTCTCTTTAAGTTTTCAAATCTTTACAACCAATTTACAAATGAGTACATTTCTATAACCCCTGTGAATAGCCATGTATTTTTAATGCAAGAATCTGTTTTATTTGGACTATCTCTTTTTTCTTTTTTTTTTTTCTTTTTTTTTTTTTTTCCCCCAAGAAAGCATATCACATGAAGAAGAATGTGTGGGTGTTGTGAGAACGAATGATTTTCAAGCAGTGAGGATGTTATGGCCTCATGTACCCTAGGAAAAGTACTCGCCGCTGACGACTGGTGTCAACAGTGACCGCTGCTGAACAGTGCTGAAAACCGTTTAAGTCCTTCTGTCCCGCAGCTCACATAGTATTCAGCAACATTTCAGGTAGTTTGATTAAAATCTGAAGAGGCACTGATTCCACTAGCCTGGTATTAACAGGAGAGTGAGCCCTAGTGTAGACAGCTGCCTGGCTTCAGAAGCCATCAGCAGTGCTCTGTGTGTTTAACATGTCCTGGAAATGGCTTCTGAGCCAGAAAGCTGTCTACACTAAAGCATTCACTATTTATGCCACCCCTTTTCTTGTGTTAGAATCAGAATGGGGTGAAAATTAAGTAAGTGCAGTTGAAAAATACGAATATCCTTTTTGTTTGAATTTTCTCACCAAACAGAGATTTAAGATACTTTGGTGAAATCTGCATTACTTTTTCTTTATATCATTTTCACAATAGTAAAAGGAACGAAAGATAGACTGAAAAGGAAACAAACTCAATAATTTTCTGGTTTAAGATTTTCAATTAAAAATATAATCTTGGCAAGACTCTAATTCCTCCCAAAAGAAAAAGACTTTTTCACATTAGCTTGGCATGCATCTGTGAAAGGATAAAATACAGTGTACTTCAACGTTGTTTCCACAGCACGAAAAATCCTCTGTTACCCAACATGTACTTCCAAAGGAAGCTGAAATGCAAAGCTAGTAGCTTTGGTTGCCAATAAAAAGTGTAGCAATAGGTATGAGCACCTTGTTTATAGCAGGACTTTTTAATGGCATCTTGTCCACCTACTCTACCTCAGCCCATAGACTGAGAAGGAGACAAGAAAACCCCAAACCCATGTGAGGAAACACAAGCGAGCTAGAACTTCTTCTTTTTGAATAAAAGAAGTGTGAAATTCTTTTGAAAACTTCTTGTGAAAACGAGCTGATGAGGGAATTCAAACACATTGTGAACAGAATCGAACTAATTCCTATTTACAGAATTTAACAGATTGAACTCTATTCGCTGCAGAACAGATGCAGAAAGGGGACTGAAACATCCTAAATTGTAAAGCAGGATCCTGTATTAGTTTATGCCACTTGTAAGGGTAAGAACAACATATTTTACACATGGAGCAAGGGAGAAACAGATACTCGCAGAGAGCCCTTTTGCCCATGGGAAAACACACTGTGAGGTGTTATCCTAGCCCCAAATGTGCTCCAATGCCAAACCATGTCCATTCAGAGCAGCAAGTTTAAGGTAACTTCTCAAAGAGCCAACTTCTGTTTCCCAACTATGTACGGAGATGAGGGAAACTACTCATTTAACATCAATAACCTACACAAGTGCAGGGTTTTTTCCAAATTCCTGCCGGAGTTACAAAACTTTGCACCGCTGTTAGAAGTAAAAATAAATGAATAAATAAATAAATAAATATATAAACCCGTGGACAATTGTATCTATTCTGTTTAAATAAAATCATGTAGCTGTTCATTCATGTGCTTTTGCATTCAGATTCTGCCATCAGGCAACACTGCAGATTTTAGCAGTGGCGCACAGCACTTGAAAAATTTTCTCTCTTTTAGAGCCTCCCATCAGGTATAGAGCATCACACCTGATTTTTTTGTACAAAACTTTGTTTGGAAACTATTGGAGGTCTTACTGTACAGAGAAAGTCTCCAAACAGCATACCAAACACTACACCTCTCTGTCTTGCTGAAACCTTGTGTGAACCAGGTGCATTTGAAAAGTGTGCGGATTGTATTTCCTAAAATGATGCTTACTACCTCCTGTTGGTTCACTGATCACTTCCCTTCACACACATAAACATATTTGGCACCCTACACTTCTCCTTTCACATGCAATAAACGGAAAGGTCGCTAGTGCTGTCCGTCACCAGTACATCTTGTTCTGTAGACCTGCAAAGCACATTGGGCTCACTGTCTGTTTCCCAGGCTTGGGAAATGCAGGAAGGACAGGCTTTGGAACACAATGGAAGATTTCCTTGCATTAGCTACCAGAATAAAAGAGACACCCTGAAGGCCTTGTCTTTTTTCATTAAATTCATAAAAAGCTGTATAATTACAAAGCTTGTGCAATGCTAATTTTCTACATAACTTTCACACTTTATCAGCCCTAAAATATATCTGAAGTGGCAGCACTGATACACGGATCAGGTACCAGCCCACATATCCTGCCATAGATAATGCAACCGACAGAAGCACAGTCTAGTCTGTAAAGAATTAATCTTCTCTACTAAGGAGAAAGGCTCTGACTGGGTTACTCAATGAGTACTAACAGGAGAGGCATTAAACCAGGGCATTAACAGACTGCAAGAATTGCAGTTTTGCCCCTGCTAGGCAAAAATATGCCTTAATCATTAAATTAAGGATAAACAGAAACTCCAAAAATCACATGCAACTATTAATAAACAATCTCACAAAGTTACGTTTCATTAATAACCATAAACAAATCTATAAATGGTGCCCACTGGAAGGATAATGTTTTTCTCTCTGAGAACATATGTTTGTAAACCGTGTAACTGGGCCCCGAGTAATTTTGGAGTGAGTAATTTCCGAATGTGCAATTACAAATGGCTAAAGTGCAATAGCTCCCTGAAGCATCATCACAATTTCTGCAGTGAGTGTTTAATTGTAGCCAGACTTTGTAACCTTACCATGGCCTGTGTCCTTGCCATAACCCTGGGCCTAAGTTCCACTCTTCAACATATGGGAAAATTTTTCAAGCTGATTGCTCCAATCTGATTATGGGAAGTTATGTAGCTGCCATTTATTCAGACTCTTGTTACCACACTATAACAGCTGCTTTGTAAAAGATTCCCATTAAGGCCATTTTCTGCCTACTCCAATTCCAGCACGCCTGTCAAAGTAATTGTGATTGCACTGATCGTTCCAAGGGTGCCAGCAATAAAAAAATTAAAAATCTCTTTGATGCAGGGTTGGCAAAAAGCAACTTCAATACAACGGTAAATCGGTTAGGAAAAAGTGCTTCCTGCCTCAGCCAGCTTTTCTACCCTGAATCCCTTGATAAATTCCTCAGTGCATGTGGGCACAGGTGTCACCAGGTGAGCTGTAGAGGAGGAACTTCCTCTGTAGCATGTGACTATTAAAAACCCAGAACAATTCCACTTACAACAATAGCCTTTCCCTCTAGTTATCACTTTGGCAACCTAAAAAGCTTCGCTGTGTTTTTTCCTCCCAACTGTGGCAATATTGAGGTTGATGAGCTGCGCATAGCTGAAATGTCATGCCAGCACTGCAAAGCAAATGAAGAATAGATGACTTTCCGTCATGGTGATTGTCTCAAAAATTAAAATTAAAATTAAAAAAAGAAATGGCATGTGTTCTGAAGTGGGGGTGTCTAAAAGATGAGAAAGCCCCCTCAAATTATTGTCAGACATTTCATTCTGTCCAGAAAGCCTTCACCCATATAGGACAAAGCATGATTTTTTCTCTTATTTATTCAGATAATTTTTTAGGTTCAGAAGTTTAAATTAAACACACAGTTAGAGAGACTTGATCTCATTTAATTTATGATATGAATATGGAAATGACTGGGTGAGTAAGAGTTAAAACTGCTCCAGGCATTTGTTCGAAACAGCACCTACATAAGTGTTTGTTGAACTCCTTGGAGTTGCTTCACATTTATTCCAACACAGATGCCCTTGTCCATTCACATTTCAAATGTACTTTTGCACTTAATCCAGTGAAGATTTTACCATTGCTTGCTAGTCAGAGATAGAAGATTAACAAAGTTTTGACATTCTTCTAGCTAAATGGGAATCAACATTAACATGATTAATACCTGTCATATATTTCAGTGCTTGCTCTTTCATCCAGCAACTCTAGGGTTCAGATGCAAAGGAAATAGACTTTTATTTAGAATCATATTCATCTTAAGAAGCTTTGGGCTACTAACTGGGAATTATTAAAATTACTTGTGTTACATATAATCCATGGATTATGTATTTTGGAATTGTGGAATATTCTAACTGTTGTGGTTTGGCTGAGATGGTTTCAACAAGTTTCTCCTCAAGTGAGAAAGTATTTTAGTCTCACTTTGTTTTGGGTCAAAAGTAAAATGCACAAATCTAACGAGTATTCTCCAACTTGAGTTTTACAGTTGGCAAAGTGTGTTCATGGTTTACATAGACTTACTGACTACCCCTTCCTGGATGGTGCAAAACATTCAAAATTTAACCTCCTAAATCCATGTACAGTTTAACCACAGTCTAAGCAGATTAACTCTGCTCGATCTACTTTTTTTTTTTTTTTAAACCTAAGCTCCTCAGATCTCCTAAGAATTAAAAATAACCTAAAGTAACAATATTTCTCCTTTATTGAGGAAGAAAGATTTGACTTCTAGATATTTAAAGCAATGAAACCTTTTGAGAAGTTGACAAATAGAAAAGTTCTGTTCTAACCTGTGAAACCAGTGAAATTAAGTGATTCTTCTCTCTTTAGGTGGTGAATCCAATTCTGGGTATAGATCAGATAACGGCTAAAGGCTAAGATATCTGCATGTGGGGTCCTGTGCTAAGCATCAAACCTAAACAAAATACCTAAGAAAGTCCCTAAGCAAGGTTTCTAAATCTTTAAATAGGACATAGCCTACAGTAAAAGGCATCCTTGAAAATGAGACTTTTGTTCTTTGGTTATTTATGAAAATTGTCTTTGGTATTCATGAGGAGTGATTGCATGTGTTCTCTATTATGTCTGTCTTTCCAGGGGTCAGCAGCACAGAAGTTTATTTGGTGAGTTGTCCATGTTCCATGTTCCATGACAGGTTGTCTGAAGAGGTCATGTTCTTGGACAGAGAATATTACACTTTCAGGCTATTTTTGATTAGTTCCTGGTGGCTAATAAGACTTCTCAGATGTGACTGAGCCTTACTGTGTCAAATAAAGTGGTTAGTTATTCCAGCAAAAGATGCTGGCAAGGTAAATGTAGGATCCTTCTGCCATCACTGCAGATGAGTCATGCTCTCCAGAATCCCTCGTGTCTCGTCAGCTTATCACAGCAGGGTTCTCACAGGTTTATTTCTAGCTGGTTTTTGATGATGTGTATTATAGGGAAGGACAATATAGAGTTACAGAGGCAAAAGGAGAAGACAGGCAAATAATTTAATGTCATTAATTTTACCTCACGATCTCTTGGCAGAAAATATTTCTATGAAGTAATTTTTGGAGTTCAGGCAGAGTCTAAACATTTTTAGCTTGAAAATGGTGGTGAATATATTTTTATTTCTGTCTGGAGGCAGAAATGGTTTAAGCAAGACAACATGTTCATTGTTTATGCCCACCAATAGCCTAAGGGCCCAGTCCAAATGACAGCTCACTGTGTACATCCAAACATTACCCGTGAGAAACTTAAAATCCAGAATTCAACTATAAAGCTTTAAATCACTGTATTTAAATCTTTCTAAAGACATTGATACATCCTATGGCTGCAACTGTTTTGCATTTTGTAAGAACTTGTCTCCCTCAGTTTCCATAAAAATGTTAATTTTATGATGGCTTCTTGTAGGTCTCTGTTTGTTTTGAGTCCATGTGAGTTAACTGTTGGTTAGAACTTCCCTGGGCCACTCTGTTTTTCCTAGAATTCTGTTGATGGGATTTTTTCAAATACTTGCTTTTTCTGGGATAAGAGTCTGGGTGGCCAGGCTTCTCAATGGTGGTGAAGTAGTGGTGTAACACCTTCTGAGAGAGTGGCAAAATTGTTCAAATCCCTACTGCTTTATAGGGATTAATTTAATGAGAGCTGTCAGTGAGTATCGGAGGTGTGAGAGAAGACCAGGGTGTTACAAGTGCTCTTGAAACCATGCTCTGGCTGCATACCTGCCAACATTTCAAAGGTTCAAAGTGGTAGACTTGGCAGATAGGTTGAGTCTGGTTCCTATGTCTGCCTGCTCCTGCAGAGCCTACTGCCCCTTCTCTCCATCCCTCTCAGAGAGAGGCTTCTTGCTCTTGCAGGCTGTCTTTCCCTCCTGAGAAGCTGTGCACTTGCTGCTTGAATTCTCCTGCTGCTGTTCAAAGAGTCAAGACACCACTGATCCTCTGAGCAGGGTACCCTGCTTTAGTGACTGGGTGGCTGTTGTTTTAGCAACATTAGAAGTTTTTCGAAATGAACGTGTTAGACCAGAGGTCTAGTGTTGGCAGATGTATTTCTAGGGCACCAACAGGAACACCAGTCAAAGCAGTGGAAAGATGGATTACAAAGGGAATTAATTAACAAACCCATTATCAAGTTATTTTGCAAAGAGGAGTGGTGAATATGTTAGACATTGCAGGAAAAGGTCTTTTAGGCATGAAGCAAAGTAGGACTGAAGATAGAATTGATTTCAGATCTGAGATCCCCAAATGGGATTAAAAAGTCCTGCTTTACTTTAAGCAGATAGTTTTTTCTCTGGTAGATAGAGATTCTTGTGAATCTATAGGCACAGCTTGAAACACAAAACTGATAGTCTTATTCACTAGGTTCACCTATCTACTCAGGTTTTATACACAGTTTTATACATAAAGAATCCAAGTACACTCAGGATGCACCTGATTTCCTGTGTTGTCACCACAAAATGTGTCTCTGCATGCTCAGAAAGCTCAGTGCACTCAGCACGAATGTGAGATGTTAAGCAGGTTTATACAGGCACATGAACACTTGTCTGAGATTTTAAAGCGCGCAGAAACTCAGTAGATTCAGAAACTGAGTAAATGGCCAAATTCCTTTTGCCCCCACAAGAAGTCAACAGCAGCTTGGGAAAAGGGAGGTAGAGGATTCACAGAAGTGAAAATCTATGGCCAGGAGTGTCAGAGTTGGCAGGCATGGCTTCTACTCAAAAAACAACCCAACAAAAGAAAGCAGTCATGGAGGCTACACCTGGCCTGCAACTATTGTGGCCGTGGGAGAAGGAAGGAAATCTCCCTCAGCAATACTCTTATTTTGATCTCAGAAATGAATCTAATGACCAACCACACAAACAAATGTTGGCCAGACCAGTCAGCTAGTGCTCTCTGCAGAGGCAGTAATGTTAAGGACTGCTTCTCTGATTACACAAAGCTGAGCTTCTCTTCCTTCTGACAGGTCATATGTCTTCCTCACTGCCCCACTGATCTGGTTAGCCCTTGGTGTTCTCTGCCCACACTCACTGCATTTACCTCTTGTGAAGGGAGGCTGTTGTGTGGGGAAGTGCAGGATCCTTCTGAGAACTAAGTATGGAAGGAATTATCCAGCTTCTGTCTCCTCTGAGGAGTTAGAATTGTAGACAGTGGAAAGAAAAAGAGGAGAGCTGGTACTGGACTAACAAACCAGAATGAAGAACCCAACCACTGATTTTGGGCTTGAGAATCATAGTAGCTGTCTCTCGATATGAGAGATCCTGAGGGACAACCTAGAGGAGGCTGTAACTGCAGAGAAGGGGTAATTGCAGGTGCACAGAAGCATGCCTGGAGAGGGCATCAGAGGGAGACAGTTATGGAAGATTAGTTGGGGCTGGGAAGGCTGAGAACAAGAGAAAGATAAAGTAGAGCAGTGCTCTCTGAAATAGCCTTCAATAAAAAGGGTAGAGCACTTATTGCTATTCAGATGAATCTGAATGCCTCTGATTGAGACTTCAGTATGGGTCACCCATTTCCTCGTGAATGCTCTAATCAACAGATTATAATACAAAAGGAGCCTAAATCCTCATATATTAAAGAAAAAGGAGAGGCAAAAGAGGTTTTCAAAAGAGGCAGCCTAGACATCCTGCTCTAAGAGGAGTTTCCAGACTCTGTTTTTTCAATTTAGACCTGGATCTCAAATACTGAGAAGTGATGACGGTTAGCCAGACCATGTTGCTTCCCTGCTGGCTAATTCTGAGTCCTGGCAAGATGAATGGGACTGACTTTTGGTGGCTCTGTGCCCAGTGTGAGTGCTTTGGGCTCCATTCTGCACCAAGCTCTCTCCCCTTCCATGTAAGTGTGGAGCATAACCCCAGCAAGGAAACTACCCTCTGCTCTGACAGACACATGCCTAGGTGCAAAGTGTTCCTAATGTTAAATTATTATGGTGATATGTCTTACAGTGTCTTTGGCCGATTCAATATTGATGTGCTGGATACACCACGCAGGCAGGAGGGTATGTGCAACCCACCACCTCCCCAGTCAGTCAGATGGAGTATTTGATTGCAGCACGCCCGTCTGGTCTATGTCCTGAGATTTCCTTTAACGCCAGAGGGAGGACAGAAGTGAAGGATGGGGAAGGGAGGAGTATGCCTCACTCCTATCCCCATCTGGAACTGCGGTCTGGTGGAGGGGTGCACCTGGCTGCGGGAGCTGGGAAGCACCACTAGGCTCTGCAGCACAGGCATGGCCTTTGTGCTAGGAAGGGCTGCGGTGAGCAAGGAGAATCCTGCCATGTAACTTCACTTCTTCCTTAATGGTGAACGTTTGTCTTTGAAGCTCTAGTCTCCCCTGATCAGTTTACTCCATAAATTAACGTGTTAATTGTACACACAGTGCTGTCTATTAGGGAGGTGTGTGTTTGACAACCTCCAGCTGTGTGTTTGCAGAGATCCTGTTGTAGAAATCATTACAACGAGCAGTTTTCACAACCTTTTTAATGCACTCTTAAAAGTAACAATTATAGGGGCTTTAACATTTGCAGCTGAAACATGTTTGGAGAATTGCTCATTCAGCTGCTTTAGTATTAACTTGATGTCAGATCAGATTGCATGATGCCAAATTAGCCATACACCACATATCATCCCACTAACATTGTAAGAACTTTTCTTCTTCTCAAAAAACAAATCAAAAAAACGCCACCATTTTTAAAGTTTGTACTGCAGAAATTCTTTTGTAACAGGTTCCATCTGTTCTTAATTTCTTGCCTAAGTAGGCAGACTAGAAAGCAAACCCTTTACTCACGTGGACTCCTTGTGTGAGTCACAGCTCACAAAAGTGTGCAGGCAGTCTGGCTCTGAGATAGAGGTAAGTGCGTGTTGTATTTTTAAAATAAAACAGTTTGACCTCTCAATTGCAGTGGGCACTACTGTTAATATATTGAACGCTGTGAATCACGCAAGCAGAGTCAGAACAGATGTGTTTTAAAGGTTTTTTGGTTTGTCATCCTTTTTTCTTTGGACACTGATTCATACACCTGTAAAAACAAGTAAATATAATTTTGTTTGTTTTAGTGATTGGAACTGAAGTCTAGCTGACGTTGGGTATAGAGGTCGACTGTCAGAAACAACCATTTCACAAGCTATGAAATGAATATTTCTGGGATACTCCAAAGGGTCCAGTCATCAATGGGTTTGAAAGTATCCATAAAGGCATTCACAGCCACCACGAAGGCATAAAACTTGAAAAACAGCTGATGAATTTTTTGTCACGTTTACAAGCAAACATACATAGAATTATAGAATGGTTTAGGTTTGAAGGGACATTAAAGACCATCTAGTTCCAACCCCCTGCCATGGGCAGGGACACCTCCCACTAGACCAGGTTGCTCAAAGCCCCACCCAAGCTGGCCTTAAGCACTTCCAGGGAGGGGACAGCCACAACTTCTCTGGGCAGCCTGGTCCAGTGTCTCATCACCTTCACAGTCAAGAATTTCTTCCTAATATCTAATCTAAATCTACCCTCTTTAATTTTGAAACCATTACCCCTCATCCTATCTACATGCCCTAATAAAAGGTCCCTCCCCAGATTTTGTGCAGGCCCCTTCAGGTACTGGAAGGCCTTAATAAGGCCTCCCTGGAGTCTTCTCTTTTGCAGGCTGAACAGCCCCAACTCTCTCAGCCTGTCTTCATAGGAGAGGTGCTCCAGCCCTCTGATGATCTTTGTAGCCCTCCTCTGGACTCGCTCCAACAGCTCGATGTCCTTCTTATGTTGGGGGCCCCAGAACTGGATGCAGTACTCCAGGGGGAGTCTCATGAGAGTGGAGTAGAGGGGGAGAATTGCCTCCCTTGACCTACTGGCCACACTTCTTTTGATGCAGCCTAAGATATGGTTGACCTTCTGGGCTCCAAGTGCACATTGATGGCTCATGTTGAGCTTCTTATCAACCAACACCCCCAAGTCCTTCTCCTCAGGGCTGTTTTCAATCCATTCTCCGCCCAGCCTCTAATTCTGCTTGGAATTGCCCCAACCCGTGTGCAGGACCTTTCACTTGACCTTGTTGAACTTCATGCAGTTTACACAGGCCCACCTCTCAAGCCTGTCCAGGTCCCTCTGGATGGCATCCCTTTCCTCCAGTGTGTTGACCACACCACGCAGCTTGGTGTTGTCAGCAAACACTCCATCCCACTGTCCATGTAACCAACAAAGATGTTAAACAGCATTGGTCCCAGTGCTGACCCTTAAGGAAAGCCACTTGTCACTGATGTCACCTGCAGGGACAATGAACAGTTCATTATCTTGGTAAAAAACACCTGCGCATTCAGTTAGTGTTCTGGTGGCTGTGGCTAGAAGTTTATCAGGAAAGCAGAAATGATCCCTTTTTCTTTCCTTGTTTACACTAATTTGCTGTCTCCAAAAGGCAAATGGAGCCCCTGAAAGGTTTGGGGGTGGATGGTGTGAGCAGAGAGAAAGCAAAGCACCGGAAGGTGAGAAAAAGATGCAATGGAAGCCAAAGCAGCTTGACCCAAGGAGATACCAATCTGTGTAATGTAAATGGGAAAACTTGAAGAAAGAGATGATTTGCAGACAAATAATTGGAGAAGTTTGACCCCAGTACTGAAAGGGGAGGGTTGGGATAGAGGGAGAGAAAGAGAAAAGGAGGAATGAAGACCTGTGTAATGTAAATTAAAAAGACCTCAATATAAGCATTTACAGACCAGTTGGAGCCCAGAGAGTGTACGCCTATCCTCTAGCCACAGAATGTTTCAATATGCAATTTTCTAAAGTAATCTAAAGTGCTGCTTGTTTCAAGAAAAAAACACCTTTACATGGCTCTGCAATTTGCTATTTAAATTGCTTTGAGGAGTTTTATGTATTAGGTCACAGGTATGCTGCCCTGCTTCACCAGTCTGTTCCAACAGGCAATGTGCCTAATGCGTGCTGCTACCTATCAGGGTTTTTCTGAATTCACTGGAAGCCTTCACTGATGTAATAATACAGTAGGTTCTAAAATGCTTGAAAAATAAAATGAAGATTAAGATTAAACAAAACATTTTTCTTGGTGATAAATTTAAGCAAATTGAATGTAATTGCTCAATTTTATTCAAAGAAAGAGTCTGTGCTGACCTTACACTCAAGTATTCTTCCTGACTTTTGCAAGCCTGGATACATGACATCATTTGGAGAATTTGCACATATTTATACAATTTGTCATCATTCTGTCTTTACAGTCTGGAGAGTTACAGGATTTGCCTCTAGGCTTACTTTTCCCCCTGCACAAGATGCTTTATGAGAATCATATGCTTGCAATACTATTTTTAAAAACTGAAAAATTTAAGTAAACATTGGGAACCTACTTCATATTTAAAGACAATATGAAGAAAATAAATTGTGAACAGAGAAACAGGGGCTGGAAAATTCTAAACCCAGGCACGTACTGGAGGCACAAGTGGTTTTTTTCCTTAGGCTACCTTTGACATGGGTATGTATGAACAGCATGGGCCAGGATAGTATTTCAGAGATGGGGGAGGCATTAAATGAATTTTTTTTTGCTTCTACCCAATGTAATTGACTCCTGTACCTCATTACCATATCAGTCAGTTGTGTGGATTATCAGGAAGATTAGGAAAGTGGCTGTTTGGCATGCTCTCCAGATTTAGATTCTTTTGAGATGAAGGAAGGGGAAAAGATTGGCACAGGAGAGAGGAGAAGCAAGAGTTTACAAACTAAATGCTTACAGTTAAGTCCTTAGTAGCTGGAGCGTGCAAATAAGTTGTCTGACTTTTTCAAGTGGGTAAGTAAACCAATAGATACTTCAAATGAAACTTAGCATTAATTTTTGAGAATTTAAGCCCTTATATTAGGAGTTTTCCTAGGTCTGTCCTATTCAGCTCCTAGGTTTCAAATTAGAAAACCCTTTTGCTTGTTCATGGTAGTTGCTTTTCCCAAGGCAGATTGTAGAAGAGAACAGCAGCCTATGGTCTTGAGAGGACTGAGATGCTTTTTCCTAGCTTTGTTACTTTATGCTGTACCTAAACTGAGGATGTCTGTGAATTTTGGTTTAGGTGTATACTATGGCTGTGTTTGGCTTCTTCTCAGGGCAAGACCTGAGTGGGTATCAGTATTCCCTTCTATCTGCTCATTTACTCCTGCATCCTGAAGTAATGATTAGAGCTGATCTATACAGCTGATTGGCTGAACCACACTTGAGGGTGGTAGTAAATATGCAGTCGACGGAAGTCATCGGCTTTGCTGTATTTTCTGCTCTTTCCTTAATCATAATAAAGGGATTTATTATGTATTTTTTTTCAAAAGGAAAAAGAAGAATTAATTTAAAAGAAACCCAACCTATATGTAAATAAAAATCAAGTATTTTTTTTTTTAATAGGATAAAGACATTTTATTTTTCTAAAGTAGTATTTTTTTCTGTTTTGAATCAGCATATTTTGGATTTTACTTTGTGATTTTAGAATAATTATCCCACAATTAAGGAAGAATTTTCATCTCAGATTGAATGAAATGTTTCATTCAAAAGTCATTTTTTCAGCGTTGTCTTGACCACTGAATCAAAAAAACCTACAGTGTGTGCAGCTGGTAAGACCTCTCTCACAGCAAGAAACAAGCTTCGTCATTGATTTCAGCCAGCATAAAATGAAGTCCAAATCGATTCACACCAACAGCTTTTAACTTTCAGGGAGGACTTACATTTGAACGATAGACTGAAAGTGAGTGATCCATAAACCTGGTAAATAACACTTTATTGCTCTTGTAACTCAGTAGATGTGCATTGAGCTTTATAGACAAAAGCAAATCTTCTCTCTAAGTTATTATGGACAAATAGAGAAGAGACAAACAGCAGACTCGGGAAGGTGAGGATGGATGAAGATGGTAACCATCAGTTAAAGTATATTTCCAGTGAGTAATTGGAAGCAGGGGTTGGATATTCCTGCTTCTTGAAACAATCACTTTTTTAGCAGAGTTAGAGGGAGAAAGATGGAGGGTCTTAGTGAAAACAGAAAGGGATGAAAGCAGAAAGATAAACACAGAACCTTGCTTTGGGGGCATGCATTTTGGGCTCAGTGACAGATGTAGGGAAAAGAGGCATGTTAAGTGTATAAAGTATCAGGACATCATAGGTAAGGCTGAAGAACTTTATTCTGACCCTGCAAGTGAAAACAAAGCTGAAGAGAGACTTTAAGAACTCCTTGTGGCTGAAGTCATGCCACAATTTTGAGGAAAGACTCAGTTAATTAAAACCTGCTAAACAAAACACCACTATTAATTCATTAAATGGTCCTGTGGGCTAACAGGCTGCTGATGTTAGCTTATGCAGACTCTGTGCTGCTTGCCACTTGTGACAGTAGATCCTGAAGGCAGCGGCAATGCAAGACTTTTGCCTATGCTTACCTTTATGCACTGCCACTAAATCTTCGCACAATCAGGGCCTAAGCATCTGTCAATAAGTCCTGACCACACAGACACATTGACTTATAATCTGACTTCTATTCAGTATGTGCATGGGTTATCAATGCACATATTTGGTACCCTTCATTAGTTTAGTGTGCTATCTTTAGAGAAAAGTCAATGGCCTGCCCATCTCAATGGATACCCTAGAATAAATTTGTGAACTAAGTACAAAAGAGTACATAAAACCAGATGAGGCATGACAGAATTAAAGTCTTTGAGTCAGAGGCTCAGCTGTGGCAAGCAGCCAGCTGTGCCACTGCCAGTTAGGCCATGCATATTACCATTACAATTATATCGAAGGGAAATGACTTCATGCACAGGGTATGGCTTGAATATTAAAAATTCCTTGAGCGAAATGAAAGGCGCATTACAGTATGATAGAAAAAGAGTGCAAACATGTTTCATTTTATTTCAACACTACGCTCCAGCAGATGCACTGGTAAGCAAAGGAAATTGCTAGGTCTCAGTTTCATGTTCCAGGGCTTTAGTGATTGGAGGACAGATTTACAGCACATGTAAGGAACAATTAGAATAGGGACTCCACCAACAACAAAGCGAGGGAATAAATTCCGATAATGAGACGGGAAAAGTACAAGGTAGAAATGATCTATGTGCTTGCATTTGGGGTATAAAATGTCAAAAAGCCCTGTGTCAGCATGAATTGCACTAGGCAACAGATGGTGTACACATTATGCTCTCTCTCCTTCTCTCTCTCTCTCTCTCCCTGCATCTCTTTCTTTTACAGGTTTATTTCCAAAAAAACTACAGATTTCCCCCAAACACTTTGCTATTTATTGGCTGTCAACTGAATAACCATAAATGTTTGGCTGGGAGATTGTCAGGGAAAGAAAGAAAGGAGGGAACAGACAGGAAAAACTTCAAAGTTTTCCCAGTCACATTGCATGGGCAGGAGATCTACTCTTTGGATTCTGTATTGTTGCTTTCAGTTACGTTTTCTAGGCTGAAAGTTTTGATTTTTAATTCCCCATCCTGCCGGCAGTAACTAAGTGGCATGTGAAAAAGAAAGAGAGAGGTGCCTGCAGTGCTGAAGTCATGTCTCACATCACAGCAATGAAATAAAGTGCAAAGAAACTTGTTGCTCCACCTTAGCAACTATTTACATTGCATAAGCAGAGTGCCTGAATCATGCAAAGGTCTGATTTTGTAAGAAAAACTCATGAGTCATGGAGGGGTCTGAAATTTGTGGCATACTTTCACCTTGATGAATCAAAACATAACATTTTGTGACTATAAAACAACTGATACTGCAGTAGCCATGCGGGAAGGGACTATTTTATCTATTCCCCCAGTGTAGCCACTGTGTATGAAACTGCAGTAATTATACACAACAGTTCAGGACAAAAGATGAACAAAATATTAGTTCTAGGAAAAGAATATTTGAAACACAAACAAGATAATAACCAAATGAGAATTGGTTTACAAGCTTCCATCCCAATGAAAACAATAATATATGAATGTCAGTTGTATTTTAAAGCATTTTAAAGTCAGAAGCATAAGAAACTTGAGATTTTACAGTTGCATTTTTAGAGTGGTACTCGTTCTTCTGTTGTTTTTAACCATACTGTTTTATTTTCACAGAGGCTGAATGCTCTGGAAGAATAAGATTAAAATATTCCTCTGGATGGGATTCTAAATTTGAAAACTCTTAGATTCCATTTACTCAGAAGTCAACTAAATGAATTGTTATTTTAAAAAAAAAAAATCTTGTAGTGTATTTTCTGGGTAGAAAACTGATAAATCTTGAATAATTGAAGTGGCCAAAATTTGATTGTGCTTGATCACACAGATCCTAGAGATGCAGATTTACCAAAGCAGCAAGGGAAGGTTTTAACCAGAAGTTATGACCCCTTCATAACCCGTTAACACCTGCTGAGGTGGCACACACACCTCTGCTTTGTGGCAGCTGTGTGCTGGCCTTCCCCATCACACTCCTGCCCCAGGTGGTGCCCACTCTCCTGCTGCTATGTCTCACTTGACAGTACCAGGTGATGCTTAGAGGTATTATGTGAAGGGGGGACAAGGAATGCTGTAAGGACAGTGATTCCTGAGATACTATTTGTGATAGGTGCTTTACCACCACCACAGCAAGGACATGTGCCCGGAGGCAAAACACCAACAGCTGAACTCTGAGGTTAGGGCAGTTACAGAAATACTTTCACCCTTAAACTACAGTTCCAGTGTCAGGCTCAGAATGGAAGCAGAATAAGTATCTAAATCCACTGGAAATGAAAGTGTGAGCTGTCTAGCTTTGTGAATTACATGTAGAGTACTAGGTTGTCTAGAAGCTTTCCAGACACAACTGGCTGCGGATGGCCATACTGCTGTTTCCTGGTGTGTGCATCATGTGGGCATGTACTTTCAGTTTGCAGACACAACCCAGCTTTGATTAGGCTGACAGACATCATATGTTGGCTTTGCCTGAAAACCTCCTGACTGAGTCCCGTGTCTGTGGACTGCCACTCACCCTTACCACCCCTGTAGTGGTTCAGAGAAACCCCCAACTCCTCGTGGGGTTTTCTGACTGCCCGACTTCTGAGGGAATTTGCTATCTCAGTCCCAGGGAGGTGGGTGCAGCAGATTTGATCTGCCTTTGCCTCACGGGGATTATATGGAAGAGGTATCTTCACAAAAGCGGGAGCATGTGTGCTGTCTCTAGTGTGTCTTGGAGAAGGATCAGTGAAGGAGAAGTAGTAGTACCTCCTCCAGTCACTCAAGGCTTTTTCACTTAGGGGATTCTCATGACAGTATCATGACTTGAAGGCCTTTTCATTTCTCAGTCGACAAGGGAAACATTTAAATAATATTTCCTTTAAAGATAAGTGCCTCAGGATGCACACCCATTTCCAAATGTATATCAATGTCAGTCTTGACCGTGTTTGGATGGTAACACTATTTCTGAAAACAACAGTGGAAATTATGAAAATACCAATCATAAAAGTGTCTGGGATGTGTTATAATTGAAACAAGGAGGTCTGCTGAGATGGAAAGTGAGAAGTTAGAGGAACATGTACAATATTGTTTTGTCAGCCATGACAAAAAAAATCCTAGTGAGGGATCACATTAAAGACTGAAGACTGAGACTGCTGGACATCATATTATAAAACATGAGTAAAGAAAGGTCCAAATATGTGAGGACTTTTCCACATTTTACAACTTGGAGAAAGAGACATTCAGCTCCAGATCATATGGTTGGGAGTTAAAAGTTTTGGATTTTCAAATCATAAAAGTGACTACAGCATCACAGTCTGCAGCCAAAGGCTCCAGTGCACAGGAGGATGTTATTTCTTTCTATTTCTCCTGTCTCAGAATACCAAATTAATTTCTAGAACTTAATTAAAACTTCAGAATACCTCTGTAGTATAGAAATTCTAATCACTTGCCCCATTATACATTTGTGAACAGAAAGAGAATGAGATTTTTAAAAACACTTAGCATTAAGCTAATTGATTCCTTTGAAGTCTGTAGGAATATTAAAAAGAAAACGAAAGCCAGCAGAGTTAAGCCAGCTCTAAGTGCCAGATTTTCAGAGATTTTATTAAAACTGATTTAAAAAAAAAAAAGATTTCCCTAGTAGTAGCTTAGTAAAATCTGAAGGTTTTTTTTATACCAAACTGGAAAATAATTCAAAATTTCCCCTAGGACTAAAATTTCTGCTTGGAAGCACCAAAACGTTTGATTTTCAGGTAGTTTGTTAATATTGTAACATAGCTATGCTTGTTATCTAGCTTTTTGTATTATTGAGTATCTAATAAATTGTCAAAATGAAATATAAGAAAACAGTAAATTATACTTTTCTCTTTATTTACATTGGTTGCTATAATGAGTTAAGAAGATCAAGACAATTTGATTTGACTTTTAATTGTAGAAAATGTTGTAGCACTTTGATATATATCTGTGAAATGCTTTGAATCTGACCAAAAAAGCGCCTTTTCAAATGGAAAACTCTCACCTAAATTGTTCAACCATTTCTAGCACTTAGGTCCTCAAAGTTGAAAATTAGTTGCCTTGGAGGATCTTAATAAGTATCTGAACTGGCAAAGTATGTGTCTTTCAATGAACTATATGTCTGTTTACATCCTCAGGTTTCTCAATAACTTTATAAAATATGGCCCTAATATGTTGGAGAATCCCACCCAGGCCGTTTGACTACCTTGCTTCAGGCCATCGAGCAAGTGGTTGTTGGAGTCAGTGAAACATGATTCAAAAGTCTACAGTCTTAACCATAAAAACAAGCATTGCTATCCTTCCTTTTACAATAATAAAAAGAAGATATGTTGAGATTTGTGTAGGAGAGAGCTATAAACTAGACTAAAAAGAGAGCTAGACATATTACATCCTGGCTGCACATCCTTTCAATTGGCAGTGGTAAGGGTAGCAGTACATCCTTCCTATGAAACCAGCAGTCTGTAAAGGTAGGAGCAGTTGTCCTGCTGCATTTGTGTTACACCAGCACCATTTAATTTGCACTGACCTAGATACAATGGGTCATGAATCTAATTATAATGAAGTATACACCCTGTAAAGAAGTTGTGAATACAAATTAATGAATATAAATTAACATAATGTGCAGAGGAAATCCTTATTAGCTAGTAGTATATTGCTCAGTTTTACTTCTTGGATCACTCTCCATGTTTAATCTCAGTTTGTTTTAGAATCCCTATGAGAATCCTTTTGTTTTTCAGTTTCCAGTATACATATTCATTATCAGTTATTGTGACATTGTGTATTTGCAAGCTTATGATATGTTCAAAGTTTCTTTAAAGAGAAATAGGCTGTTCTTTTCATTGATCCCTGGATCAATGGAAGAGAAATTCTGAAGGTGGGCCTATTATAGACAAAAAAATATCTGTATATAGATATTTTTGCATATGCATATTTATTTCTCTTTAAAGAATATATTTAAATTGTTGTTTAAATAGATATAATTGTATTTTTTTCAAAGGAAACTTCTCACACTGAGGTGAATGTGAATGCTCCAAGAGAGAGCTGCTTTGCATGACTAGGGACAGGATGATCATCAGCTTCCAGGATTAAACCTGTTTATCCAAAAATAACCTCAATACACAACATTTCTAGTCAAAAATATAGGCAAAAATATAGGCAAAATTAAAAGCAAGTTTTCAGATCAAACGAACAAAAAGATAAAGCTGTCAGTCTCAAGCTGTGAAGAAGTTAATGACAAAACTCTGATCTGCATCATTAGTTTTTGCAGAGAATTCTTTTTTATAGTTTGTACACTTAAAAACTGATCAATTTAAATGTAGCAATAGGTTGGGAACTGCTCTGAGGAAACTGCAAATTTTACTGATAATTTTGATTCTAGCATGCGTGTTCCATATGCTATGGATTCAAATTATATTTTTGGGTTACTACACTGCTTTATTATATTTCTTCTCTTACACTTTTTCTTAGACATGGAAAATCAACAAAAACTAGAAAAGTATAAATTATGGGATGTATGGAAATGAAGCCAGTGACATTAGTTCAGACAGGAAAAAAATGTGGCAAAATATGTCCAAAATTCTCTTAGCTTTAGATCATTTTTGAAAAAAGTTAGCTCTACCATGGCTATTGTACTTGCCTATTACAAATAAAAGTTATGTTAAGAAGTAAAATTCAGGAATAAGCGTATGAAATACAGACATACATAAATGGATAACATGATCACATAACCTGTTTCATTAGGCAGCAACCCTAAAATGAGGACTTCAAAAACATTTTTTGGGAAGGTCTATGCAAAAATATGTAGCACTTGGGGGAAAGACTGGTTCTAGGCTTTGAGGAATGCAGAGAACATGACAGAAATCAACTGACACAGGGATAGTGTAGGAGTGTGATTAAGTGATAGGGCTCAGCCATTTGGTATGCTAAGTTTGCCTGATTTCTCCCCCAAAATTCTGTAAAAATTATCTTCTCTTCTATTTTGATTTAATCACCTCCATCTACTGGCTTTTATTTGCTTCCAATTTTGTCACCAAACTCTCCAGTCTTGAACTCAAGGCTCTGCAAAAGCTGAGGCTGTAGATGCTGCACATCTCTGGGCTGCAGGTATCTCCTCACACAGACCGGGAGCAGAGGCAGTGCAGGCTGTACCACCATGGTACATGGTGCATGGCTGCACCACGGCTCACACAAATACTTGTCATGCCATGTGGTGGCAATGGGATTGCACAAAAGGCCCTCGCATCTCTGTTTTCCTGCCAGTAAACCTGCATCTGTGAAAATCACTTCTTCAGTTGCCAGCACTCCTGCAAAATGTATTTTCCTTCATGATTACCAAAAACAAGGAAAAAGAAAAGACTTTTAGAAGGCATTCTCCACATGTATCACCAAGAAAATTAATATGTTTTCCTGGACCGCATGTCTTGGGAAAGGGAATTTTCTGTAAATTCCACCATCCTGTTCACAGTTCAATGTGTTATTTATTGTTCAATGAGTTAATTACAGTATCAGTAATGCATTATTACTTCCAGGATTCAGAACAAGAATGCTATAAAAGGTGGTCTATTATGTAACTTGTTTTTGAAGTTTTTTCTTTCTTTATAAAGGCATTTATCCAACAGTGCTAGTTAAGTGTATCAGTGCCACTCATTCTTTTTAGCTTGTTTTTTCTCTGGGACACAGATCAAACATGTAGTGCTGTTTATTTTTTCCTGAAGTAGTAAATAATACCTCTATAACAAAGGCACATGACAGCTCATATGTCACTTTCAGGCTTCTTGCTGCATCAATGGTAGTGCTGATAGTGTTGCAGCCTCTCCTTTCACTTTAAAAGCCTGTCTTTTAAAAATATTTTACTGAGAGCACAAATCCAGGCTCTTGCTGTCCTAGTTTGTACAATGCATGAAGTAAGCCTGAACTTAAATCATTAGCAACCTACCTTCTTCAATATTGGACATTATCTAATGCTGATGTCAAAAATACTTCGAGTTTCTGACATGAAATTCACTCAGGCTGATGCAGCCAAATATGGGAAACCTCTGGTCCCCGGCCAGAGCTGTCACTGACACCTCCACCCTGGAGCTCACTGAGCACCCGGCCTGCATAAGCTAAGAGTAGGGCACCTGAGAAGGTGAAACAGATGAAATAGCCACCATTGATCAGGAGATGAGGATACGGCACAGGATGCTTGCTCCTCTCTGCTGCCTCCCCACAACTGTTCCTCTGGGCTGGAAGAGTTATTAAAAATTTTCTGTAATGCTCTATGGGGAACAGTATAATAACTATATAAATATGAATGTGTATGTGTTTTACTCTTTTAACATCGCCCTTCACCTGCTCCTAGTGAGAGTTGTGTTCTTGAGTATGTTAAGTCAGCTACAGATCCTGCAGCTAATGGTTGCAGTGCCATTATTTTCACAAAGTGATATTTCAGAGGTAAACTTCCTCAGCACAGTTATATGGCAATGATTATATTGAGCCTTGAACGTGCTGTTTTGTAATTGAGTGATAGGTTCCACAAAAACATGGAAGTTTCTTTTAAGGATGTCTTGCTTTTTAAGTGGCCAAGTTCTTTAAAATAGAGTAGAACAGGCATTTCAATATTGTGAAGAGAAAAATTCTGAAATAATCTAATTCAACTCTAGAGACATTAATATTATTTATAGATTCACACTCTCCAAAGTTTTCCTCTGATTTTGTTTGAAGCAGTAGATGACAAACGACATTAGAAAGCGGGTGAGCTTCTACAAAGGGAAACTTATTTCTGGAAAAAAAAACTCCTACTTTTGCTTGCACACTCACACATACAGATGGGGTACAGCATTATGCCATATGGAAGATAACCTAAAATATTAAAATACATTAATTCTGTTGCCCTGAAGGCCTGCTGGCTGATTACAGACAACTCACTGTGGGTTTACACTCCAGTAAATTCACTTAGTTTCATAACATAAGTATTTGCTGGTGCTGCAATACACTGTAGGGCAATGAGCCTATTGATCCACTGTTATTAGATGTGTTAAGACTCTGAACCATATTTAAGAAATAAAGTAATTGAATTCTGAAATTTTTCAAAAAGTTAAATATTGCAAAGCTGCAAGTGAGCAGTAGAAAGTTTGGCACTATGCTGTCTTATTTCTCTATCTTTTTTCAGATGTCTTTTTTTTTTTTTTTTTGGTAATTTCCTTGCAGATCAGAGTATTTCTTGGTGCATCCTGTGTTCTTGGTTACACCCATATGCTTGTGTACAGCAGCATTAAAGCATCACAACAGCAAAAGGGGATGTGAAGCCTTTTCCAGCCAGCTTCCAGCCCTTCTAGATGCCTCCTGCCTGTGACTGGAACTTACATTTGTTGGACTGATACTTAACAGTGGTCAGAGGAGGCTGTAAATCTTGCCATGGTGATGCTCCTTTACTCATTGCTGGTCTGATGCAGCTGTATGAATTTCAGCTCCGTTGAGGTATATCAGCCTTCAAAGAGGATAAGGCAGCTGAGTCCTTTCCACTGTAGTGAGAGACCACTCACAGAGGACAATAATTTAGGAAAAAATCATCAGCAATTTTAATGATCAAGTATGAAAAAAGTGTAAACAACATGTTAACATGAACAGAAACAAACAGTTGGATGAAGTTACCAATGTTGAATCACTTAGCTCATTTTTGAACCTAAACATACTAGTGAATGATATTTCAGCTGCTGTGACGCCTATATATCTTGATAATGTGGGCAGCAGAAGGATTGTAGTCCCAT
Organism: Podargus strigoides; assembly: GCA_028020825.1. Classification (NCBI taxonomy): domain Eukaryota; kingdom Metazoa; phylum Chordata; class Aves; order Caprimulgiformes; family Podargidae; genus Podargus; species Podargus strigoides. The sequence continues at coordinate 69,715,095 of CM051622.1, forward strand.
AAAACAAATGCCCTACAGATACAGTGGGCCAGCTCTTTAACTTCTGTAAGTCATTTTAATCTGACTAACTCTCCTGTAGCTATTACAGTTCAGCCTAGAAAAACCTCTGGCTGAACCACCTATGTCTCAATTGAAGCCTGTGTTTTATATTATAAAATAGGGATTTGTAAACAGTGAGATATCTTCCTCATACACCATCTTTCAGATGACAGCCAAGCAGCCTTTTCTTGTTGTTAGTCTTTATTTCTATAGCAGACAGTCAGGACACGTGCTATTTCAGCAAACAGATTTTCTCCATGCACTATTTCATTTCTAGACTGTTTAGGCCAAATCCAGTTTGTACTGAAGTCATTGGAAAGACCCAACATGAGTGGGAACTACCTGAGGTCATCACAGCTAATTTACCCCTTTGGGGAAAAAAAAACAACCAACAACCAACAAAACAACAAAATAAAAACATCAAAGAGAAATACTGTTTTGGATGCCCCTGTGTCATCTCTTGATAGATTTAATCTGAAGAAGACTTCAAATGTAATTAGATGGTGGTCACTCTTTCTTGGCTTTGCCAGACATTCACCAGAGGCAACCTGGCCTTGCGTTTTGTCTTCACGGGTACATGTTGGTCTCATGGCTCAGAATGATTCTCCTGTCTGTGTTTCCATCCACCCAGTTTGCGTTTGGGCAGGGGCTGCCACCATAGCCATGGTTGTCAGTAGTACCTACTACTGCCTCCTTCCTCTGCCACAGACACCTGGTGCCCCATCACTCTTCACTTGGTTGCATAGTGCTAATGTTTCCACCTTGACAGACCATGTTTTTAAAACAATTATATCCACAACATCAGTTAGTGTACAGTTGTTTACTTGGTGCCAAACTGGGTCTGGTGCCCATGAATGGGAGAAGTGGAGTGAGGGTAGTGAGGGCTCTCCCTGGCTGGTGGGGACACACTGTATGGACTGAGCACTCTGGGGTTTCTGTGTCAGGGCTTGGAGGCACTGGCAGCTGCCTGTTGCTTCAGAGCAGTTAGATGTGTATCTCTGTTTTCACTGATGGCACTGATGCAGTGAATTCCACAATAAATGTTGTATTCACACCCTTGGAGAAGGGCCATCTGTACTTGCTAGAAATTCAGCAGACGACATCAAGCAGACAGTTCTACTCACCAAACTGTTTTTCCCAGTATCAGCACGTGGAGTACTGCTGTTAACCTGCTGTTAGCATGGTGTAATATGCACTCTTGATGCAATCATTTTTGATCAAATTATTCTTTTTATTTGACCATTTTTTATTCAGGTGGGTGACTGTCAACTACTTGCATTGACTAATTTCTTGGCAGAAGACAGCCAGGAAACGCATGGCATTTGTCACCATTGCATTTATGTGAGTCACTTCTTCCTGGGTTTCAGTTTCTTTATTTACAAAAGTAGTAATAGATGATTAGTGTTTATTTCTTGGATAGCATCTTAAAATCTTCCTAAACAGCCATATATCATCATTACTTGTTACTGTATTAATTTCCACATTTACCACGTGGCCTTGCCTTGGTAATAATTTCATTTCTAATGACTGAACTTCTTTTGTATGTCTGCTCCCACTAAAAATTCCCATTAGCTGATTATAGTGCTAACTGCATAATTTTAACACACAAACAACCCTAACAGTATGCAAGTCCTTATTACACACGTTAGATATCCACTGACATGCTTTAAGGTAGGATCTGCCACCCAAGTTTTAAAAAGCACTGTGGTTTCTTAATTAGAGGCTGTAGTCCTTCCACCCGCTGTCAGGAAAAATGCTTTCTTCAAGATAATGAAGCACACAGTCAGTTAACATTCAGCTGAAGCAGTGTATTAAAAAGAATCCCCAAACCTCCACAACAGCCTGAGATGTAAGGACACAAGATTTTTTAAATTTTGGCGGTAAAATTTTCTTCAGCCTCTCAATTATGGCATTTCTGGTTTTATAACAAACCTTTCCATGAGCACAGTGTCATTTATTCTGTGGTCCTAGATCCACAGCAATAAATGTTTAGGTCAGACTGATGAACTCTTTCCTACAGCTGACTTGATACAGTGTGATTTACGTAAAAAGTGAAATTAAAATAATCATTTTTCCATTTTACCCTAAAAACAGTTGATCTTCCCCAGAACTCGCAAATTTCTCCTGTAAATGAAATACTTTGATTTCTTTTTTGAGAGGAAAACAAAAATTTCCCTTGAAGTAAAAGATTTATTTATTTTTTTTAAAAAAAGAACTGTCCACTAAAATATGTGGGAAACTTTTTTAGCCACCGCTGTTTCACAGTTCCTAACCTCAAAGCCACATCAGTTGTGAAGTTCTGCTGTACAGCTTAAATGTGTTTGTTTGAGAAAAATTGGATGAAGGACAATGTGCCTCAGATGTAAATTTTTAAAAATCCTTTAAAAGAAAAAAACTTTCAAATCCTAAGTTATGTCAATATTTTAAAGAGATATTTCCATAATCCTCTTCATTTCAGATATTTAAGACCTTTAAAATTAAATGTGACTCCTTTGTGAGGGGTATTATTTTTGCACTTGGGTGGAGAAAGACAACTTCAGAGTCCCTGGGCTGAGTTGTGGCAGCCCTTCTGATGCTGCATAGTACCTTTTACTGAGTGTTGCCCCACAGCCCCTTCTACGTATAGAGAGCATCCTAAATGATGAACATTAATCTTGAGATAAAAAGCAGACCCATTTAAAGTGGTCCTAAGTTTTCTTATTGCATTTTGTCCCTGGGACAGGATATGGCTATTGCATCTTTTAGTTCTTTGATTCCCTTCCCGTTCTTCATCCCACATTTCTAGACATTTTTTAAATCCACAGTTTGAAGATATTATTCACTATCCTCCTAATGAGGACTGGACAAAAATCCTTTCGAAGGCTTCTACCTCTTCCCTTAATCATGTGAGGTGTAGTTGGTAAGTGATGTAAGGCATACCTTTCTCCAGGGACAGAGCTCTCAAAGCTCCTGATTGCTTGGGGAACAAGAGAGCCAGAGGGGATCCTAAATCAAACCCTGTCTCTCACTCACCAGTGCACCAATTGCTGCAACAGCTCGCTGTCATTAGGAACGTTTTCTTCAATTAAGGGAGGCATTGTCAGGTATTCTACTTTTAGAGCTCTTAATTTGTTATTTTATCCTGGCAGAATTTGCAATGCCATCTCAGAGTCTGTGGCATCTTCTGGGACAATATATCGTCTGCTCCTGTGCCATGACATATCACCATAAAACACAGGGCTGTAAGAGCCTATAATAATTTATGAGAGTACATTAGGTACCCATGTATAATTTATCAAATGGGCATTATGGAGGCAGGACTATGCCTGTCTGACAAAGGTTACCTCTGTACGGGTGTCTCGTATAACCACACTGGGAAGAATCCAGTAGCCGATGTTCATGGAATTACAACAAAGAAGCTTTTACTCCACAAAATGGACACTCCAAGAAGTGAAGTTGAAGACCATGAAAACAATTCCTGATCTTTATTCTTTTGACTCCAAATTGGTAATCTCCACAAGATTCAGACAGGGGTTTCAATACATGCCAAAATTGGAGGAAGCTAAGTTTTTAAGAGGAAAGTGGTATAAAGGCCATTCAAAATTGAGCCAGGATCTGGATTATATTTAGAGAAAAAACCTGTGGATCATATGCAAAATTTAGTCAAATCTAAAATAAGGTACACATTGAACCTTTGAGATTCCCATTTCCTAGGACCTGCTAGTCCTACAGTAGCAACTTAAACATGATTTCACATAACTTTTGGGCTGAGTGCTCTGTAACTCAGTTCTGCCCCCAAACTGAACTGAACGTGAGTTGAGTCACCTTGGGGAAAAGATCAAATGCCATAGGGTTTGATTCAAAATAAAGGTCTGAATAAGATTCAGACCAAATAAGACTGAGAACTCTGGACAGAGTCCCAAACAAAGCCTCTGCAACACTGTGCACTCGGCCATGCAGTGATGCTATATTATTCAGAGCAAACTGTCTAGATTCTGGGTCAAGCCAGCAATTTATACACTGGCCACACTGCCACAGCCTTTCTTCTGGGTGTCCTGACCAGACCAGCAGCTGTGCTGGTGGTATAATCAATTGATCACAGCACTGTATGTTCTACTTTTTATCCAGTCCTCAGGGAAAGGGAATTGGTTGTAGCCTGGAGCTACCAAGCATGGCTTCTAGCTCAAAGTTCAATGGTGCTGCTTTCAGATTTTTTTGCTAAAATCTCTAACTTTAGCAAAGGTGATATCTGTCATAATAGCTAATACCAGACTGAAGCCAATAAATTCATTATGAGTTGACTATTGAGCAGCCATCACACAGTAAATAAAATGCTCACTGAAACTCTCAACTAAATTTGTTCATTAATTCAGGACTGAAAAAACTCTAATATCCTTAGGAATCTGAATTATTTTCATGGTGTCAAAATGATCTGTTTCCTCTGGGGAGGCAGATAACTCGGTGGGTGGGTTCTGGTCTGGGAGTTAGGGCATTTGAGTTTTCTGCCTTGTGGAATCAGTTGAGAAATACTTTTAATGAGTGACAATTTTCAGAGTGCAATTTTGTTTCTTTTAAAATATTTTTTTTTCCTATTAAAAAAAAATCATTCCATTGTAAGCAAAAGGGAAAAAAAGTTTTCTTTTTGAAAGCTTTTATTTTACTTATCAATTTCCTTTTATGACTGGTGAAGGAATCATCTTCCTTTCCCTCCTTCTCTTGCCCTCCAAATTTTGAATGATGTCATCTTATTACTTTTTTTTGAGAATCTACCTAGAAGTACACAGACATGCCGTTATCTATGCCTTTCATGATAACATCACACCTATCTTCCAAATCTCTCTCTGAGGCAAGCAAGTCCTCTTATCTCCATTTTCTTGGAGGGGTGATGAGATACAGAAGTCCAGGATCTTAAATTCACTCAGACAACCCAACTCATAGTAAGAATGACTGAATCAGCTAAATATTAAACTCCACATTTTAAAGTATGCTTTGGCTTGTAGAAGGGGAAAAAAGCTCCAAAACATTGATTCTATTTCCCCTCCTGTTATTTTGGGGAGATTTTTGTGCCCATCCTGAATGAAAAACAAGAAGGTCTGGAAACACAAATATCTCTTCAGAATAGAAATCTCACTTCGTGCACATTTGTATGAATGACACATCTGTTATGATACATATCACAGGGAGCCTAGCCTCAGTTGAATACAAATAATTAATATGAATAATACATGGAAATTTTCCTATTTCTTAAGTGCTAGCTGTGCTGTGTGGTCTACAAATAGAGAAAATGATCCTGACTGTGTTCCAGCTGGTTTGGACAGTAAAGTAGGTAGTCATTAGAGTTCAAACATGCAATGCTGTTTGGTGGCACGTTCTCCAGGAATCATGGTATACTTTTGAAAGGGGTTTTGAGGCTCGTGTTGGAAAGCTTTAAGGAAGAAGTGAGGTTTAGAAAATAATGTAAATCAGTAGCTGAAGAAGAACAGCCTGCTATGAGAAGATGAAAATTCCTTGGGGTGTATGTGCTTTCATATTGTGTGTGAGGTGTATCTAAGTGATTATGAATTACATGCAAAAGCCAACTGGCATTTTTTAATATTTAGAGGGGGAAAAAAAAGAAAGCAAGGCCTGGATGGTGTTGCCTAGAAGTGTGCACACTTGTTTATTTTCAAAAGTTGGTTGAGGGCTTGCAGTGAACAGCAGGGTAACGGGATACTCATGAAGCAAATGCCCTTCATTTAGTGG